>BLSH010136794.1:190876-214906 GCA_018402905.1 Glandirana rugosa
TGTTATTGTATATGTGTATTTGTTTGTCACATGACTTGTGTTGTCAGAGACGTCGTCGCGATCGCACATAAGAATACGTTAGGAGTTCCACATACCCTGTGTTACGACATATTGAGAACGGTGGTGGTCTGTTAGTGGTGCACGTGCTCCTAGTGCAGGGGAATTCTTAACGTGAATGGTCTTGGTCCATTCACAGAGCGTATTCTATATTTTTAGTCGTCCACATAGTATGTCCACGTTGGCAGGAAAGAGGCAGAGGTTTTCTACAAGTGGAGGTGACGCCCAATGGGAGTGTATACACCTATTTTTTCCTTGCCCTACGGTGAAACTCCAGGACATATCGGGCGGGTACCGGTAGGAGCTGGGCGTTTACTTCAAGTGTGTTTTCCGTGCTCATACACATACAGCGATTTATTCTTTGCACTCATGTGAGTTTTATTTTATGGGTAATATGGGGGTTCAATAAACATGACGGTTTTACGCTATGTTGGCATCCCGTTCCTTTTTTATCCACATATGTGAGGGTAACCCGCAGTGGAGGTGAACATCTTTTGGAGACGGAGAAAGGACGGTTGCACCTGTATGATACACCTGCTGATTTTTATATCTTATGCGAGACACTTACCTGGTTCTGGTAAGTGCAATTCTTAAGGGGACGTGATCCTCGTGCACGTGGTGATTGTCTGGTGGTGGCAAGAGTTATACAGCATTGTGTCCCATACACCTTGAGGATTGCATAAGAATACACGCTAGCGCTGCTGCAGAGACTGTTGTGTTCAGTACACTGTTTGTTTATGTGTATATGTTATTGTAAGGGTGTGGGCACAATCTTTAATGGACTAGACTTGCAAGATGGTTTTATATTGTCATAAATAACATATTTTTTCATCCATCTTGCCTGATTATTTTGAGTGGGTAATCGATACCTCTAAAATCCCATTTTTTTTTGTTTTTGGTAATGCATGAAGTCTGTTTAACCAGCCCCCTACTGCTGTATTTTTAAAAAAAGACGGCAGAGGAGCTGTAGTGTCGCTTATAAACATCACTCCAGAAGTCAGATGGGGGTGGATAGTGCATCTGTTAACAAATTAAACACGTGGTCTGGTACCATCAGTGACACGCCTCCAAAACATATACAACAAAGCATAATTAGCCCTGGGACTTTAAATGAGGTGAACACTCGTGGCCACTGAATATGGAGTAAACATAATTCTGAATTTATTGAGGATCGGTAAATAAAGTGGTCATCATACGTAAAATGCATGGACAAAATTGCCAAATTGATTAGTAATAACTACATATTAAAATACATGCTTGAAAATGACAAATGTTCATACATAGTAGTACATAGGCATCTTTAAAACTTGACACGTTTCGTGAGCTACCGCTCACTTCTTCAGGACTGGATGCATATACGGTATGTAAATCGGCTGAGCCAGGATACCAAAGCTGGTTTCCCATCTGGTGGCGGTGAGGCATATCTAGCCCAGGAGCTGAAGGGGCGGGACCAGAAGAGACCCACTGGGAAGCAGGTGGAAGATGAATATAATGTGTATAAGAAAAATATATCCCTTTATGTTCCTCTATGTCCATCAACACAGATAACCACATGGGTTGTGTAGGAGCTTCCAATTGAAAGTGTGTCCTCCATGTAGGTGGGGAGAAGTGAAGAGAAAGAATCCCCGTCCATTGACCCCCCCATTTGTACCCCAAAGTGGGCGTCAATGGTACCACCCCTAACGCCATGTGCAGGTGGCAAAATGAAGGTGTACGAATGCCGGATCGCCATTCGCCACCTCGTAGGGGTAGATGGCACATATGCGCGGGCAACCCCTAGCTGCCTAGAGATGATGTGCTACGCCCGAATGCAATGACGCCGCGGAAGTTATGCGTCGGGTACAGAGACATGGTGCCGATTTAAAGGTGGCCCTGCCTGTACCTATATTCAATAAATTCAGTAATTATGTTTACTCCATATTCAGTGGCCATGAGTGTTCACCTCATTTAAAGTCCCAGGGCTTATTATGTTTTGTTGTTTGGTTTTGGTGCATCTGTTAATGGCTGTGATCTAGTTGTGCCTGTGATCTGAGCCATCATTGGATGGCTCAGATAACAGGCCTAGTGTACACAGTCAATTAGAACGGCTCTGTACCTTGTGATTGCTGTGATGTCCAATAACAGTAACTGCAGGAGTAAACACTCTAATGTTTACTATGAGAATAACAGAAAAAGAGACAGAAGGACAATATGATACATGAATGAGTCCTTCATCAGTATCAGAAAGGGGGGCAGCAGCAGATTGGGTTTTTTTTACCTCTTCAACCCTCTACTGTACATCTCAGCTCCATCCTGTCTCTACTGACCTGTATATTAGCATTTTCTCCTTCCTTATCCTGCACAGTAAGCCCCTCATCTTCTTCTTCCAATTGTATGTGATCTGCACCCATTCACGGCTCCTTCCCTGTGTGTATAATTTTAACATCAAATGATTGTAAAGTCTTGTTTTGTTTTGTTTTTTTAATAACAAACATGTCATACTTACCTCCTCTGTGCAGTTGGATTTGCCCAGATCCTCCTCTTCCTGGGTCCCTCTTTGCTGCTCCTGGCCCCTCCCTCCCATTGAGTGCCTCCACCACCCACAGCTTTCTATGTGGGCACCCGAGCAGAGTCAGAGCTCCGTGTATCCATTCAGACAAGGAGCCCCGACGTGGCCCCACCCCCTCTCCCCCCTGATTGGCTGCCTGACTTTGATTGACAGCCGCGGGAGCCAGTGGCACCACTGCTGTGTCTCAGCCAATCAGGAGGAGTGTCCCAGATGGCTTAGACATTTGTGGACATCGCTGGAGAGAGAAGGGGCTTAGGTAAGTAATTAGAGGGTGCTGGGGGGATGCTACACACAAAAGTTTTTTTTTTTATCTTAATGCATAGAATACATTAAGATTAAAAACCTTTTGCCTTTACAACTCCTTTAAAGTGGTTGTTAAGCCACTTGTGTAAAATGCTCCCATTCCCTCTGTATTAGTACACTAATTTCTCCTGTGCCTGTGTTATAACATCTATATACGTATCTGGATAGATTACACACAGGCTTCCTAGGATCAGTTGTCGTTTTTCTCTCTCCTCTGCTTAGCAAAGAGTTCCTGAAGGTGGGGCCAAGCACTGCTGCTGACATCAGCTAGAGACAGAGCCGTGTGTAGGAAGCCGGAGTGTTATCTATACAGATAACAATATGTATGATATAACATGTACACAAGCAAACTTCTTGTTCTAATACAGAGGGAATGGGGGCGTTAAAAGTTAATTATAAGAGCAGAGAAGAGACTCTACTACTGACAGGGAAAGGGAGGAGGAGGAGGGGGGAGCTGAAGACAGGCATAGGAGAATAGGAAAACTGCTAGTGACACAGACAGCACAGACCACGGGGCTCTCAGGATCAGCTAATATGACAGGGGAGTCAGCACTCAGAGGGGGGATCATGAACTGGTATTATCAAAACAGATATTTAGGTGATACAGAGGGATAATTTAAAAGGCAAAAGCACCATGCTACTAATTGTACATTAAAGAGACAGGAGCAGCATTTTTTTTTTGGGATCATTTTGGGATATCTACTTTCCATTTTTATTTGATATGTTTTATAACAAAGTCAAGGAAACAGTATTTTTTTAAAACAAGAGATAGTGGGGTCACCCCCATAGAATGGACTTTAAGGGCACGTCACGAGATAACACAAGCAAAATAGTAAAATCACATTTGTTTATTAAACCGTACAAAAA
This sequence comes from Glandirana rugosa, assembly GCA_018402905.1. NCBI lineage: Eukaryota > Metazoa > Chordata > Amphibia > Anura > Ranidae > Glandirana > Glandirana rugosa. The sequence goes on from BLSH010136794.1 coordinate 194,652, forward strand.
AGAAGGAAAAGAACAAAATTAGAACAATACATCTAAAATACTGGACGACACCACGTCCAAAACAATCCTGTGCATGATCTCTAAATCACATAAGAAACATTAAGCGATACAGAGTACCAACATGATATATGATGCAGAGCAGGTCTACGCTTTTCGCTTTTTAGCTTCTTCAGGACCCCTTACAATCATGGGTTTGGATTTGAAATTAGGCAATCTGTATGCAGGCAAGGTAAATACTCAGGGGGGCGGACACAGGGAGCAATATATCCATACAGGCACGGTATCATGTGGACCCAAATAGGTGAATGGTTGAGGTCCTTAAAAGAATAGAATCTCATCTATCCCCAGAAGGGGAAAAAATTACTGAATAGTAGAAATGGTATGTCCAAGTAACTCAACAAAAGATTCAAGGGACTACCTTCTGTTCGGATAAGGCACCATCTATGACGGACGGGAGGATCAGAAAAATCTCCCAATAGGTAAGGTGCCGGAACAGGCAGGTCAATTAGGATCTGTAGGTTGTTTGATGCCTGTTAGCAAAAAAAACCCCGTCTTGGGTACAAAGCGACACAATCCATCAGGTATACCGAGCTGTGCGCTGCACCATGAACCGATGAATCCGCTGCCATGTGAGTCTCATATGGCGGCAGATTCATCGGTTCATGGTGCAGCGCACAGCTCAGTATACCTGATGGATTGTGTCGCTTTGTACCCAAGATGGGGGTTTTTTTGCTAACAGGCATCAAACAATCTACAGATCCTAATTGACCTGCCTGTTCCGGCACCTTACCTATTGGGAGATTTTTCTGATCCTAATAAAAGGGTATTGCAGACCAGTACTCAAGTGGTTAAGTGCTTTTGGGCAATTTTCAAAAATCAAGTAAAAATTTGTTATATACTGTCTAGTAAAGCAGTTCCATTGAGGGCCACCAAGGTTTATACTTTGGCCTGTATGTCCACTGACAAGTTTTCATAAAAATTATGTCTTTGTATTTTAAAATAGTATTTTCGTTGCCAGGTTTATTTGGAAATTGTTGCTGGTTGGAGTTGTACAATTGAATGCTTCTTCATTTTATGTGTTTATTTACTTTACAGTAACTAGGTGATGCAGACTTAGCACAAAATTTAAGATAGAAACACTTACATATTTTATCAGCCTTATTCCAAATGTCACACATACATTGCAACACCTAATCAGATCACGCCATTTATGTAATTTGTTGGATCGTGTCATTAAATGATAAAATAGACATTTTAAGAGTTCTCAGATTTTTTGGATGCAAATTGTTCAAATTGAGCTTCTTTAAAGTGGTTGTCAAGTCATGACAACCACTTTAAACTACAGGTAAGAACAATAAGGCTTACCTGTAGGTCCAGGAAATATCTCCTAAACCTGTACGGTTTAGGAGATATCCCCTGTATCTGCATGTGCCGACGTCATCGGCACATGCGCACTGAAAAACTGAAGTTTCTTCTGTATTTGTGCCGTAAATGACGGCTCCCATGCGCATGCGCGGGAGTGACGTCAGCGCAGCTCCGCCAATCACAGTGCTGAAGCCCGCGCTGTGATTGGATGGAGCCGCAGACCCGGAAGACTGATGTCGCCGGTCACATCGGTGTGCCGAGACCGCTGCAACAGCTTTGTTCCCAGGTAAGTGTTGCATACTAGCTCATTATGCTTTTGCATTGCAGGTTTTTTTTTGGGGGGGAGGTGGGGCTGGGGGCGGCTTTACAACCACTTTAAAGACATCACTTACACCACTCAAAACTAATAATAAACTTTGTGCAGAAGGTCTTTGGAGTAAAAGAATTCAAATTTTTGCAGCTGTTATTTTCCCTGCTTTGAAATTCACCCTTTATTTGGATCAGTTACATCTATAGCGATGCAGCATATCTGCTGTCAGTTTTAGTTCAACAGTTTGCAGTATGTCCCATGTACCCCCCCCCCCCCCCAATCCCAGCTTTACCTCTTCCAAGTAAAAAAAATTACATAGGAGTTACAATAACATACAGTATATTTCACACAATTATCAAAAGTGTTTTTAAAAAACAGCTTGAATAAAAAATGCTGGTTGCATAATACCCCCTTGGAACAGTATATACATATCTGCTCTGTCTGTGTCTCCGGCCACACACAACCCGGCTTGGGAGCAAGCCCGCATGTGTGCCCCCATAAGGAGCACTGGAGGAGGACTCCAGAAGAGGAGGTAGGGGGTAATACCCTTGCACAGACCAGATAAAACATCTTTTTTATTTTAGGAAGACTTTATAACAGCTTTAAGGAGGGAGGGGGCTGTTCTACAGAATTTACATTTTCTAGCAATTTAATGCTTGAGGTGATTGTAGCCATATTAGTGCAAATGTGCCAGAGAAAATTGAGTACTGTCAGTGATACTTTTTTATTTGCACTGACATACAATTTTTCAGGACAAGTTTTTGGGGTGTGTCCCCTTCTTCAAAGTCCAAGCAGTACTGATTCACAAAAGTTTTTGCAGAATGCTAAAAGGAAAATCTCTGAGGGTAAGGGGAAAAAAAGGCAGAACAAACAAACACACCCAATCCAATGTATATGGTGATGGTAATAAAGCTGGCAGCAGGGTCACTGAGATAAGACAGAGAGAGAGCTATGGACAGTCACAGAGGGGGTCATAAAACTGTAATGTAATGGGTAAGGAAACCAATATCCAAATGTAAGCCGTTATTTTTTGTGTCAAAAACAAGTATCATTCATAGTTCTAACGTTTTCCTTTCCTGGATAGTTCTGAAATTCTTTTTAAGAACTAAGACATTGAGGTCTTCAATAGTGTGGTTCGGTTGTGAGAAGTGATGTCCCACAGGTGTGCAGAAACTGTCTTCTTTATGTTCCTTGATGGAATGTCTGTGTAAATTCATCCTTGTTTGCAACTTCTGTCCTGTTTCCCCAACATAATATCCTTTCCTGCACCTTTTGCATTGAATGAGGTACACAACATTACTAGAGGTACAGCTGTATGATCCCATGATATTGAAGGTTACAACAATGCCAAGCCACCTACATTCAGAACTTATCAACACGATTCCAGATAATCCAGAAATTGGAGACTTCTACATGCTGCCCAAGATTCACAAGCCAGGAAATCCAGGCAGACCCATCATAACGGGTATGAATATACTTACTGAACATATCTCAGGCCTTGTAGAAAATATGTTAAAACCGTTAGTCGTGAACACTGCAAGTTTCCTGCAAGACACCACTGATTTCTGAACAGGCTCAACAATTTACAACAATTACCACCAAATACACTTCTAGTCACTATGGATGTAGAATCTCTGTACAGTAACATCCCTCACAAGGATGGGTTGGCCGCATGTCACAGATTCGCATCATACTCACCAAACGACAAATACACTGCTGAAGATGTTACACAGCTCATCGAATTCATTCTTACACACAATAACTTCACTTTCAACTATGACATCTATCTCCAGTGTATGGGGAATGCTATGGCAAGTAAAATGGCACCCCAATATGCAATTTTTTTAATGGCTGACCTGGAGGACAAATTCCTGAACAGCATACAACATAAGCCATACAGATATTATCGCTACATTGATGATATCTTTATGATATGGACTGAAGGTGAAGAAAACCTAAAACTGTTTTTCTCATTGATCAACACCTTTCACCCATCTATCAAACTAAAAATTGATTATTCCTAGAAACTACAGTATACATCAGGGATGACAAGTTTCGCCCTTCTATATACAGAAAACCAACTGACCGATGCAGCTATCCCCATAGTTCCAGTTTTCACTCCCAGCACACTAAACGGGCCATCATACACAGCCAGGCCATCAGATTCCACTGAATATGTTCAGACCCAGAGGACAGAGATAAACATCTCAGAACACTGGCAGACTCCTTCCATAAGAAAGGGTACGAAGACAAAACCATCAACAACAGCATAAACACAGCCTTGAAAACCCCAAAATCTCCTCCAATACAAAGAGAAAAAAACAAATAACCATGTAACTCTAATCACTACATACAACCCAGCACTAGAAGGGATAAAAAAGATAATCAAAGATTTACAACCCATTATAAAAGAGGATGAAACTCTGAAAGAAATATTCCAACAACCCCCCATGTTGGCTTTCAGACAACCACCCAACCTCAGACATAAACTAATCAGCAGGAAACTTCACTCTAATTATGAAGTCACGAATAATGGAAGCAAACCCTGCAATAAAAAACGCTGCAAACTGTGCAACCAGATCAATCAATCTAGAAGTGTCACACACACAAATGGAACCTTCAATATCATGGGAAAATACAGCTGTACCTCTAGTAATGCTATGTGCCTCATTCAATGCAAAAGGTGCAGGAAAGGATCTTATGTTGGGGAAACAGGACAGAAGTTGCAAACAAGGATGAATTTACACAGACAGTCCATCAAGGAACATAAAGAAGACAGTTTCTGCACACCTGTGGGGCATCACTTCTCACAACCGAACCACACTATTGAAGACCTCAATGTCTTAGTTCTTAAAGGGAATTTCAGAACTATCCAGGAAAGGAATATGTTTGAACTAAGAACGATACTTATTTTTGACACAAAAAATAACAGCTTAAGTTATGGATATTGGTTTCCTTACCCATTACACTACAGATTTATGACCCCCTCTGTGACTGCCACCCCCCCCCCCCCCAGTCTATAGCTCTATCTGTGTCTTATCTTAGTGATCCTGCTGCCATCACCATATACATTGGATTGTGTGTGTTTGTTTGTTTTTCCTCTTTTTTCAGAGATTTTTCTTTTAACATTCTGCTAAAACTTTTGTGAATCAGTACTGCTTGGACCTTGAAGAAGGGGACACACCCTGAAAGCTTGTCCTGAAAAATTGTATGTTAGTGCAAATAAAAAAAAAATATCTAGCAATTTCAAAGATACATTTTAAAATCAATAAAAAATAATAGAATCAGCAAAACACTTGTAGCCATGTGCCCCCTCAGGGGTGGCTGGTAGTTGTGGTTCACCTTCTGGCTGCCCTCAATCCCACAATATCTCACAAATCCAGAGTCACTAAACAGGCCGGCTCTTGTTTTTGTTTGCTTTATTTAGGGGATTAACTTGGATGGGTAAAAGGGTTGACTGTGGGATGCCCCAAAGGATTACTTTACAGGACCATCTATATACACAACTGTATATACAACTCTACTTCCTCCAGCACTTCACTTGCAGACCGTTACTCCTCTTACATTTCTCCAGCACTTCACTTGCAGACTGTTACTCCTGACCTGAAATTAAATTTATCAGGTTTACATAACTCCTTTCTGTTCACTGCAGCTAGCACATGGTGAGGCCTGCACTCAATCAGCAGGACCTCTGGACCACCCATTACAGGCCAGGGTCAAGGACTCTGTAGCTTAGTACGTCGGTGCTAGCTGGGCCTTTGATGGACTCTGAGACCTCCACAGACTGTCTACTATTCCTCTCCCAGCCTACTCCAGCCTTTCTTCCAGCTCCCAGGGTCTCTCACTCACCGACTCCAGTGGATACTTTAAAGTGTCCTCAGTAGCACCTCTGTTGTTCTCCTACTCCCTTGTGCTGCTCCAATAATCAACTCCACTCCTGGCTGCACCCGAGTCTCCAGGCCTCAAGGTCACCCCCCAGACTGGGAGCTCCCTCCTGGGTAGAGGCCTCCACAGCATCTCTGCTACATCTTCACAACTTCCACCCAAACTCTCCTCCCACCTGCTGGCAGATCACTGTATTTAAGGAGGCCTGCCCCCTGCCAATCCAGATTGGGGATTGGCCAGGGCTCCTTAACATACACAGCGAGTGACACCTTCTTATCTATCCCCCCTTCCAGCACTTTTTGGAACCAGGGGAGGAGTAACCAAGGGGTGTCCCTCCCTGCAATCTCCAGCCTACTCTCAGCCACTCCCCTGCCCAGATGAAACCATTCAGGCCTGAAATTTACATCAGGCTCGACTAAGTTGTGCCTCTCCTATCATAAAGAACTTAACCAAAACGCCTAAACTTTGGGGGCGCTTCACTCACCCCCCCTAAACATCAGCTGGTGTCCAGCTGAAATTTACAAAAAAATACCTCCTGAGCCCAGGAGCAGGGCATCCCAAAGTCAAAAGAGGGAGGGGACAAGGGAACAAACTTGGAAAAGGGGACATACAAAACTGTACAAATAAGTTAGTTACAAAAATATATCTCCACCATTGTTTTTGTAATTATTTATACAGTTTATCACATTTCCTGACTATAGTACCTTGCAGCTAACCACATACAACATCCCATTCATTTTTGAGTCAGAGCACTTCTCCTAATTAGTAGTTAAAAGTTGTTGTTGGCTTGACTCTCGATGGATGAGGATGAACAGCTGTTCCATCTCAGAAATCCTAAGAGAAGGGAAACACAACTACCTAAAACGAACTAATTAACAAACAGTCTACCAGGAGGGGGCTATTAGACTCCTGATAGAGCAACATAATAAACATGAGTCTTTCTCTGTGCTTCTTTCACCTGCCTGCTCTGCCAGTGAGGGGTTATGAGCCCACTGCAGGAGCAGAAACACAGAGAGTCAATGATGAAGAGTTTTTCTTTAAGGTTCCTGGTGGGAGGAGCCCCTCCCCGGATAACAGGTCTTAAAGATAAAATGAAAAAACCATAACAGGGCAAGACTTCACCCGAGTGTCCTTCAATGGCTAGTGTCTTCCATTGGGCATGGGGTGGTAGGCTGGTCTGTCCTGCAATTCAGGGGAGGGTGCACATCCCTCTTCATAACCAGCAGTCTCTGGATGTGCCTACATTGACTGTAGCTCCAACAGTCCTTAAACGTAGTAGTGGGTAAAAAGGGATCCTGCTCCTTTAAAGCATGTAATATGACACAGTGCTTGTCCTGTGTCATTTGGCCCCCCGTAATACTTTAAAAAATGGCTGATCCTGCCTGACTATACCCTTCCCCATGTACTTAGACTACGATAGATCAGGGCAGCTGAGAACTGACACCGGAGCCATCTGTACATGCCTACGTCATCCGCGGCCTGCTATCTGCTCTCCATGTTCTCCTCCCCTCTATGCTTGTGACAGTGACGCCCCTCCTGCTGCTTGCATAACACTAACCTCTTTACACCATCAGCACTGCCTCCTATTGTAGTGTCCCCCTCTGTGTATGATTTATACAAATAAATGATGCAAATACCTCATTTCACAGCTGAGATTGTGATCACATGACTTGGCCAGCTCTCTCCCCCTCTCTTCCTCCTCTCCTGCTGACTGATGTCAGCAGAGGAATCTCGGCCCCTCCCGCTGCATCTGTCAGAGGAGGAAAGGAGAAAGCCAGCCGATCATATGATTGCAATCTAGGCTGTGAAATGAGGTATTTGTAGCATTCATTTTTATAAATCATATACAGAGGGGGACACTAGAATAGGAGGCAGTGCTGATGGTGTATACAGGTTAGAGTGGCTTAACAACCACTTTAAGGCCTGATTCACACCTATGCCTTTTTAGTGCTTTTTTCTTTTTGCAGAAACGCACTACAGTCCATTTAACATGGTTTCCTATGGGACCTGTTCACATCTATGCTTTTTTCAGCCGTTGCGTCTTTGGAAAGGGTCAGGGACTTTTGTAAACACAAAACGGTGCATTTTTGGTTCAATAGACTTCAATGGAGATGCTGCAGAAAAATACAGTATCTCACAAAAGTGAGTACACCCTTCACATTGTTGTAAGTATTTTATTATATCTTTTCATGTGAAAACACTGAAGAAATCAAACGTTGCTACAATGTAAAGTAGTGAGTGTACAGCTTGTATAATAATGTAAATTTGCTGTTCCCCTCAAAATAACTCAACACACAGCCATTAGTGTTTAAACCGCTGGCAACAAAAATGAGTACACCCCTAAGTGATAATGTCCAAATTGGGCCCAAAGTGTCAATATTTTGTGTTGCCACCATTATTTTTCAGCACTGCCTTAACCCTATTGGGCATGGAGTTCACCAGAGCTTCACAGGTTGCCACTGGAGTCCTCTTCCACTACTCCATGACGACATCACAGAGCTGGTGGATGTTAGAGACCTTGTGATCCTCCACCTGCCATTTGAGGATGCCCCACAGATGCTCAATAGGGTTTAGGTCTGGAGACATGCTTGGCCAGTCCATCACCTTTACCCTCAGCTTCTTTGGCAAGGCAGTGGTCATCTTGGAGGTGTGTTTGGGGTTGTTATCATGTTGGAATACTGCCCTGCAACCCAGTCTCCAAAGGGAGGGGATCATGCTCTGCTTCAGTATGTCACAGTACATGATGGCGTTCATGGTTCCCTCAATGAATTGTAGCTCCCCAGCACTCATGCAGCCCCAGACCATGACACTCCCACCATCATGCTTGTATGTAGGCAAGACACATTTGTCTTTGTACTCCTCACCTGGTTGCTGCCACACAGGCTTGACACCATCTGAACCAAATAAGTTTATCTTGGTCTCATCAGACCACAGGACAAGGTTCCGCTAATCCATGTCATTAGTCTGCTTGTCTTCCTCAAACTGTTTGCGGGCTTTCTTGTGCATCATCTTTAGAAGAAGCTTCCTTCTGGGACAACAGCCATGCAGACCAATTTGATGTTGTGTGCGGTCTGGTCTGAGCACTGACAGGCTGACCCCCCACCCCTTCAACCTCTGCAGCAATACTGGCAGCACTCATACATCTATTTCCCAAAGACAACCTCTGGATATGACGCTGAGAACGTGCACTCAACTTCTTTGGTCAACCATTGCGAGGCCTGTTCTGAGTGGAACCTGTCCTGTAAAACCGCTGTGTGGTCTACGCCACCATGCTGCAGCTCAGTTTCAGGGTCTTGGCAATCTTCTCTATAGCCTTATAGAGCAACAATTTTTTTTTTCAGATCCTCGTAGAGTTCTTTGTCATGAGGTGCCATGTTGAACCTCCAGTGGCCAGTATGAGAGAGTGAGAGCGAGAACACCAAATTTAATGCACCTGCTCCCCATTCACACCTTAGTCACATGACACTGGGAGGGAAAATGGCTAATTGGGCCTAATTTGAACATTTTCACTTAGGGGTGTACTCACTTTTGTTGCCAGCGGTTTAGACATTAATAGCTGTGTGTTGAGTTATTTTGAGGGGACAGAAAATTTACACTGTCATACAAGCTGTATACTCACTACTTTACATTGTAGCAAAGTGTCATTTCGTCAGTGTTGTCACATGAAAAGATATAATAAAATATTTAAAAAATGTGAGGGCTGTACTCACTTTTGTGAGATACTGTATGTAGTGTATGTAGTGCGTTGTTGCCGTGAGCAAAAGAGCATAGAATATGCAAAACGTATCAAAAAATTTGTGAAAAACGTGTCAAAAATGCATGTGCAAAAACGCAAATCTTACCGCAAAAGTGGATCAAAAGCAAATTGCAGAAGTGTTAACTAGGCCTTAGATAAAAAACCTTCCAAAATTAACTCTCCCCCAGCCCCCTAAATACTTACCTGAGCCTGAACGAAATCCAGCCCTGTCCCTGAGAGCAGCATCGCTGCTTTCGTTCTCTCCTGGACATGGGTGGCAGCAGGAGCTATTGGTTCCTGCTGAGGTCTAGGAGGGAGCAGGGATCGAGGCCAAGCCTCATTATTTCTGTCTATAGGCATACAGAGCTTGGCTCGGAATCAAGCCCTCACATTTCCCCCATAGCAAGTGCTTGCTATGGGGACAGAGACTGAAGAGGAGTAGTGGACAGCTTTGGCGGGGGACATGTGAAGAGGAGTTTTGGGGCTGCCCTGTGAAAAAAAAGAAAAACAGTGTAAGGTCCCCCCAAAATCCATACCAGATCCTTATCTAAGCATGCAGTTTGGCAGGCCAGGAAAGGGGAGGGAAGCATGCGGCCCCCCCATCCTAAACCATACCAGGCCACAGGCCCTCAACATGGGCCTCTTCTGCACAATCATGGCTCAGTGGTTGTGGGGTGTGTGGGGGTAAGTTATCCTCCACTGAATCATGGTTGGAGTCATGGATGAGTCATGTTTGTTAAGACGCTGGTAGGTGGCGACTGCTTCACGAACAGCTTGAGCTGAACTGCCACATTTAACAGTGGCATAAATACTACTGCTAAATGTTTCACTTTCAGCTGCAGCCAGAGGTCCGGTCTGTGGTAAAATATTGCAATATAAAAAAATCTAACGTATGCAGTATTTAATGTGTGGATTTTTTTTGTGAATTGACTGCTTTTGAGATAAATACTGAATGAGTTTTTTTTTTTTAACTCTAATACTTGTGCGGTATTTAACTCTTAGTGAATTGAGCTCAGGGTAGAAAAGCTGTTTCTTGTTGGCCCACCGTGTTACTTAATTAACACTGCTTATACATGTTTTTACTTTTGATGTAATTTTTTTGGGGCGAAACCATTTTGGCACCAAATAATCTCAAAGCCTGCAAAGTAAATGAGAGTGCATGTTTCATGAATGAAAATGTGTTGCCTGAAAAATTAATGTCAACTTTAAACTCAACCATACCTCTAAAAGTAACCCTAAAGGGTAACTCCACTTTAGTGGAAAAAAATAGGATTTTTTAACTCACCGTAAAATCCTTATCTCATAGTTCATTGATGGATGCAGCAACTCTTCATTACGCCTGGGGTTATGCTACATTTCACTAGGAGTGGACTAGGCAGAACTTCAGTTCAGCTAAACGCAGGCACAGCCCCTCCCAGGGGGCGGTCCTCCCTGGTATAACGCCCCACCGGCCAGCTCAGCTTTCAGTCCGTAACAAGCAGTGCAAGCTCGAACCAACAAAGAGGGGTGGGGTGCTACATCCCTCAATGAACTATGAGAAAAGGATTTTACGGTGAGTTAAAAAATCCTATTTCCTCTTTTGTTCATTGACGGATGCAGCAACTCTTCATTACGCATGGGGATGTCCCAAAGCAGTGTCAAAAGAGGGGTGGGTAATGCAAAAACAAAACTTCACCCAATGGGGAATTCTCCATAATAATCTGGAGGAACCTCACACAGCGGCCTGCAAAACTTTGTGGCCAAAAGCCGCATCCGAGGATGCTGACAAATCAACTTTGTAAAACTTAGTAAAGGTGTGCACTGAGGACCATGTAGCCGCTCTGCACACCTGAGAAACCGACGCCTGATGTCGGAAAGCCCAGGAAGTGATAATCATCCTGGTAGAGTGAGCCATGACCAGAAAGAGGGGCTCGAGACCCCGCAAGTCATATGTATAGGTCACTGTCTGTCAAATTCATCGAGAAATGGTGGCCCTTGTGTGGTCCATCCACCACGACAAAGAGCGCATCCGACCTCCGAAAAGAGGCCGTGGTCATCAGATACACCCGCAGAGCCCTAACCACATCCAAGGAATCCAAGACGATCTCCTTAGGATGGGATGGGCATGGGCACAGCGAAGGAAGGACAATGTCCTTGTTAATGTGAAAAGAAGATACCACCTTCGGCAAGAAGGAAGGTGACAGGCGCAAAACCGCCTTATCCTTGTGTAGGACCAGATACGGGGACCTACACGACAGAGCCGCCAACTCTGACACTCGTCTGGCAGAAGTGATGGCTACCAGAAAGTCCACCTTCTGCGAAAGCAGTTGCAAGGAAATTTCCCTGATATTTTCAAAGGGAGGCTTCTGAAGCCCCAAAAGGACCAGATTGAGGTCCCAAGGAGCCCTAGGCGTACGCACCTGGGGAACGACATGTCGGACCCCCTGAATAAAGGTGCGAACCAATGAATGTGTCGCCAAAGGACGCTGAAAATAGATGGCCAAGGCAGACACCTGGCCCTTGATAGTGCTCAACGCCACTTTACGGTCCAGGCCCTGCTGGACCGTAAACTGACGATTCCCCGATCTCTCAGGACCTGGGATTCAATAGCCAGGCTGTCAAAGCCAGAGAGGGTAAAGCAGGCTGCAAGATGGTCCTCCCAAAGTGGGAGACGCCAGGGAACATCCACCACCATCAGCACCACGTTGGCGTACCACGGAAGCCGAGGCCAATCTGGAGCCACCAGAATAGGTGGAATCCTCTCCACCTCGATCCTGCGCAACAGATGCGGAATCAGCTTGAGAGGGGGAAACGCATAAATGAGCCGATACTGTCTCCATGGAGCTACAAGGGCGTCCGCTGCGTCTGCCAGCGGATCCCTTGCTTTGCTCACGAAGGTCTGAACCTTTCGATTGAGTCGGAACACCAGCAGATCTATGTCTGGAGTGCCCCGTTTTTGGCAAAGTTGTCGGAACACATCCGGATGCAGGGACTACTCTCCCTGATCCAACCTTTGTCGGCTGAGGTAATCCGCTTGCCAATTTTCTTTGTCCGGAATGTAAACGGCGGAGAGAGCCGGCGCATGAAGCTTGGCCCACCGCAGAACGTGAGCCGCCTCCAATACTGCCGCCGAGCTTCTTGTTCCACCCTGATGGTTCACATATGCCACGGCCGTGGCATTGTCCAACTGGAATCTGACAGGGCGCCCTTGCAGCCTTCCCGACTAATGGGAGAGGCAATGCCTGATGGCCCGAAGTTCCAGCACATTGATCGGGAGCCAACTTTCCTCCCAAGACCACCGACCCTGGGTTGACAACAACCCCAGGACTCCGCCCCAGCCGCTTAGACTGGCATCTGTGGTCACTATGGACCACATCATGGGGAGGAAGGATTTCCCCAGTTTGACCAGGTGATCCAGGGATAGAGGAGATTTGTCCCACCGCAGCAGAAACAAGTGTTGCAGGGACCGGGTATGACTCTGGGCATACGGAACCGCCTCGAAGGTGGACACCATGAGCCCCAGGACCCGCATGCAAAAGCTCAGAGAGGACCACTTCTCCGACAGAAGAGACCTCACTGCCTACTGCAGCATCTGCAGTTTTCCTGAGGGGAGAAAAACCTTCGTCCTGACCGAGTCCAAGGTTAAACCCAGGTACTCCAGACGGTGTGATGGAGTCAACACTGACTTCGGCCGATTGATCACCCATCCGAACCCCTGTAGGGTGTGCAGTGCGATGGCTATTTTGTTGCTCAGAGCTGAGGCCGACTCTGCCCGCAGAAGCAGGTCGGCCAGATATGCCAGAACTGCAATGCCCATCTGTCGCAATAGAGCCAACACCGGGGCCAGGAGTTTGGTGAAAACCCTTGGGGCCGAGGGCAGGCCGAACGGCAAGGCCACAAACTGGTAGTGTTGATCGCCCAGCATGAAACGTAAAAAACGTTGCTGTGAGACACAGATGGGGACATGCAGATACGCATCCTTGATATTCAAGGACGCTAGCAAGTTCCCCTGGCGAAGGGCCGCTACCACTGAGCGGATTGACTCCATCTTGTATTTCCGCGCCCAAACATTGAGCGCCTCCAGATCCAGGACGGGCCTGACCCCATCCTTCTTTGTGACCACAAACAGGTTGGAGTAAAAACCATGGAAGTGCTCAGTGGCCGGCACCGGCACAATCACCCCCTTGAAGAGCAGATCCTGCACGGCCCGCTTCAGGGCCAACCGTCGCCCTGGGGGAAGCCTCAGATTGGAGGCAAAGAACCTGTCTGGATGCATGGCATGGAATTCTATTTTGTACCCTGCGGAGACCACCTCTCACACCCAGGAATCTGAAATGCGAGAGGTCCACTGTTCCGCGAACTCCAGCAGGCGACCCCCCCACCCAAGCGACGGGCGGGGGCAACCCATCATGCGGAGGAGGGCTTCTCGTCCGACTTCTCTTGCTTATGCTGCCATGGTCGCTTCTGACCTCCTGCAGCTGCCCTGGAGGGCTTAGCAACCTTGCCCGCTGAACAGGCTGGGGGAGAAAGGTACTCTTCCTACCTGTGAGATCCTTGATGATCTCATCCAGAGAAGCTCCGAAGAGGCGCCCTCCCTGAAAGGGCAAGTCAGTAAGTGCCTTTTTTGACGCCTGGTCCCCAGACCAGCACTTCAACCAGAGTACACGTCTGATCACTACTGTGAAGGCGGACAGCTTTGATAGTATGGGAGCTATGTCCAGGGCTGCATCACAAAGATACCTGAGCCCCTGGGTGAGCTGTTCAGCCAGCTCCACGGTTTCAGGTGGGACATGCGCCTCGCACAAACCATGCTGCAACACCACAGCCCATTCCGTCAGAGTTGGCGCCACAAGTGCTGATGCAAGCACCGGCCGCATGGCCGACCCAGTCAAGACAAACATGGCCTTGGCAACTGCCTCGGCCCTCCTGTCAGCCTGATCCTTAAAAGACAGCGTACCCTTCACCGGAATAGTGGTCGCCTTGCTCAGGCGGGACACCGGGGGGGTCCACCTTGGGAGAGACCCACTTCTGCGACATACTGTCCTCAAAAGGATAACGTACAGCAAACCATCTTGGTAGAGGCAGAGAGCTCTGGGCCGCTGCCACTGTTTGTACACAAACTGATCAAAGAAGGGGAAAACCTTAGGGGTGCGAACCGGCCTATGCAATCCAAAGACCACAGCCGACTCTTGCGAGTCCCCCGCTGTCCCCAGCTTCAGTGTCTCCCGGACAGCTGAGATTAAGGAGCCCACCATAGCCCTTTCATGTGCAACAGTGTGCCCTGAAAGATCTTCTTCCCCATCAGAGGAATCCTGGAGCTCCCCATCCGACAACTCGAAGGGGGTCCCCATCCTGGTGGACCCCCCCTCAAGGTCCGAATCCCCCCCGATGAAGGGGAAGGAGGAGGCGGCCGTCTCCTGTCCGCTCTGCGGTCACGGCCCAACTCTGCCCAGGAAATAAAGGGCTCCAGGACCTGAGTCAGTGTAGCCAGAGGAACCACAGGTCCCAGCACACCCTCAGCCCCAGCTGAGGTCCCCGCCGCCAAAGTGCTGGCTTCAGCTGCCATTGTGCTACCCACACCGGACACCCACCTCACCCAAGAGGGGTCTAAGCACCAGAGGTAGGGGCCCCCCCCACCCCAGGCACACTGGCAGGGACCCCTGCAGTTACACCCAGGAGGACCGACCGTAGCTCACACTCTGCCCCAGGAAAAGCACTGCTCAAGCTGCTGAGTCCACCTTACCAACCACTTAAAAAGTGTTGCTGCTGCCGTCCCAGTGTCTCCACATGTCTGCTTAGACCAGGAAGTGCTCCGGGACCGCCCACCCTCCAGTCATAACCTTTAATGCACCCCCGACCAACCAAAAATGGCAGTTGTGCACACTAGAGGCCAAACTGAGCGGGCGACTCCCGCAAAATGGCGGCCGTATACAACGTACAGCCGGCTCTGGGAAAATGGCAGCCGGGCCAACGAAAAATGGCGCCGACCACCGCACAAGCGGCCACCGAAGCGGCGGCGGGGGGGAGGAACACCCAAGGCCCCCCCAGTGGCGAAACCGGCCTCCAGAAGGGGCCTGGGAAAGAAAAAAAAAAACACACTCTTTTTTTTTCCTTTTTTCCTGCAGTGCAGCACAGGCAGCTGGGGCATCATGGTGGTCGGCTCGGTCCGTTGGCTGAGCTGGGGAGACTCCCTGGATCTATATTATCCAGCCTGTCACCCAGCCGGCTGCTTGATTGCAGTCTTCATTAGAAGAAAAAGAAAAACTGTGGACCCACGGGTCCCAGCCCGGTCCTACTCCTTGCACTAGGCAGAAAAAGACTGAAGGCTGAGCTGGCCGGTGGGGGGTTATACCAGGGAGACCGCTCCCTGGGAGGGGCTGTGTCTGCGTTTAGCTGAACTGAAGTTCTGCCTAGTCCACTCCTAGTGAAAGGTAGCATAACCCCAAGCGTAATAAAGAGTTGCTGCATCCATCAATGAACAAAAGAGAAAATATTAGAGCATATACAATTGCTACAGCCATATAGTAATTTAATGTTATCACCTTTCCATTTCAATCTACAGCACTTTCATTTTCTGTAACATTCAATGCAATATGGCAACCTGAAAGTATACTTTACACCATTGGTGTAAAAATCTCTTGCAAAAATTTAATTTCCTACTTGTGCGTTTGGCTTATTGTTATTATTTTCAGAAGTCTGCAGTAAGATACAAGTCAGATATTAGGCATCATCTGCAACAAAAAATTAATTTTTGGTGAGATACTCCTAAAGTGTTAATTAAAGTGTTAATTACATTTACAAAATGTAGACACTGCAACTTTTTTCTTTAGAACACAAAGTGCATTGAGTGATTATAATGAACCAGACCCTTCCATTCAGAAGCAGTATTTAACCGGTTCCCGACCACACGCCGTGTTTTCACGGCGGCAGTCGGGGAGCCCTGCGCGAATCGCCGTAAATAAGCGGCGATTCGCATTTGGCCACCAGGGGGCGCGCGCACCCGCCGCACTCCTGGGGTGTGTGCCCGCGGCTCGGGCGGACCCGATGTCCGCCGGCGAGCCGCGATGAGCGGCTACAGGGAAAAGAACGGGGAACCGCCGATGTAAACACGGCGGTTCCCCGCCCTGTCAGTGGGGCATGAGAGATCTACTGATTCCTGTCACTGGGATCAGTTAGATCTCTCATGCCCATGTTAGCCCAACCCCCCCACAGTAAGAACACACCCAGGGAACACACTTAACCCCTTCACTACACCCTGCAGGTTAACCCCTTCACTGCCAATGACATTTATACAGTAATCAGTGGACATTTAAATTTCTGATTGCTGAATAAATGTCATTGGTCCCAAAAAAGTGTCAAAAATGTCCGACATGTCCGCTGCAATATCGCAGTACCGCTAAAAATCGCAGATCGCCGCCATTATTAGTAAAAAAATAAAAATAAATAAAAACCCCAGAAATGAATTCTCATCATCCGTAAATGCGGCCACTTTTGCGCAAACCAATCAATAAACACCAATTGCGATTTTTTTTATCGCAAATATGAGGAAGAATATAAATCGGCCAAAAACGGTGAAAAAAAATGTTTTTTATTTTTTTTTTGGATTTGAATTTTAGTAAAAAGTAAGAAATTTTTTGCAAAATGGTCGCTCTTCTTTTGTTTATAGCGGCGATAAGAAATGACGCAGAGGCGATCAAATACCACCAAAAGAAAGCTCTATTTGTGGGAAAAAAAGGACGCGCAATTGTCAGTTAAAGCGACGCAGCGCCGAATCGCAAAAAGTGCTCTGGTCCTAACCTGGGAAATTCTTCCGGGGCTGAAGTGGTTAACCTCCTGCCATCCGCGCTATAGCTGAATGACGGCTACAGCGCGGCTCTAAAATGCCGGGAGGACATCAATAGACGTACTCCCATTTGGCTCGCGCTGGGCGCGCTCCCGCAGGCGCGAGCGGCGCGTGCACGCGCCGCCGCACGCTGCGGGAGCGTGCCCGCGGGTCGGGCGGACCCGATGTCCGCCTTAGACCCGCGATCTCCTTACAGAGAGGAGGAACGGGGAACCGCCGAAGTAAAAACGGCGGTTCCCCGTTCTGTGAGGGGGGGCATGACAGATCTACTGACCCCTGTCACTGGGATCAGTTAGATCTGTCATGCCCCTGTCAACCCCGTCCCCCCACAGTTAGAACACACCTAGGGGACATAGTTAACCCCTTCACTGCCCCCTGCAGGTTAACCCCTTCACTGCCAATGACATTTATATAGTAATCAGTGGATATTTACATTTCTGATCGCTGTATAAATGTCATTGGTCCCAAAAAAAGTGTCAAAAACGTCCGACATGTCCGCCCCGATATCGCAGCACCGATAAAAATCGCAGATCGCCGCCATTACCAGTAAAAAAATTAAAATAAAAACGCCATAAATCAATTTCCATAGTTTGTGGGCGCTATAACTTTTGCGTAACCCAATCAATAAATGCCAATTGTGATTTTTTTAACCAAAAATATGTACAAGAATATATATCGGCCAAAACTGATGAATAAATTTGTTTTTTTATTTTTGGATATTTATTAAAGCAAAAAGTAAAAAATATTGTTTTTTTTTTCAAAATTGTCGCTCTTTTTTTGTTTATAGCGGCGATCAGAAATGACGCACAGGGGATCAAATACCACCAAAAGAAAGCTCTATTTGTGGGAAAAAAAGGACGCAAATTTTATTTGGGTACAACGTCGCACGACCGCGCAATTGTCATTCAAAATGCGACAGCGCTGAAAGCCAAAAATTGGTCTGGGCAGGAGGGGGGTTTAAGTGCCCGGTAAGGAAGTGGTTAAATGACACTCCATCTTTTCATTTAGTAATTTTTAACATCCCCTGAACACACTAGTCTATTGCCTCTATGCATGTCTAGGAACTTGGGGGTATTGGAGGAGGCCAACTACTACTAGTAAGCTACTGTGGCTTGCCTTGGGTTTGAAAGTGTCCTGTGGTTGTGTGTCAAGTACGTGGTAGAAGAGCATAGCACGATGAGGAAGGCCTCTCTTACACCTCTGACGCAGACAGGTGGCCCAGGAGTACAGAATGGCATGAGTGCCTTTTGGTCTTGCTATCAGCAGGGCTGGATGGACTATCTGGATCAAGTAGGAGAAGACTGTCAGTGGACCACAGCGGAGCAGGAGGCAGGAGCAAGCTGGCGCTGGTGAGAACAGACAGTCACAGGCTGGTAGCAGGCACCAATGGAATATAGGCAGAGGTTCACAGCAGGCAGTCCATCAGTGACTGGGACAGAGACAGAGGCAGATGAACCAGGTTATACACAGGCAGATGGATCATGTGCAGATATGTAGGCAGGACCGAGGTCAGGATACGAGCCAGATTGGTAACAGATCAGTGGAGAGCAGCAAAGGGCATAGGCAGAAAAGGGGTCAGCGCAGGTGGAGTTCAGGAGTAGTCAGGACAACCCAGGGAGGTAACAGCAGCCAGATGCAGAGCAACAGGTTGCAGGTATGCACTGCAATGCTGTAAACATGACAGCACTAAAACATTGCACAGGCTCAGTTTAAATAGCCCACTTAGCACTAATGCAAGCAACAGATGCACACATGTATGCAACGTATGCGCTTCTGCGCACATGCATATGCTCGTGAGCATGTGCACATTTCCTAAGTGCATGCATACGACTATGAATTAGCCTGGGCCTATGCACAGGATGCCGTGCAATAGAGCCATCCTGTCTGCTGGTATGTCCTTCCTGACACTGCCATTGTAGCTGAGAGTTCTATGTTCCAAATTCAAGTCTCCATCTCCTAGGAACTGAAGATAGTGAAGTGATGCCTTACATTTTACCAAACTGACTGCCACTTTAACATGCAGCTGTCATCATTTGATTAACTTTGGAGGTATAGGGGTAGGACATTACCAGTGCCTATGAAGTTATATTTTCCCTAACTAGCATATCATTCCTTCCCAGAATTGGCTGGTTGCAATGAAGTTTCACTTTTACATAAAGTGACTCTTTAATCTGTTTTACCAAAATTTGCATAATCCTATAATATGTACTGTGATGAACCAGGAGCGCAGAGAGAGAGCACACAGAGGCACATCACAAGAAACCTGACACACGGGCATTTATTGGGAGACTTGGGGTACAGGAGGGGTGGTGTCAAGCCACTGCACAGTTAATCCGTACACCGGGTAGCAAGGGGCATGCAACAGATAAGCAGTTCACAGGATAACAGGGGGGCACCACAGGAAGACAGTTCACAAGGTTAATGAGAAGGCACAACAAGGGGAGGTGATCCTTCGAGCAGTAGAATGACACAGTTTTGGGAACAGTCCAAAGGCCCCCAGGCAAGCACGACAAGGGGAAAACAGATCCTTAGAATGTACAGACCTTAACACGTTGTGTATTTTTGTGCACTTTATCCGGTTCCCGACCGCGCGCCGTGTTTTCACGGCGGCAGTCGGGGAGCCCTGCGCGAATCGTAAATAAGCGGCGATTCGCATTTGGCCACCAGGGGGCGCGCGTGCACCCGCCGCACTCCTGGGGAGTGTGCCCGCGGCTTGGGCGGACCCGATGTCCGCCGGCGAGCCGCGATGAGCGGCTACAGGGAAAAGAACGGGGAACCGCCGATGTAAACACGGCGGTTCCCCGCCGTCAGTGGGGCATGAGAGATCTACTGATCCCTATCACTGGGATCAGTTAGATCTCTCATGCCCATGTTAGCCCAACCCCCCCACAGTAAGAACACACCCAGGGAACACACTTAACCCCTTCACTACACCCTGCAGGTTAACCCCTTCACTGCCAATGACATTTATACAGTAATCAGTGGACATTTAAATTTCTGATCGCTGAATAAATGTAATTGGTCCCAAAAAAGTGTCAAAATGTTCCGACATGTCCCCCCCAATATCGCATTACCGCTAAAAATCGCAGATCGCCGCCATTACTAGTAAAAAAAACAAACAAAAAAAACCCCAGAAA
>BLSH010136794.1:227683-249863 GCA_018402905.1 Glandirana rugosa
CGACACTAACCGGTCACGTAGTACACTGGGTCGGAGAAATATTCGACCTCAGTGCAGACGTCAGTGTACGAGAACCCAATAACATCCCTTTCCTTCGACTGTCGCACTCCCTCTCTTATCTCTGTAAAATTCTAGACTATCAGAGCAACAGCACAGACAGCAGTAGTAAAGTAATCTATCTCAGGATGCAGGATCAGATCTTAAAATGTCTCTATTCTCTCCCTCACGCTGTCAGCTTCCTTTCCCTACAATAACCCAAGAGCATGTGACTGCAGACGTGACTCCAGCTTATAAAGAGGCTGGGTCACATGATGCACTGGCCAATCACAGCCATGCCATTAGTAGGCATGGCTGTGATGGCTTCTAAGGGTAAACCAGTGAAACGCTTGTTGATTGGCTGCCCTGCAGCTTCTCAGCACCTGGAGTAAAATAGCAGAACCCCGGACTGAACCCGAACGATTTTTGAAATGTCCGGGTCCAGGTCCGTGCCCCGGACACCAGAAAGTTCGGTACGGACCCGAACGTTACAGTCCGGGTTCGCTCAACACTACTCACTGCTTTTCCTAGACATCTACATAGAGCTTGATAACATTTTCTTTGTTGGTGAGAAACATTCAGCCAATGCATCTGTTAAAAATGTTGAGTCTGCAGATTTTCTTAATACTGGTGCTGGTGCTCATTAGTGACAACAAATAGAAGATGGTATATTTTAGGCTCACTATAGGCTTAATAACTAATGCTAACTTGGCATGGTGACTAAAAGAATTACCTCTTACCTAACAGTCAGTTAAAGAAAGGGTACTGACCAAACCTCTATCAGTATCTCCAGAACAGAAGCAGGTAATGATCTGCTGTTACCTTGCAATAAATATCTAGTAATTGACCTTGAGGCGATTGTTTTTTTTTTCTTCAAAACTGGAGTTTTACTATATAAATGATCCATAGATGTCTACTGAACAATGACTGGAAAAGCTAAAACCAGGCTTTTGGTTATTCTGGCATGGGAAAATATAATCATTTTATTGTATATTGCATTGCATTTTATAGGTTTTATTTCATAAATAAGCAAAGCATTGTTTTTGTTTTTTATATTTTGGATAGGTACTTTGTATGCTTGATGTCTTTCTGTCCTTAAACTTATTAAATGTAATCCAGCTCAATATGTATTCTTTTGGCAGTGCAATAGATAGATATATTTTGAGGCATCCTTATTGTGGGAAGAAAAAGATATTAAACATAGAAGGAGAGAGACCAGACTGTCTGAATTCCTGGACTAATTTCTTACAAGGGGTTTTGAAGGATGAAGTGAGGTTGTATAAAGCAAAAAATAAATAGGAGATGGAAAAAGGCACAGCAAATTAGAAAATTGCTCAGTTCAGTCAAAGGACAATCTTTTCAAACTGATATGCTTGGTCTATGGAAGCAACTTGGAAATAATCCTTTGCTCTATTAGCACGACCAGGAAGGACTTCTATGTGCATAAAACCACAAACAGAAGCAACCTTTGGCTAAATTCTCTCTGGAATAAGATATTTTATTCGGAAATCCCATATCCAGAAATTTCCAATAACCAGAGAAAGGAAAATGTG
The DNA here is from genome assembly GCA_018402905.1 of Glandirana rugosa. Classification (NCBI taxonomy): domain Eukaryota; kingdom Metazoa; phylum Chordata; class Amphibia; order Anura; family Ranidae; genus Glandirana; species Glandirana rugosa. The sequence goes on from BLSH010136794.1 coordinate 229,273, forward strand.
AATAATAGCTGTTTTCAATAATATTAATAATATTGTGCATACAGACATGGTCAACTTAGTTTTTTTTTTCAAGTGACTTTATCATTAAAATTCCCATTCCCATAGATCAATAGGACACATGTTAGCAATAACAAGTCAAATGATTGTTTCGGGTGGAAAAGTACCTCTTGTTTGAGAGAAATTAACCACTTGCTTACTGGGCACTTAAACCCCCCTCCTGCCCAGACCAATTTTCGGCTTTCAGCGCTATCGCATTTTGAATGACAATTGCGCGGTCGTGTGACGTTGTACCCAAACAAGATTTTTATCATTTTTTTCCCACAAATAGAGCTTTCTTTTGGTGGTATTTGATCACCTCTGCGGTTTTTATTTCTTGCGCTATAAACAAACAAAGAGCGACGATTTTGAAAAAAGAACAATATTTTCTACTTTTTGCTATAATACAAATATATATATACGTATATTGATTGGTTTGCGCAAAAGTTATTGTGTCTACAAACTATGGGAATTGATGTATGGCGTTTTTATTATTATTTTTTTTTAGTAGTAATGGCGGCTATCTGAGATTTTTATCGGGATTTTTTTGGGACCTTTATACAGCTATCATAAATTTAAATATCCACTCATTACTGTATAAATGTCATTGGAAGTGAAGGGGTTAACACTAAGGGGGCAGTAAAGGGGTTAACTGTGTTCCCTGCATGTGTTCTAACTGTATGGAGGCAGGGCTGGCCGGGACATAACAGATCTAACTGATCCCAGTGACAGGGATCAGTAGATCTGCTATGTCCCCCTTCACAGAATGGAGAACTGCTGTGTTTACATCGGCGGTTCCCCGTTCTGCAGCTCTTACAGGCGATCGCAGGTCTCGAGCGGACATCGAGTCCGCCCGACCCGCGGGCATGCCCACGCAGCATGCGGCGGCCATGCGCGCCGCCGCTTGTGAGTGCACACCGGGAGCGTGCACAGGGGACGACGTCCATGGACGTCATCCTTGAAATTCAGATACGTGCTGGAGCCGTGCTTCGGCAATAGCGCGGATCTGAAGGGGTTAAAGAAAAAATCTACTGCTTAGGAGCTTATTCATATGGCCTAAGACCTAAAGTGAGGAAAGATTTGACCTACATTCAGGTTTTTACTGCTATCCAGGGCTCCCTTGGCAAGATTTCCCTCACTGTTATGGTCACAATGGTTTCACCAGCCTAGAAATTAGGAAGATTCCTGAAAGAAGGTATAGCTAGAAAATACTTACTGGAGTTCTAGGCTTTTCTTTCTCTTACTTGCTGTTGGACATTTTCCCTCATTTCCTGTCTGGAAAAATGTTGTCACCAGATAGCTGTAAAGACCTGATGGGATCTAAACCTTCTCTGCCCTATCCAAACTTAGAAAAAAAAAATTGGGCTGACCCTTCATGTTAAGTTGATTTTTTTTTAACACTATACAAATACTATACTTCTCATTTCTTTTTACTCCATCAAATTGCACAGGGCACCTAGGAGACATATCTTGTCCAATCAATTCTTTCTGAACACTTTACTTATTTTCTGGTCTTCTCTTTATTTAATTAATTTGCCAAGTCTGTCCTGGCTCCCCTCTTCACCATATGTGAAGAGGATGCTAATCTAAGTGCCTTTTTTCCTGATTGTTCTTCCAAAGGTTGTGGGGTAACCAATAACACTTTCCTTCCTTTAAAACATTTCTGACTGTTGGGCTGGTTACATAATAATTGTTCAGCATTTAAGTTCACTTCTAGATGCTGTATACCAACAACTGACCAAAGATTTCTAAGGATGAAAATGTGCAGTTACACAATCAATTCTCCATTACAATACATGTCTCACACCTATAGAATTAAACAGATCTGAAATTACTCTGTGAGGCTCTCAACTTAGTTCTTCTGTTAAGCTGGCATGCTTTCAAAATCGGTTGTCATTGTGTTCTCTGGCATGATTGATTCTCTTAGTGATGTCCATCTCAGTTCTGACTTACAATGCTACTAAAATAGTAGAATGCTATTTTTTCTATTTTAATGGTGCTCAAGATAATAGCCTTACCATCTAAGGCAGTGGTTCTCAACTCCTGTCCTCGGGACCCCCCAACAGGCCAGGTTTGCAGGATACCTGAAATACATCACAGGTGATAGCATTTGCTGCTCAGTGATTGCAGAATTCTAGTCTGCATCTCCCCAAGGTAATACTTAAAATCTGGCCTGTTGGTGGGTCCCGAGGACCAGAGTTGAGAACCACTGATCTAAGGTCTTATTGTTCATTTGGACTTACTTTGTTTTCTTGGAGTTCATTTTTTAAGTCTGCATATCTTACTTTCCCCTGTAGATGAAGAAATATGAACTTCAAGAGCAGTTCTAGCCACCTGTGAAAAAATTAAAGTCAGCAGCTACAAAAACTATAGCTGCTGACTTTTAAAAACAGCCACTCACTTGTCCCACGATCCAGCGGTGTGCTCACCCAGACGGTCTCACCTGCTGTCTTTGGTCCCCAGCGCCGGCATCTTCACTATGGGCACCCAGCTGGGACAGTATGGGCACCCAGCTACTTGCGGCTTCACAGCCGGGTGCCCATTGCACATGTTCTAGTTGCGCTCTGCATCGTGATTGGTGGATGCAGTCTTCTGGGACCATTCAGTGTCCCAGAAGACTGCAGGGGGGGAGGGAGGGAGGAGAACTTCCTTTCCGAGTGGGAAGTGGGAAGCAGGTGCCTGTCAAAATTGGGTACCTGCTCTGCTTTCATGTATTTAAACGCTTTACAAAGAAGGCAAATATCTCTATTAAGTACAGAGTCTAAAAACTTGCCTTCAAGACCCTTCTGCATGCTTAGATTCTTCTTATTCACTGTTTTACTCATGACATTGTTTAAGATATGCCACCAAGAAGAGCATTAGAAACAGCTCCCTTGTCTGACCCTATCTAAATACCAGAGGGCATAGATATAATTTCAACATGTTCTAGATGGAACCTGGAACACAATGTACAGGGTGGGCCATTTATATGGATATACCTTAATAAAATGGGAATGGTTGGTGATATTATCTTCCTGTTTGTGGCACATTAGTATATGTGAGGGGGAAACGTTTCAAGATGGGTGGTGGCCATGGCGGCCATTTTGAAGTCGGCCATTTTGAATCCAACTTTTGTTTTTTCAATAGGAAGAGGGTCATGTGACACATCAAACTTATTGGGAATTTCACAAGAAAAACAATGGTGTGCTTGGTTTTAATGTAACTTTATTCTTTCATGAGTTATTTACAAGTTTCTGACCACTTATAAAATGTGTTCAATGTGCTGCCCATTGTGTTGGATTGTCAATGCAACCCTCTTCTCCCACTCTTCACACACTGATAGCAACACCGCAGGAGAAATGCTAGTACAGGCTTCCAGTATCCGTAGTTTCAGTTGCTGCACATCTCGTATCTTCACAGCATATGTTTTTTTTATGGTTTTCATGGTCAGTAAAAACCAATACAGGGTGAGCTGCTCCTTCCAGGAGGTACCGCCATTCCTCCAAAGCCGATATGTAGATGAACATATCTGTTATGCCACTAAGCTTTCTTGATAAACAAGAGCTTTCAAAAGTCCCCTCCCCATTTAAAATAGATTGGCAGTCATTTTAATATAAGCTTTTATTTCAAACTCGTACTTACCTGTCCTGACAATAGCACATGCACATTGGTCCAGACCTATGGAAAGGCTCATTGGCATATTTTTAGGCAATAAACTTTGGCAGGAAGCAATGGGCAGCTTCTTTTCTTTTCATATGTAAATATATTTGTTAGGACAAAATAAAGGATAATTATTTCATTATAAAAGAACTACACACTTATTTTTTAAAGGGTCTATATAGAGCTGTGCGGCTAGTGGAGAAATGTGTCTTTATTGGAGCATACAGTGCCATTGAGATCTAACCATGCTTGTAACTCTACTATGCTGCAGTCTTTATCACAAAGTTTTTCCACTGTTAAACTACACAATATGCAATGGCCAGTGCTGGCCACAAGGTAAAAAGAAATCTTGATACTGGCAGACAGGTAACTATAATGGTTACATTAAAATATTTTATTACGTTTATATTATTTTAAGGTAATGTTTTATGTAGAGAGGCTGGATAACAAGTCCAACTCACTAGAGTCAGGGGTATCAAAAATTGCATATGTTTCCCATCCTCCAAGAGGGACCAGAGAACTTCAACACCCCTTTTCAGGTTTAGAGAGTGCATGCTTAATTTTAAGCCACTGCTTTGAAAAAAACATCCACATGCTTTTGATCATAAGGACTGGTGTAAGCATATAGGGTCCTACATACTTTAAGCTCTATTGCTAAGCATATACTTAGTGCACTGGGCTGATATCTTGTGGAGTAAGGGACAGGGTCATTGGGTGAGGGTTTCGGTGAAACCCTTTACAACTTTACTGCATGCGTATTATTATCTTTTTGTGCTCAACTGCCATCTGCTTGTAGCACCATCTTTTCAGGATATCAGTGTGGTGGAAAAGCCAACACAAGGCTAAAAGATATATGGACTGGTATTAACAGAGCAGTGCTCTATGCAGCCCTCCTGCTATATGGTTACCATAATGCTTTTTTAATGTAAAGAAATTGTAAACCAAAGACAAATGGGCAAAAGGCACATTGGTAGATCTTATTTTGACAGATGAATCACAGGAGACAATTGGGACCAACTGGCAGAATGGATTTCCCAACTGCCCATTTCTATACTTGAGGTCTGTAAAACAGGTGATTCCTGCAGACATTCCAAGTTTGCAATAATGCAGTATTACTTAGTAATACAGTACAATGCAGTCTTTCCTGTAGGTCCTGATTTCAATATCAGCTCTACACTTATTGAAACTAGTGCATTACTGGAAAGAAAAGCAGTTATGTTAACAAAATGGCTTTTTTTCTTGTCTTGAGGGCCACCAAGGTAGCACTTGTATTAACTATGACTGACCTAGGAAACAGCTTTTACTTTACAGAGAAAGACATTAACAACAATATCACGCTATATAAAAAATCCCTTTCTTAGCAAATTTGAAAAATCTAGAATCTAGAAAGACAACCTTGAGCCAGTGATTGTTTTACATGTGTTTATTTTTTTCATACACAATTATACTTTGTTTTACTATAAATCTGACATGTAAGCATTTTATACTAGAATTTGTCCAGCTGCCCCAAGTATAAATTTAAAATGACCTGATAATGTTTAATTTTGAAATTAAATCCATATGAAAATAACTGAACACAATTCCTTTATGGTTTTTAGTACATTTGCAGCAAAATAAATCTGTTATATGTGTTCTCCTTCCCAACTGCATTTACGCATCAGGTGTTGACGTGTCATATAGCTTTCAGTAAAGCCTCATACCATTTTCTTTGTCATAAACTCAAGTCAGTTACTTGGACATTACACAGATGCTGCAGTTCACCGAGTTGTCAGGAAAGGCCATGCATACATTTTATAAAGTTTTGCTTAAATCAGAGTAAGCGCATTTAAATGATTGATTGCTATTTTAAATGTTGCATAATCCTTGGCAATGAAAACATACATAAGGTGATTTATGACTATGCATGTACATAGATTTGTCAAGTCCCAGATTACCCAAGTTGTCTATTGTAAGTAACTGTTCAGGGCTCAAGTTAATAGAAAGAGCATCAAGAACGAGAGAAACTGTTTAAAAAAAAGAGTGTTTTTCTGTCACCTTGAAAAAGCACTACTTATTCTAACTCCAATTGTTGTAATAGCTAGACATAAATGTGACCCGGCACCCCAAAAAATATACATACTGAGCAGTGGCAGACCTCCATCCCTATATTGCTGAGTACAAAGAGAGAAAAGAGAACATGGGACTTTAAATGAAGCCTGCCACTGTATGAATAAAAAATGTTGGTAAATAAGGCTCATGTCAATAGTTTATTGATTAATGTTTAATTCTTTAGTATAAAATATTCTTTTCTATAAACCATGATATGATAAAAAACAATCCAATCATGTACAAAGACGATTATAGTATACATTTTAAGATACAGAATTTTACAATTATTCACCAGTAAATGGTGTATATTTATATATATATATATATATATATATATATATATATATATATATATAATGTATTAGAGGGCCGAGTTTGTCTTGGCATCAATCGTAAATAAGCGGCGATTCGCATTTGGCCACCAGGGCGGACCCGATATCCGCCGGCGAGCCGCGATGAGCGGCTACAGGGAAAAGAACGGGGAACCGCCAATGTAAACACGGCGGTTCCCCGCCCTGTCAGTGGGGCATGAGAGATCTACTGATCCCTGTCACTGGGATCAGTTAGATCTCTCATGCCCATATTAGCCCAACCCCCCCACAGTAAGAACACACCCAGGGAACACTATTAACCCCTAGATCGCCCCCTGCAGGTTAACCCCTTCACTGCCAATGACATTTATACAGTAATCAGTGGACATTTAAATTTCTGATCGCTGAAAAAATGTCATTGGTCCCAAAAAAGTGTCAAAATGGTCCGACATATCCCCCCCAATATCGCAGTACCGCTAAAAATCGCAGATCGCCACCATTACTAGTAAAAAAAATAAATAAATAAAAACCCCAGAAACGAATTCTCACCATCCGTAAACGCGGCCACTTTTGCGCAAACCAATCAATAAACGCCGATTGCGATTTTTTTTTATCGCATATATGAGGAATTATATAATTCGGCCAAAAACTGTGAAAAAAAATGTTTTTTTATATTTTTTTTTTGGATTTGAATTTTAGCAAAAAGTAAGAAATTTGGGGTTTTTTGCAAAATGGTCGCTCTTCTTTTGTTTATAGCGGCGATCAGAAATTACGCAGAGGCAATCAAATACCACCAAAAGAAAGCTCTATTTGTGGGAAAAAAAGGACGCAAATTTTGTTTGGGTACAACATCGCACGACCGCGCAATTGTCAGTCAAAGCGACGCAGCGCCGAATCGCAAAAAGGGCTCTGGTCCTAAAGCTGCAAAACCTTCCGGTTGGTAAGTGGTTAAAAAAAGTATCGGTACTTGTACTCGGTCTTAATAAAGTGGTATTGGGACAACCCTAGTTAGGATGAATCCTTTATTCCTAGCATTTCCTTATTTTCCTGGTGTAAGTCTGGCTTAAAATATGTGTAAATTATCTTACAATTTATTATTCCTTCTGATTATGGAAAAAAAGTGTGGCCAATGATTTTGCATGAAAATCTGGTTCTTTGCTTCTGCCTATAGATGTGCCTACTGTACCTAGTAATACATCTTCCTCTAGTCTAAGTACAATGCTCTTTAACCACTTACCGACCGTCAACCTCAGGTTGACGGCGACAAAGTGGCTCGATATCGCAAACCGCCATCATACGATGGCGGCTGCGAGATGCGCGCCCGCACGCTCACTGTGTTCGGGGGGGGCCAGGGAGTGGGTGTGGCGGACTCGATCACCGCCGGCTACCCACGATGCCCCCCCCCGCACTGAAAGAACGGAGGTCCATGTAAGTAAACACAGACCTCCGTTCTGTGAGAGGGAGAAGGGCTGTGATCACAGCCTTCCTCTACATGGAAGCTGTGATCACTTCCCTTCCCCTTCTAGGGCAGCCCACACACAGTTAGAACACGCCCAGGGAACACAGTTAATCCTTAGAGTGCCCACTGCAGGTTAACCCCTTCACTGCCAATAGCATTTACACAGTAATCAGTGCATTTTTATAGCACTGATCGCTGTATAAATGCCAATGGTCCCAAAAAAGTGTCAAAATGGTCCGATATGTCTGCCCCAATATCGCAGATCACTGCCATTACTAGTAAAAAAAAAAAAAAATAAAAACCCCAGAAATGAATTCTCATCATTCGTAAACGCGGCCACTTTTGTGCAAACCAATCAATAAACGCCAATTGCGATTTTTTTATCACAAATATGAGGAAGAATATAAATCAGCCAAAACCGATGAAAAAAAATGTTTTTTTGTATTTTTTTTTGGATTTGTATTTTAACAAAAAGTAAGAAATTTGTTTTTTTTTTGCAAAATTGCCTCTCTTCTTTTGTGTATAGCGGCGATCAGAAATGACGCAGTGATTATCAAATACCACCAAAAGAAAGCTCTATTTGTGGGAAAAAAAGGACGCAAATTTAGTTGGGGTACAACGTCGCACGACCGAGCAATTGTCAGTTAAAGCGACGCAGTGCCGAATCGCAAAAAGTGCTCTGGTCCTAAAGTGTGAAATCCTTCCGGGGCTGAAGTAGTTAATCTAACTATAATAAAAAACAGCCACTGCTGTTCTCTATACTTGTATGTAAGGAACTTGTATCTGCACTTTGCAGACAACAAGTGGTAGGTTGACCTACTCAAAGCTCTGCTCCTTTTTGCATTGAGTGCAAAAAGTACAGATCAGAGAAAACAGAATGAACAGTAAGTGTACTATAAGGTGACCAGATTTTTAAAATGAAATCCTGGGAGATATTTTATTTTTACTAGTAATGGCGGCAATCAGTGACTTATAGCTGGACTGCGATATTGCTGCAGACAAATCGGACACTAAGTAACACTAATAAAGTGATCAGTGCTAAAATATACACCGTGACTGTACTAATGACACTGGCTGGGAAGGGGTTAACATGTAGGGCAATCAAAGGGTTAAATGTGTGCCTAACAAGTGTTTTCTCACTGTGGGGGAGGTTGCTTTTACTAAGGGAAGGCACAGATTCCTGTCCCAGCAGTCATGTTATGTGACACACTGTGGCAGTGCAATGCCAGCCAGAGCCATGATAAAGTGCCTGCTGCCTGTGAGTTATGATTCCATACATTATGCCAGAGAAACAGACACAGTTCAATGTAGTCTATTCACAGACACCCCCAAAGCACACCTGTGTTGAAGCCTTGAAGGCACTGGCAGCCCCACGATCGGATCCGCTTCCCCTCTGTGCCTGCTGCTGGACACTATCAGCTAAGCTCAGCTGCCATTCTCTGCCTGTCACCACCACTGCCCACCTCACAGCCTCTCTTCGGGCCCCGGCTACTACTGGGTGGGGAGTGGAACTGAGCAGAGGAAGATTACTCCGCTGGGGAAGGCAAGGAAATAGGCAGGCAGGTGGCTGGCCAGGACTTAAGCCAAGGCAGAAGAACATGAGAGTGGGAATTACACCCCCCCCCCCAAGCTAGTAGGAGAAGCAGAGTGGGGGGGTGTAATTCAGAATTTTATTTTAATTCTGCACTGACTGTCTTTGAAATGGCTTGGGCCCTTGTTCAAATCTAAACAGATTTGAACAGATTGGGACAGATTTGGTCCGGGGACAGTGTCCTCAATCCGGCAACTGCCCCCTGAAAACGGGGACGTCTGGTCACCCTACTGTACTATGGTGTTCTGTTCCACTTACTATTCTGTTGTATGATGACATCTAGTGGTGCTTTAGGAGCCCTACAACTTATGATTTTGTTTCATCCTTTGTTTTACCCTCCTTCATTCAGTCCTAGCTAAACCCTCCCTGTTTCTACCACATCAATGTAAGTTCTTTGCTTAGGAGAATCATTAAAGTTAATTTACCAAAGACAAATAGACTGTGCACTTTGCAAGTGCAGTTGCACTCATTTTCCCCAGAAGACCTAAGCTGCCTGTGGATGGTGCCAAGCCAGCAGATGACCATAACAGTAGTGCCGCACTAGCTCTGATTATATAAAGTGCTATATGCAAACAATAATTATAACCACTTCCAGACCGCATATTACCATACATTTACTGCTGCAAGGTGGCAGCATAACGCGAATCGCCGTCTATAAATGGCGATTCATGCACGCGCACCAGAGGCACATTCTCGTGCACGCTGCGAGCTCCAGGAGTGTGGCGGTCGCTTACAATAGGAGATAAGCGGGGAATTGCCAATGTAAACACGGCGGTTCCCCGCTCTGACAGGGGACATAACACTGATCTACTAATCCCTGTCACCGGGATCAGTTAGATCTGTTATGCCCCTGCCAGCCCAGCCCCCACACAGTTAAAACACGCCTAGGGAACACAGTTCACCCCTTCATTGCCCCCTGCAGGTTAACCCCGTCCCTGCCAGTGACATTTATACAGTAATCACTGGCTATTTATAGCACTGATCGCTGCATAAATGTCAATGGTCCCAAAAAAGTGTAAAAAATGTCTGACATGTCGACCGCAATATTGCAGTCCCGATAAAAATCGCGGATCGCCGCCATTACCAGTAAAAAAAAAATAATAATAATAAAAACTCCATGAATTAATTCTCATGGTTTGTAAACACAGCAACTTTTGTGCAAACCATATCACAAATATGTAGAAGAATATATCAGCCAAGATTGATGAATACATTTGTTTTTTTATATATTTTTTTTTTGGATTTGTGTTTTAGTAAAAAGTAAGAAATATTGTGTTTTTTTGCAAAATTATCGCTTTTTTTGTTTATAGTGGTGATCAGAAGTGACACAGAGATGATCAAATACCACCAAAAGAAAGCTCTATTTGTGGGAAAAAAAGGATGCCAATTTCGTTTGGGTACAACATTGCAAGGCCGTGCAATTGTCAGTTAAAGCAACACAGTGCCGAATCAAAAGTGCTCTGGTCCTAAAGCGGGAAATCCTCCCGGGGCTGAAGTGGATAAAGTGCTATTTGGAAATAATAATTATATAAAGTGCTTAAAAGCAAACAATAATTATAAAGTGCTATAGGCAAACAATAATTATACAAAGTGCTTAAAAGAAACAATTAACATACCGTATATACTCGAGTATAAGCAGAGTTTTTCAGCACATTTTTTGTGCTGAAAAAGACCCCCCTCGGCTTATACTCGAGTCAGTGTCTGTGGGTGATGAGTAGATTCACATTAAACAGAGCCGTGCTGCTTCTAAGAGCCGTTCTGTGCTGTGTAAGTGTGATTAATCACATTGGAATGTAGAGAATGCTGAGAGAGGTGTCAGATTCTCAGCTTGATGTCGGGAGGTGGGGGAGGTGGGCGGGACAAGCTGATGTTAGCTGTTCAGTCCCGTCTACCTCTTGATCTCCGTGAAGAGCTGCAGCTCTCTCTCTGCATTCTTTGCATTCCAATGTGTTTAGTCACACGTACACAGCACAGAACGGCTCTTAGAAGCAGCACGGCTCTGTTTAACCTCCCTGGCGGTATTCCCGAGTGTGGCTCGGGGTGGAATTTCAGTACCAAGAGCGGTAACCCCGAGCCACACTCGGGATTGCATCGCTGGATCCAGGCAATGTTACTTACCTTGTCCCCTGGATCCAGCGATGTCCTCCCGCGGTGTCAGCGTGTCTCCCCCCCGGCCAGATGATTCCTGTGTGCCGGGCTCCGTTCCCTGCGAGCGTCGCGTTGCACGGGGACGGAGACCGGCGGGAAATTCAAAAAGTTAAACACACACAGTACATACAGTACACTGTAATCTTATAGATTACATTACTGTATGAAAACATTTCACACCCCCTTTGTCCCTAGTGGTTTGCCCAGAGCCCTGCATGCACTTTTATATAATAAATGTCATTCTTTCTGCCTGGAAACATGAGAATGTCCATAGCAACCAAAAAGTGTCCCTTTGCGTCAAAAGTGGTTTTTGATCAGCTAGAAAACAGCGATAGTAAATAAGAATGATTTGCAGAATTGAGTGATACTGATTTTTGGGGAAATTTATCATCAGCAACTGAAAGTGACGATAGCGACAATTCTGCAACTGAGCAAATTTCTGCGTTTTTGGTTTGATTACATTATTGCATACATTTTATTACTATTATATTATTATTTTTGATAATTATTTTTAGTTATTTATTATATTATAATTTATGATTTCATTTTTCAAACTTTTTCATACCCGGGATGTCTACTAGACTCTTGTTTGGACAGATTTAAGTGAGTTATTCCTAAGAATTACAGGCCTACAATATAAAACGCCAAATTTTCATGCAAAATAATTGTACCGCTTTTGGAACAAAATTCCAGACAGAATCATACCGCCAGGGAGGTTAATGTGAATCTACTTTACTCATCCCGTATGTGTTCTGGCTACAGTCTGTGTCCTGGATAAAAGCCCTGTGTCCTGGCTACAATACCTGTGCTCTGGCTACAGTCTGTGTCCTGGCTAAAATCCCTGTGTCCTGACTACAATACCTGTGTTCTGGCTACAGTCTGTGTCCTGGCTAAAATCCCTGTGTCCTGGCTACAATACCTGTGTTCTGGCTACAGTCTCTGTGTCCTGGCTACAATACCTGTGTTCTGGCTACAGTCTCTGTGTCCTGGCTACAATCCCTGAGTTCTGGCTACAATTCCTGTGTTCTGGCTCCCTGTCCCTGTGTTCTGGCTACAATTCCTGTGTTCTGGCTGCTGCATTTGCCACCCTAGGCTTATAGTCGGGTCAATAACTTTTCCCAGTTTTTTTGTGGTAAAATTAGGTGCCTCGGCTTATATTCGGGTCGGCTTATACTCGAGTGTATACGGTAAATGAAAAAACACACAATTTTCCTTCAATGTGCATCCATTGGTGAACTATTAATAATGCATCAGTGCATAGAGAAAATAAACGCATGCAGCAATATACACTTATAATAGTGTCATAAAAAACAATGTTCAATATTCATCCAGTGCTTTGTTATTCCAAAAAGGGATCCGTGCTTCAGTGTTCCTTATATACACACAACACTCTTGTGCTCCCCCCTTTAGTAATCTCCTCACCTCAAGGTGTGTGACCTCACAATTAAGTTTGGCCAGTGAACGCAGTTGAGCCACCCCTGGGCTCACTTATCAAGGAATGTCTAAGCTCTGTTCTAATCCTCAGACCAGTCTCCTCTGTACATGCAGGGAAAAAACAATCGAATAGTGCCTGAATCCTTTTTAACCACTTCAGCCCCGGAAGGATTTACCCCCTTCCTGACCAGAGCACTTTTTGCAATATGGTATTGCGTCGCTTTAACTGACAATTGTGCGGTCGTGCGACGTTGTACTCAAACACAATTTATATAATTTTTTCCCCACAAATAGAGCTTTCTTTGGTGGTATTTGATCACCTCTGCGGTTTTTATTTTTTGTGCTATAAACAAAAAAAAAAAGAGCATCAATTTTGAAAAAAAAAAACATTTTACTCTTTGCTATAATACATATCCAGAAAAAAAATATAAACAAAAATTATTGTATTTATCAGTTTAGGCCAATATGTATTCTTCTACATATTTTTGGTAAAACACATCGCAATAAATGTATACTGATTGGTGTGCATAAAAGTTATCGCCTCTACAAAATAGGGGATAGATCGATGGCATTTTATTATTATTCTTTTTTACTAGTAATGGCATCGATCTGCGATTTTAAGCGGGACTGCGATATTGCTGCGGACAGATCGGACACTTTTGATACTTTTTTGAGACCAATGACATTTATTCAGCGATCAGAGCTAAAAATATGCACTGATTACTGTATAAATGTCACTGGCAGGGAAGGGGTTAACACTAGGGGGTGATCAAGGAGTTAAATGTTCCCTAGGTAGGTGTTCCTAAATGTGTGAAGGGGCTGGGCTGACAGGGAGTAGAGATAGATTGATGTTCTGGATTACTTGGAACACTAGATCTCTTTCTACTTCCCTGACAGAACAGAGATCTGTCGGTTTACACAGACAGATCTCCATTCTGTCTCTGTGGAGCGATCGCGGGTAGCTGGTGGACATCGCAGCCGCCAGCCACGCGCATCGGCTCCAGCGACACGGTGCGGGCGCACGTGCCACTAGAGGCCCCCTATAGCTGTTAAAGCGGCCGACGTACAATGACGGCGATTTGCGCAGGAGAGCCAACCTGCCACAGTACAACTGTGGTGGCTGGTCGGCAAGCAGTTAAAACCATACGCTTTATTAAAACTCCAAAATAGGTACTCACATTCTCAAGGTACTTGCAGTGCCCCAATCTATAACACACAATCTTATTTGGTGACCATCAGATAAATAGAGAGGACGGTGAAGGCAGCAGCAACATCAACGAGGAGTGTGGAGCAGCTGACAGATCGCAACTGTGCGGCTTTTTATTTGATGGTCACCAAATAAGATTGTGGGTTATAGATTGGTGCACTGCAAGCACTTTGAGAATGCGAGTGGTTTTGGAGTTTTAACCACTTTAGTCTCGGAAGGATTTACCCCCTTCCTGGCCAGAGCACTTTTTCTGATTCGGCACTGCATCGCTTTAACTGACAATTGAGCGGTTGTGTGACATTGTACCCAAACAAAATTGACGTCCTTTTTTCCCACAAACAGAGCTTTCCTTTGGTGGTATTTGATCACCTCTGCTGTTTTTATTTTTTGCGCTATAAACAAAAAAAGAGCATCAGTGAAAATTGATTTATGGCGTTTTTTATTTATTTATTCTTTTTACTGGTAATGGCGGTGATCTGCGATTTTTATTGGGACTGCGATATTGTGGTGGACAGATCGGACACTTCTGACACTTTTTTGGGACCAATCACATTTATACAGCAATCAGATCTAAATATAGCCACTGATTACAGTATAAATGTCACTGGTAGGGAAAGGGTTAACCCTAAGGGGGCGATCAAGGGGTTAAATGTGTTCCCTCATTGTGTTCTATCTGTGTGGGGGCTGGGCTGGCAGGGTCATGACAGATCTAACTGATCCCGATTACAGGGATCATAGGTCATACCGCCTGATAGAACTGGGAATCTTCGTGTTTACATCGGCGGTTCTCAGTTCTTCCTCTGTATTAGGCAATCGCGGGATGCCGGTGGACATCGAGTCCGCCCGACCCGCGGCCACACTCAGAGAGTGTGCATCAGGCATAAACGTGTCGGTGGTGGCCCGCTAGCTGCAGCTGTGCGAATTGCCGTTTATATGCGGCGATTCGTGCTATGCTGACACACTGCAGCAGTAAATCTACGCGAGCTGGTACAGAAGTGGTTAATAAGGTGGTTTTAAAAGGGATACAGGCACTATTATATTGTTTTTTCCCTACATGTACGGAGGAGACTGGTCTGAGGATTAACACAGAGGGAGGAGGGCTGGCGCCAACAGTCCAATAATATGGGAATCTTGACTGAGAACAAATGTCCATCACCAGTGTCTATGTAGAAATGTGCACTAGGTCACAGCTCTTCTATAGCGTGAAGTCTGCTCCAGTAGCCATGAAAAGAAAAAGGAGAATAGCGCCTCTGAGTGCAATTGTTTATTGATACAAAGAAACGAACATAGTAAACTTACATGGAGGCAAACAAAGGTGCATCCCTTCTAAGAGAGGAAGAAGGGGGGGGAGGGGAAGGCAGATCTCCCATGCCCAGTGGAGTCTCTCCAAAAGCGGTGCAGCCCCGTGATGTCAAATGCCAGAGGACACCGGCAGTCCTAGCAAGGATATCCGGGTGGATGGGCAGGAGCCTTGGAGCGCAGCGTGAGCTGTGTCGGGCGTCTACGGTAAGAGCCAAATACCACAACGCGTTTCACGGATATCCTTGCTAGGACTACCGGTGTCCTCTGGCATTTGACATCACGGGGCTGCACCGCTTTTGGAGTAAACAATTGCACAGGGGTGGCTCAACTGCATTTACTGACCAAACTTAATTGTGAGGTCACACACCCTGAGGCGAGGAGATTACTAAAGGGGGAGCACAAGAGTGTTGTGTGTATATAAGGAACACTGAAACACAGATCACTTTTTGGAATACCAAAGCACTGGATGAATATTGAACATTTTTTATGACACTTTTATAAGTGTAAAAGAGGACATTCATTGCTGCATGCATTTATTTTCTCTATGCACTGATGCATTATTAATAGTTTACCAATGGATGCACATTGAAGGAAAATTGTGTGTTTTTTCATTCATGTTAATTGTTTGCATTTAAGCACTTTATACAATTATTGTTTGCCTATAGCACTTTATAATTATTGTTTGCATATAGCACTATATATAATCAGGGCTAGCGCGGCACTACTGTTATTGCCATTTAATTTTTGCACATGTATATGAGACTGTGAACAGTGCCAGCAGCCGACTTTTATTTAAAGGGGTTGTAAATAGGGTTGCCACCTCATCCCTTTAAACCCGAACACATATTGATTACACAGGTTCTGAGGATAATTTAATGCAGATAAGGCACCGAGTGGGTTTAATTACCACCTTAATCAGCCACAGAACCTGTGCAATTCATATGTGTTCGGGTTTAAAGGGATGAAGTGGCAACCCTAGTTGTAAATCCTCTGGGTTTTTCACCTTAATGTATTCTATGCATTAGGGTGAAAAACCTCCTTTAGTCTAGCAGCCCCCCAGAGCCCCCCTTTTACTTACCTGAACCCTGTCTTTCCAGCGCCGGGACGAGCACACCTGCTCCAGCCGGTGTCTCGGGTCCTGATTGGTAGATTGGTAGCAGTGCAGCCATTGGCTCCCGTTGCTGTCAATCATATCCAATGACACGGGAACTGCTGTTTGTGTAAATGGACGTAGCAGCAGGACTCGGGAGCGCGCCACTCTGTGCAAAACCCTTGCACAGAGGAGGCAAATATAACATGTTTGTTATTAAAAAAAAAAAACAAAGCTTTACAATCACTTTAATATTATTTTTTGTATTAGCACAACTGGGGTGAACACACACGGTAGCACGCAGGCTTCTCACATTTATACTCTACAGCAGATGACCATACTAGACAGACTGGATCTATGGAGATAAATCAATTCATAAAGTGACATTTGAAACAGAAACATCAGTATGGACATTGTCGTCCACTTCCCATAATTTTCCAATCAACTTGCTAAAAACAAACACATTCAGTTCACTGACTTCAGGAACTTATCTGAACATTTCCAAACAAATTGGTCACTTTTAATTGGACTCTTTCATGTATGGCAACTTTCACATATTGACAACTGTGTTTTCTAAATGTGATTGAGAGGATGCCACAAAGTAACCCATTATGCACTTGTATTTCTTTCTAATAGATTCTTTGAATATATCTTTCTGTACAAAGAGTCAGTGATGTTTCAGATTGAACAGACTACTAAAACCTGTGTTAAGAAGACTCTGACTGCACAATGGGATCCATATGACATACCTGAAAATTCTACCTTTGAAGATGAGTACTACATTGGAGGACCTGGGGACCAAATCATAGTCCAGGAATGGTCTGACAGAAAGCCAGCCAGAAAATGTAAGTATTCACTGCTACCAGCTTTAATAAAGCTGATATAGGTGCAGACTATAATGTGCTACAAATTTATTAGAATTACCATGGTGACTATAATAATACTGATTCCACAAGAAAAAGAAAAAAAATCACAGGAAAATGTATTTTTAGTGAGCTTATATTTTGAGTTAGCATTGCAGTATATACTGTAATTTATTAAGAATTTGAGACTTTTTCATTTCATATACTAGCTCTTCCATATTTTCATTATATGAAATCTTCTATAGAGATTTGTTAGTGGCAGATTGGCAACTAGAGGGAGCTGTCAGTCGTTTAATGTAATAACACCATGCAATCTTTACGCCTAGAGGAAAGGAGGTTTAACCTCCATGGTTTCTTCCCACTGTTTCCAGTAAGAGTTGTAAAAGAGTGGAATAGACTCCCTCAGTTGTGGATTAGAACTCCCTTACTCCCCATTAGTTCTGGGCAGCTCAGTTGATTGTTTTAAAAAGAGCTGGGTTTGTTTATTAATTCTCCACGTAAGAGGAGCGTGGCAGAGGGTGTGTCCTATGCCTACATACTTTTGCTAATAGGTATCCCTCTTTTCCATCTCAGAAAGTTAGGAGGTATGATAACACCAGAATTTGATGATTCAAGGAGTTTCCTATTACCTTAGGGAATCAGGAAGACATTTTTTTTCCCCATGCTGGAACAAATTGAACCATGTTGTATAGTTTGTCGTTATTTTCTATGTATTAACCTCCCTGGCGGTATGACTGAGTCTGAAATTTATTGCTGAAAGAGGTAATGGTTTTCTGCATGGAGATATGGCGTTATGTACTATAGGCCTGCAATGGTTAGTATCCCTGGCGGTATGATTATGTCTGATTTTCGGTGCTGAAAGCGGTACAATTATTTTGCATTTAATCAAACCAAAAATGCAGAAATTTGCTCAGTTGCAGAATTGTCGCTGTCGTCACTTTCAGTTTCTGATGATAAATTTCCCCAAAAATTAGTATCACTCAATTCCGCAAATGATTCTTATTTACTATCGCTGTTTTCTAGCTGATCAAAAACCACTTTTGACGCAAAGGGACACTTTTTGGTTGCTATGGACATTCTCATGTTTCCAGGCAGAAAGCCTTTATTATATAAAAGTGCATGCAGGGCACTGGGCAAACCACTAGGGACAAAGGGGATGTGAAATTATTTCATACAGTAATGTAATCTATAAGATTACAGTGTACTGTATGTACTGTGTGTGTTTCACTTTTTGAATTTCCCGCCGGTCTCCGCCCCCGTGCGACGCGACACTCGCAGGGAACGGAGCCCGAGGCACACAGAGGCACCGGAGCGGCGGACACAGCCCGCAGACACGCTGACACCGCGGGAGGACATCGCTGGATCCAGGGGACAAGGTGAGTAATACTGCCTGGATCCAGCGATGCAAGCCCGAGTGTGGCTTGGGGTTACCGCTCTTGGTACTGAAAATCCACCCCGAGCCACACTCGGGAATACCGCTAGGAAGGTTAACTGTGTGTATTGGGTTCTATACAACTAATTGGAAGTCTTCTATTTTTTTATTTTTTCTATTGGTTGAGCTAGAGAGACTTGTGTCTTTTCTTACCCAACTATATAACTATGTAACCCTACCTCCCCATAAAGCAAAACTGCAGCCACCCATTAACTGTCCAACAGGAGCCAGTCCAACAGAAGCCGGCCATTTGGCCGGCCTCTTTCGGACAAGCATACTGGAAAACCAGCAGCCGACTGGCTCCCGATCAGTGCTCTCAGCCAATGGCTGAGAGGGCTGACCGGAGTGCTCTGGTGGGGGGGGGGTTCCCCCTATCAGAACACAACAGCTCAGTGGGGGAGATCACTGTAATAATGTTGGATTGTTAGTACAGAGGCTCTAACCGGAGCTGACTGATTTTTTTTCATTCAACCCAAAAACTCATAGTGTATACCAGGCTTTACATATCAACCAGGCCATAGCTCTGCTGTGTTTGAAAAACAAGCAGTTCCCATTATTAATCCTAAACAATAATGCTCATGCAAGATTAGTGTTCATGGTTTCCTACTCGTCAATTAACCCACTTCCTCTGAAGCCATGCTGTCATGGATCTGCCTCCTGGGGGTGGATCATCACAGCATCCTTTGCTTACTTTACTTCATTCAGTGCAGCAGTAAAAACCTGTAACAAAGAAATATACTGTATGTACTGTATATTACACTTCTTAATTTTACCCCTTGAGTTGCCAATCAGGCTCAGCCTCCATCTTTATAGTTCTAGGACTCCCATGGCTGTGGTGGGCTTACTCTCTTTTCATGAACTGGAAAGAGGGGCAGTTGATTTCTTGGGGTGACTCTTGCTTCTCTGCATGTGTATTGAAAGTCACCCCTCTGAAGTCTGTTCTACTCCATGATCAAAGCTTACCACTACATCCCTGTCAACTCCAATCTTTTAACTTACACTTGTGTACCCTCCTGGGTTACAGGCAGGAGTTCAGCAACTTTCTGATCATTTCCTGGTCCTTCCATCTCCTGAGGGTTGTCTGCTGCCACAGCAAGCAGGTCTTTGACCCTTAGCTGACCATCAGAACGTCTTTCTGTCACATGCTTGTAACATGGAGTGGCTTACGGCATCTCTGCTTCCTTAATGTGGTCTTACAGTACTGTAGGGTGCCTTCCATGTACCAACATAACTGGAAGCAAATGTGCAATGGACTGTGGGGCATTACCATTAATAAACATACCAAACTATCCCAATCTTGTCTAACTTTGTTGAGTACAGCCTTTAAACATTATTTTGAGTGTTGGTACTCTGCAGAACCAGCCTATATGTCAGAGGAGGACACACAGAAGTACAAAGTACAAAGTGACTACATCCTGTTTGGAACCTTATGACTAAGCATGTTGAGAGATGATTTGCTAGAGATTTTGAAAATATATTTGTTAACCACTTGACCACTGGGCACTTAAACCCCCTTAACAACCAGACCAATTTTCAGCTTTCAGCGCTCTCACACTTTGAATGACAATTACTCAGTCATGCAACATTGTACCCATATGAAATTTGCGTCCTTTTTTTCACACAAATAGAGCTTTCTTTTGGTGGTATTTAATCATCACTGGGTTTTTTATTTTTTGCGCTATAATTAAAAAAAGACCGAAAATTTTGTAAAAAAATGAATTTTTCTTTGTTTCTGTTATAAAATTTAGCAAATTAGTAATTTTTCTTCATAAATTTTGGCCAAAATTTATACTGCTACCTATCTTTGGTAAAAAAAAAAACAAATTAGTGTATATTATTTGGTCTTTGTGAAAGTCTACAAGTTATGGTGCCAATCACTGAATATTGATCACACTTGATTTACTGACGGCCTATCTCATTTCCCGAGACCCTAACAAGCCAGGAAAGTACAAATACCCCCCAAATTACCCCTTCTTGGAAAGTAGACATTC
>BLSH010136794.1:251176-275967 GCA_018402905.1 Glandirana rugosa
ACAATGGAAGTCGACCCTTCTACGGGGAAATTGGTGAATCTGTCAACTGCAGATGTCCCGCCAACGAATTAAGACCCTCCTGCAGATAACTGCAGAAGGGTCTTGGC
The DNA here is from genome assembly GCA_018402905.1 of Glandirana rugosa. Lineage (NCBI taxonomy): Eukaryota > Metazoa > Chordata > Amphibia > Anura > Ranidae > Glandirana > Glandirana rugosa. The sequence continues at coordinate 251,284 of BLSH010136794.1, forward strand.
GCGAAGGGTGCGCGGGGGACCCCGCGTGTGTGCCCTTCTAGGCACTGGCAGCCCAGGCCCCCTGGGCTGACTAGTTCCTAGAGCTGCAGCGTGTCCTCTCTCCCCCCTCTCTCCTCTCACACTGCACCGATCGGTGCGAAGAGGAGAGAGAAGCCGGCGCTTCCGCCGGCTTGTTTACATGTGATCACGCCGTCATTTGATGGCGCGATCACGTGGTGAAAGGCCGCTCACAGCGGCCATTCACCGAGATCCTTGATCAGTCGGGTCCCCCGGACCCGACGGTCACGGATCTTCCCGTGTGTGCGCCCCAGGGGGCGCGTGGGAAGCGCGGTTCTGGGAAGACGTCAATAGACGTCCTCCCAGAATTAAGCAACCGCCCTGTAGACGTCAACTGTCTAAGTGGTTAAAGGGGCATCTTCCCAGCTGAAGGTAACATCATTCACTGCTGACACATGTCCATTTCTGACACATGAGTAATAAGCCGCTCAACAAACTCTCCAAGGATGTTATCAGTTTGGTATACTACATCTTTAACAAATAAAGGCAGGATGATGCGCTGTCCTCTAAAAGAACCAAATAAACAAAATAACAAGTGACCCAAAAAGAACACTATTCATAGCAATACAAAATAAGTGCTCAAATAAGTGAAATAAAGTCTACTCCACAGGTGCAGGCAGTGATCTTCACATCAAATGTGTCTCCTTCTTCCACCATGCAAGTGTTACAAAGCAACTTACCAAAATGTCAAACCCAATGACAAGGTCTGATAGCACTCGATGCAGCCAATGAAGGATATCTGTTCATTCAGGCAATATTGTATCTCTAAAGGCAGTTTACACAAACTCCAATCCCACAATGGTAACCAACAGAGAGAAACAGAGTGGTAACCCCCACATGGTGTAGTACCAAAATACTCACATTTATTGCATTAAATAGAAATGTACTCAGAAACAAACGCAAACAAAACAGCAAATGGGTGAGTGTGGAAACATCACCACTCCACCCAACGCACATTTCATCATTACAGACGTTGTCCAGGGGCAGGGGGTCGTCCCTCCATGGGTAATATAGAGTATCTTTTTTTTGTAATTATATTTTTGTGTAATCGATTATGTTCTTTTGAGACATTTTTGTATTAATAAAGGATATTTAAATCTAATGAAGTCCCACTTATACAACCATTCAGTCTCTATTAGCATGATGGTTGTTGTGACGGTTCTGTCATAACTAATTTTTCTAGATGACTTATAATTAGCCATTGATATATATATATATGACAGCACATTAAAAATAGCTAAAATAAAGAGCCATTATAGTTTCTTCTTTAGAAATAAAGGCAACAAGCCTTTCTTTTTGTCTTTCCATAGATTCCAATATAAGAATACTAAAATACACTTGTTTTACCTATAGGAAAAACTGTGGACAAACTGAAAAAGATATTACCTTTAAAAAAGATGAGATGAAAGTGAATGAGGAATTTCATTGACCTTAGGAAAGGAAGCTTCCTTAGTTACGTATAGTGATTTTCATGTTACTAAGATCAACAATGCCTGTTCATTTACTTTCAGAGCTTTTTATCCCAAGAGCATAGCTAAACATTAATGCTGGACACAGTGGAAACTTGTATATTGAAAGGTTGACAGTATGGTTCCCATGGGAAGTCTTCAAACCTTACAGTGCTATGAATAGGTTCACATGTTACTCTGAATAGGTCTGAGATGGTAATCCAATTCATATTGCGCAAAGTCCTTTTTTATCCAATTTTTTTTTCCGCTTTAATTGTCTACACAGAGACTGAGATCCCTCTAGTGATTGTACATCGGCAGAAATTAGAGAAAAACAGCTGCAAAATGTCTGATGTATTGACCAGTTCTTGCAATGTTAGAACAAGTGATTTCAAGCACAAAGTTGGGCAATAAAAATAATAAATATTACTTTGGACAGGCACCTGCTATGGCTTTTAGCAGCTCTCACATTTATTCATTCTTCTGATTCATCTGTTAATCATCTAGCATATAAATACATCTACTATGTATAAATATCAGTATTTAATTTTAGAACCAAAGGTGCCCAAAGGTGTCAGGTGATCTTTATCCAATTGACATTAGGTGATTGTTTTCTATCATGATGTAATGGGTAATAGGTAATCATAAATTTCAGCAAATACGCTCAGTAGACTGATAATGAGAAAATGGCTACTGCTAGGTTGGAATTTTTGGGCAAAGCCCTACTGTTCCCTCAGGATAACAACAATGACAGGAGAGCATTATTCTTGAGTCAGATTGCAATTGCACCTTATTTCTCTTCAAACTAAACCAGTAGTGCTGTTATGCCTGTTTGCATTCAACATTTCAATTCCCAGGCACCAGTCATCACTGTGTTTAGAACGTGATTTCCAACATTTTGACATCAGCACAATTTATCTTTCACAGTGAAATTTTCTTAACTAGAGATTTGTATGTGAGGGAACTAAATGGAGTAACTGGAATGCCATGCATTATGCATCACAGTCATGTCATTGCCCTATTTAAAATCAATAATGCAATAAAATCAAACACAATAAAATAACATTCTATTTGGCTGGGATGGGGGACCATAATATTACACTATCAGTTCAGTTCTAGCGATAATAGGAGCCATATTCAGCAGAATAGATCCTAAGAGATCACCTCATGAGTGTTTGCAAGCGATTTAACTGATTTAGGCATCACATCCGACAATCTGGATAATACATAGTTATGTATAAGTTAAACCAGACCTTTACTCACTGCCTCCGCCTTTCCTTTATGTTGCACATCAGCCAAGGACAACGTTTTTCTGATCTTGTTACCAGAAATGTGATAAAAGATGGGCAAATGTTTCACAACTCATCAGTTTTGTTGAAATGTCTCCTGTGTGTGGTAAAATTGCATCACCTGAGCCATAACCAAGGCATAGTTTTTCAAAACATTTACTTTACACGTGTGGTCAAGTCTGACTTTGATTTTTCACACAAGCTGAAGAAAAAAAAAATAGTTATGCAATTACTTCACAGTATTTATTATCCCTCTTACTTATAAGATATTGGTTCATCCAAACAACATTATCATTACATTTAGCTGTTTTGCACCTATTCTGGACAGTAATATATGGGAACAGGAAATCAGTCCTATGCGCAGACTGCAGTATTATTTAACCCCTTGCCGACCGCCGAGCGGCATCTGACGGCGGCAAGGTGGCTGGTGAGCGCAAATCGCCGTCATATGACGGCGGCCGCGCTCACGAGCCTAGTGAGCGCGCGCACCGCCGGAGGCGCGCCCGAGCGCTCACTGTGTTCGGGGAGGGCCAGGGAGCGGGTGCAGCGGCTTCGATTGCCGCCGGCTACCCGCGATGGCCCCCCCGGAGCGAAGGAACGGAGGTCCGTGTATGTAAACACGGACCTCCGTTCTGTGAAGGGGGAAGGGCTGTGATCACAGCCTTCCTGTACATGGAGGCTGTGACCACTTCCCTTCCCCAGCTAGGGCAGTCCCCCCACAGTTAGAACACGCCCAGGGAACACTGTTAACCCTTAGAGCGCCCCCTGCAGGTTAACCCCTTCACTGCCAATGGCATTTACACAGAAATCAGTGCATTTTTATAGCACTGATCGCTGTATAAATGCCAATGGTCCCAAAAAAGTGTCAAAATGGTCCGACATGTCCGCTGAAATATCGCAGTACCGCTAAAAATCGGAGATCGCCGCCATTACTAGTAAAAAAAATAAATAAATAAAAACCCCAAAAATGAATTCTCATCATCCGTAAACGCGACCACTTTTGCGCAAACCAATCAATGAACGCCGATTGCGATTTTTTTTTATCACAAATATGAGGAAGAATATAAATCGGCCAAAACCGATGAAAAAAAATGTTTTTTTATATTTTTTTTTTGGATTTGGATTTTAGCAAAAAGTAAGAAATTTGTTTTTTTTTTTGCAAAATTGTCGCTCTTCTTTTGTTTATAGCGGCGATCAGAAATGACGCAGAGGGGATCAAATACCACCAAAAGAAAGCTCTATTTGTGGGAAAAAAAGGACGCAAATTTCGTTTGGGTACAACGTCGCACGACCGCGCAATTTTCAGTTAAAGCGACGCAGCGCTGAATCGCAAAAAGGGCTCCGGTCCTAAAGCTGGAAATCCTTCCGGGGCTGAAGTGGTTAAAGAGTATCTATGATCAAAAAAATAAAAACCAAGTACCTAATAAGGCAATGCATTTCTATGTTTTGTCATATAGTCCTTAGAAATACAATGTTTTGTGCAGCACAGTGGCAAAGTGTTTAGCACTTCCAGCTGGCAGCATTAGAGCTGTTGGTTTTAATCATAAGCCTGACACTACCTGCCTAGAGTTTGCATGTTTTCCCTGTGTCTGCGTGGGTTAACTCCGGGTACTCCAGTTTCCACCCACACGCCAAAGACAGGCCGGTAGGTTAATTGGCTCCTGTCTAAATTGGCCCTACTATGTGTATATATGAATATGAGTTAGGGACCTTAGCTTGAAAGCTCCTTGAAGGCAGGGACTGATGTGAATGTACAATATACTGTATATGTAAAAGTGCTGAGTAAATTGTTGGTGCTATATAAGTACCTGCAATAAAATTCAAGATTTGCATAGATTAAAAAAAAACACAATGTAAAGTAAAACATGCCTTTTGAACAATTCCACGATACCAACGTCCTTGATCATCATGAAAAAAAAATAGTCATGCCCTGTGAATATGCAACTGAACATGAGGACTTATATGCATGCAGATATTGAGGAATGACATTACTTTTAAATCTGCCTTTAGGACAGCTCTTATCTGCCAATCTGAAAAAAATTCCACCACTCTATTTTCTGGACTTGCAATGGCAAGGTGTATACAGATAATGCCATCTTGTATGACTTCATCTGCGGTGGCCGAAGTGCAAACTGGGAAATGTAGTATTTTCAGTGTGTGTGTCCTTCACATGAAGTGGCTGGAAAGGCACCACAAATGCAAGCAAATAATATCAGAAAAAGCAACTTCAGAAAGCAGTAAGCAGCTTTTACAGCATGAATAGTTGTAACAGAATGGTTAATCGACTGACTGATCAGACAGAGAGTAACTGTAACATGTACTGTGGTTAACTAAACAGGTGCAAAGTTAGAATCGATAATACAAAACCGGGCTTGAGTGGCAAAGAGCATGCAAACACTCCAGAATAATACAAAAGAGATTATGAAAGCTGCACACATGTGGACTCTTTACAGCAATGTCTGTGTGGCACATTTAGGGTAACACGTAGATAACAGAATAGTATCTACAAGACTCAACAACAACAATAAGTCAAGCTTAGGTTTACTACTTTGGTAAAACAGCACTAAACACAGCTACTTGTGATTATCATCATAAACAGCTTTCATAGGTGTGCGTAGCCTATTGCATTAGGGTGTGCACCACAAAGCACAAACAAACATGAGTGTTTGTGTGTATATATGTCAGAAGGGCAGAGATCGGTGTCAGTAGTATATTTTTATTTTATCTTAATTTTTTTTACAATTTTGTGTTTTTATTATTTTTTACAATATTATATTTCATTATTTTTTTACAATTTTATTTAGGAGCCCTGCTGGGAAGATTTGGTGAAATATTAAGCGTCTAAACAGACCCCTGATGTCTCACTTTTGAGACAGAAAAAGGGACTGAGGACAGAGATCCCCCCCTTCCCTTTCTCTGCAGCCAGGCAGCAGGGGGAATCTGCACAGTACGGGGTGAATAGGGTGTGCACGCCTATGACAGCTTTCCTCACAGTGATGTCCAGGGTAGCTGTGGTAACACAGACAGACAGATGGAGGGATCCAAGGACAAAGGGTCACCCCACTGGAACTGCAGTACTTTCTTAGAAATTGCAGAGGGTCCCCCCATAGAATTACAAACATTCAAAACAATACCGCGCTTCTGGATTTTAGCATATGAGGCAGCTGCAACAAAAATATATAGTGCGATATTCCACCAAGTAAACACATTTAAATCAAAAAAATTTTGTTGCGCTAAACCTTAGTGATGAATAACAACGTGCATATACCTATATGAATGAGCATATGAATGTTTACGTGACATAAACATATTAATAGTGCAAAAAAAAGGTTACATACTGTTGTGAAAAAAAATAAAAAATAGTGAACAACAATAAATATAAAAAAATATATATATATGATATAGTCCCAAAACATGTGAAAAGGTCAACCGTGATTAGGAGTATAGGCAAAAGATTGATATGTCAAAAGTCCTTATAGAGTCCAAAAAAAATATAAGGTCACTCCTATTTCCACCACCATAGATCATGCAGGCACCTCCGGTGACAGGGAAGGGGTAAAAATAAACCCTTACCAGAAGAGAAGACCCGCTATCGCTAGCAAGGGTCAGACCTCACATGCAGATATAGCCCTCTGCAGGGACCAGATGGTAGCAGCTCAATCCTCCAGGGACACCGAAATTCCACTGCATCCACAGCAGGGTAAGGTAATCTGGACTACAGACTTCAGCCGCCTCTCACGCCATATGCCATAAAAAATAGGGACTTCATAGCGTGATACTGTAAACTTTTGTTTATTTAAACATAGATTCTAAAAACAGGGTACTCACAATATTCGATACAGTTTCTCGCATTGGACATTAAAAACACAGTCTGCCAGCAGAATCACAGAACGCCCGTCCTCGCGGGATACAAACATGCGGTGTGGTCATTAATATGTTTATGTCACGTAAACATTCATATGCTCATTCATATAGGTATATGCACGATGTTATTCATCACTAAGGTTTAGCGCAACAAAATTTTTTTGATTTAAATGTGTTCCCCCCATAGAATGTTGGTCTTTGGGAGAAGCTGCATGCTGTTAAGCTCTGGCTCATCTGCCCATACACCAGTTCTGACAGTGGACAGTGGAGTGCCTCTTGCTTGGCTGCAGATCTCTTGCCCAGCTACCTTTGCCTCATCGGTTATGGCCTCTTTGGACTACTGGTGGGGGGCAGAGAAACTTACCTGGGATTATCTGGGAAACCAGGGAGTTGTGGGAAAAGGAATGAATGGGGCCTGCAACTGCATCTGAACATAATGAGTAAATTGGCTCTCTGCTACAGAGTCATTTGTGAAAGTAAGCAAGCATATTATACATTTACATAATGTTTGGATAGATAATATTGTGCTAATTCCACAACAGCAAAGTTCATGTTTTGTTGTTAGATCTCCATAAATATGTTATATACTCATTGGAATTCACAAATGTAAAAAAATGTATTTGGTTTTGGAAGTGTGCATATAACAGTTTTCTCATTTGTTCACTTTGTTTTTGACTGCAGATGAAACCTGGGTTGGAGCGTATACAGACAAGGATTGTTACCCAGTGCAAGAAACTTACACCAAGAATGAGAGCTTGACTACCTCCACACGATTCTTTGACCTAAACCTAGGCATAAAAGATCCATCTGTATTTACCCCTCCGAGCAGCTGTCAAATGGCACTGACACAGTTAATGAATGATGGCTGCTGAAATCAGCAGGCTTCTATAAGTGACTTATTATACAGTATGTAGTTGAAATCAGCTTAAATTTAGAAAGGATAACAGTATTTTTGTCTTGCTAAAATGAAAAGTTAACTTGACACATATGTTTTTATTATATACTATAGCTGCATTGCCCCGATTTTTTGTGACCTGAATAATTTATAAAGCAATACTAGGAATGATACCAAAAACAAAAAAACAAAAAAACTGTGCAACTATGTACTGATAACTATGTACTAATGCCCTAACTTCCCCTAGCAGCCAGCTACCACTTAAAAAAGCATTTTACACCAATCTATCTAAACATAAATACCAAAAAATAAGTGCAGTACTAAAATAAGACTAAATCAGCTATAATATAAAGTGCAAACCTCAAAAAATACATGTTTCCATGTCTGTGAACATATAATTACCAAAATATAATTGTATGTGAAATTACAAATGTATAAAATTATATCAAATGGTAAAAATATAAACAAAGTGACCATAAAAAAAATCAAAGCAATTCTACTTTAAATGATATAGTAAATGCAATGATAAAACAAGTGCAATGTCCATAAACCAACATGTGCAAGTTTACATTTCCAAGTGCTCTTAGTGTTAGTCTTCTCATGCTGGAACCAGCTAGAGTGCTTTACCTCTCCACCTAGTGCATCACAAACTGCTCATCTGAATACACAGTCCTCTTAGGTTTTTGGAGGTCTAAAAGACCTTAGTTAATGCAAGGGTTAAATTAATCAAAAGACACACACAGCAACTAGCTGTATACAGCTAAACAAGGCTTCCCTCAGACCTGTCTTATAAATGGCACATCAGACCTTGTATCCTCTGAAGTCCCATATGGACACAATGCTTTAGGTGGAGCCAACCCAATGACATCATCCCGCTGAAGAAAGGAGGCTGCTAGTTCTCACCGCAGAGTTAGACTGAGCTTCAGTTCACAGCGCTGTGCTAAGTATATGACCATTGTTATTTACTGACGACTGCTGTCTCTTTTTAATTTCGCTGACCTTGTGTTTCATGTGAGTGTTTTTTATTACGATGAGGCACTTTTTATAAGGCTTGCAGTGAGCACTATGTGATTTTATCTTTCTTGTTTACTTGCTGTGTTCGGAGCGAACTGCTGAGATTAAACTACTACTATCTACTAAGCTGATGACTAGGACCAAAGTGAGTGGATACATTAACCCTTGCACCAACTAAACTCTTTTAAACCTCTTATAGCTAAGGGGTCTGTGTATTTAGTTGAGTAGTTTGTGGTGCACCTGATGGAGAGGGAGATCTCTCTGGATGATTCCTGCATGAGAAGATTATCACTAATTACTTTGAACTTTTATGGACATTTTGTTTTGTGTTTTTACTATTGTTTTTGTTTTTACCATTTTTAAAATCATTTTCTGATATATTTGTCATTTCGCATACAATTATTTTTTGGTGATTCTATATACAGACATGGACACATGCATCTTTGAGGTTTGCACTTTATTATTGTTGTAACACTTTAGGATTTAATTATATTTTAGAAGTACTGCACTTAATTATTGGTATTAATACTAGGAACAAAACTAACTACAACTAACTACAACTCCTCTTGACAGGCATATTTAGAAAACAAGGAAGGAACATAGTGCTAGTTGTATAATGCAGTAACTTACAGCACAAAGTATATAACTGAAAGAAGTAGTTATACGCTTCTTTACATTGTCTTCTGTTTCTCGGTTAAATAGTATGCAAAATACATATAGATGTACAGTATATGTGAACAGAATGGAAATATACATTTTCTGTGAGCTAAATGTGAAAAATATTTTTTAGCATTTCTAAAGTACTTGGGAATATGTTCACTTCAATTGCTAGATGAACATATGTGTAAGGTATATGTAAGATTTGTGTTTTTCAATAAAACACGCACACAAACACACCCTTTTTACTCCTCCAAAAAGAAAAATGGAGGATGTCTTTGCTTTTGGAAAGCAATATGATATAATTGCTATTCAGACTAAATGTATTGTATGCAATTGACAGTTAAATTCAAACTTTGATGGTATATATGGCTTGAGTAGTTGTCAGATGTCCCCACCTGAGTTCCCTTATCTCTTGTGCTAATAGGGGGCTGACGGAGGGATTCTTATCCATTTACAGTGCTTTATGGTCTGTAATGGAAATTATTGCATTAAAAATGTATAATGAACATAGGAAACTCAACAGCATTGTCAAAAACCCCAAGTAATGACATTGAAAATGAATGGAGCTGATCATTCAGATATTAAAACTGATGTCCCTTAAAATTGTATTAATCAAACTTGAGCATCTTTGGAAGTAATTCCAAACCACAAATGAGTAATCAATAAAATAGAGAACATAATCAGGTAAACAGAATGCTCAATTTCCAGATCACACAATTTGAAAAATCATCAACTGAAGCTTCCCTATCAAAAAGAGTACATTGTTCTGGAGGCCATCTGATTTAGCTTCAAGTATAGTACCACACAAATGTCTTAGGGCTCATGCACACTGCATCTCAAAGAAGCTGCTCCTACAGGCTTTTGGGCTTTTTGGAGTTTTCATTTTTTTCTGCCTGGAATCTTCCCTCTATGTTAGCCAATGTGTCCATGCACACTATGGCTTTTTCAGGAGTTTACAGGCATATGCTCTTACAGCAGCGGTTCTCAACTCCGGTCCTCAGGACCCACCAACAGGCCAGATTTTAAGTATTACCTTGGGGAGATGCAGACTAGAATACTGCAATCACTGAACAGCAAATGATATCACCTGTGATGTATTTCAGTTATCCTGCAAACCTGGCCTGTTGGTGGGTCCTGAGGACCGGAGTTGAGAACCCCTGTCTTACAGCCAGAAACCCCCCCCCCCCCCAACCAAATTCACGTTTTTGAGAGGAGCTTTCAAGCAGCAAAGATGCCTAAGTGCCCAAAACACACGAAAAAACACAAAGAAGTTTAAAAACACGCATTAAAAAAAGGAAAATTAGGGGAGGGTTTGTAAAAAAAAAATTCTTATGCTCCAAAAAGCTCAAAGAAGCTCAATAAACACGTGCAAAAGAGCACAAAAAGCACAAGCTTCTTTTAGGCGGAGAAATAAAAGCTCAAATGCCTTTAAAAGCAGCTTTTTTTGAGCTGCAGTGTGCATGAGCCCTTAGAGTACTAAAACAATTTCAGACTTACTTCCCATGAATCATTGAACACTAGCACAAACTCTCAAAAAGACTTAACAGTGACATTTAAGGTTCATGTTTAAAGAAAGTTTAGTATTTTGCGCAATTGATCCAAACAATACAAATACACCTGTTGATTAACTCACAGTAACTCACAGTGCTAAACTGTAACTTATCATTATTTGTGTGCTTTAATGCATCCGATTCCATCCATCACTGACATTCTGCCTTAACTTTGTATCTATTTCTTTGTATTCTCGGATACTCAAGCTATTCTTACATGCTTTGTATACAACTGCAAACCCAATGAGCTGCTTGGGTGTCAGACTGGCGGCCCCTCCAGCTGTTGTGGAACTACAAGTCCCATCATGCCTCTGCCTGTGGGAATCACACTTGTAACTGTCAGCCTTGCAATGCCTCATGGGACTTGTAGTTCCGCAACAGCTGGAGGGCTGCCAGTTTGACACCTGTGCAATAAGGGATAGATAGTTTACTGTGGAAAAAAATAAAATAATTAATATAAGGATATTGTATGCATGAATAACATCTGAAAGACAATCTAAAATACTGTAGAAGGATATAAATAAAAAAATATAAATACAAATATTAGGGCTGAGTTTTATTTGTTATATTTATTGTAAATACCTCATACTACACTGGAATATTTAACTAATGTTCTGGTAATTTTTACTTGATGCTTACAATCCTGAATAATTTATATTTTTTTTGTTATATTATGAATACAATTAATTATGATAAAATATGGGTGGATTTTGGTTATCAGCTCTTGTCTACTTTGTTGTTCACTGGGTACCATATGAATACTGTAAATGGCAATTACTCTTTTACACTTACTCATTTACCACTAATTCAAGACATATCTCTGCAGGTTTTAATATGAACTAAAATGTTTAAAAATGTTTCTATTGCTCATTTGACATTTATATATACAGTATATTTCAGTGGTGCAGAACAACAGTTTTGATTTTTCTTGTTCAAATGTTTTATTAACCACTTGCTTACTGGCCACTTAAACCCCCCTCCTGCCCAGACCAATTTTCAGCTTTCAGAGCTGTCACATTTTGAATGACAATTGCGCAGTCATGCTACACTGTACCCATATGAAATGTATATCATTTTTTCCCCACAAATAGAGCTTTCTTTTGGTGGTATTTAATCACTGCTGGGTTTTTTATTTTTGCTAAAAATTTTGAAAAAAAAACAGTTTCATAGTTTTTTATAAAATTTTGAAAACGGTTAATTTTTTTTCTTCACTGATGTGCGCTGATGAGGCTGCACTGATGGGCACTGTTAGGCTGCACTGATTGGCACTGATAGGCTGCACTGATAAGGCGGCACTAATAGGTGTCACTGAAAAGCACTGATGAGGCGGCACTGATGGGTGGCACTGATAGTTGGCACTGATGGGCGGCACTGAAGGGCACTGATCGGTGGCACTGAAGGTCACTGATAGGTGGCACTGATAAGTGCCACTGATAGGTGACACTGATGGGCAATGATGGGTGGCACTGCTGGGCACTGGTAGGTGACGTGGATAGGCAGCATTGATCGGTGACACTGATGATGCGGCACTGATGGGCATTAATTGGCAGCACTGGTGGGAACTGGTAGATGGCACTGGTGGGTACTGGCAGGTGGCACTGGTGGGTAATGATAGGTGGCACTGGCAGGGGGCACTGGTGGGCACAGACTTGCCATCCACGGCTCTCTGTGCGAGGAACCGATGTTCCTCTGACAGAAGCCGGCTGATCACGTGGTAAGGGGGCGGGACTCGGTGATCATGGAGCATGCTGCGTGCGACACGCAGGGGCGTGCTAACAGTGCATGCTTGGGAGGACGTAAATGGACGCCCTCCCGGCAATTCAGGTCCGCGCTGTGGACGTCTTTCGTCTATAGCGTGGGCGTGAAGAGGTTAAGCATATTTCAATGTACATTGCAATACATATGACAAAGAAAAGAGTGAGTCACATCGGGAAAATGTAGAGAACATGTTATCTGAACAGTATAACATAACTTGGTTAAAGACCGAAAGGCGGTAACTAGTTCCAGTCAAGTATGCTATGTAACGCGTTTGGTAAAGAGGGTAAACCCCATAATTGAAAGAAAACTAGGCTGTAGAGGTAGTCATAAGAAGAAGGGCAGGGGTAGAGGAGAGAGGTAAATTAAAGCTTTTTGCTATCTCGGTCGAGATATCGGTAAGTAGTAAAACGGATTGGGGGGAGGGGGAGAAGGGGCTTAGGGACAGAAGGAATGTAAGGTGAGGTAAGGAAGGGGGAAGGAAAGGAGATCAAAAGGAATAGGGGTCCCTAGAGAGGGCCAGGATTTGTATGTCCTATGTAAGCTGTAGGTCATGGCAATAGGAGGGAGTCATCAAAGTCATAGGGCAGGAAGTGAGTAATCCAGGGTCTCCATAGTTTTTCGTAAGCAGAAACTTTATCCAGAACTGCCTCAATCTTGGTGTGGACCATTGCTTGAATGATTCTGTGTTTCATTGCTAAGATGCATAGAGAAGGGGTCTTCCAGGCTTTAGCAATGGTCTGCTTGGCTGCAGTGGTGATGAATAGGAGGAGTTTGAATTGATGATGGGTTACAGCCAAGGGTTTGTTGTTCAGGAGAGCTATTGTGGGATCAGGTGGTAATGGTGTCTCGAATAGGGTAGAGAGGATCTCGAATACTTCAGTCCAGAATGCTTGCACTGTGGGGCAACAGTTTGGCTTTTAGTATTTAAGCAACTCCTCTATTGTCGATCTTCGTGCATAGGACCAGTGCAGGAAAAGCTTACTGCTGGTATTCACTTAAAAGTGCAATTGAACTATTGCTGAAACAGGAATAGTTTCAACTTTTTAGTATCAATAACCAAATGAGACACAGGTATATCCAAAGAGACACATTTGTATTCCTTTTTTACTTTATGCAGAACTGGCATTACATACTGTTATAAAACAAAAGCAAAGTAATAAACATGGTTTAATGCTTTGGATATTAGTACTGAGTTTTTAAGCCTTTTGTGGTTATAAATACCCATAATATTATGGACTGTAAAGTATACAGCACACTGTAATTCCCTTTTCTGCTTTTTTTGGAAGCAGATGTATTGACATGAATATCTGTATTTTTGTGGTCGATATTTGCAAAATTCAGAAACATTAGCACAATGCAACAAAAGGAAGAAATCTACCGCTAAACCTTTGTTAATACACTTTTCATATTTAATTGCAATGGGTGATACATTTTATTTATTTTATTGGTAAGCCCCTGTTGTAAAATAAATCACTGATATAAATATTTTATTTTAAAACAATGCAAAATAACTGCAGAAACATGTTCAAGAAATGCATTCAGGTGCTATGATTGAAACATGTTAATGCAATATTTTGCAGGTGTTTTATTACAGGACAAATCAATGCATCAAGTAGAGGTGAAGAAGATGGGTGTAGTGTGTAAATCCCCTGTTTATCTCCATTGTTAATGAAATAAAGACTTTCAGGCAGATTCATGATGTGGCCAATAGTTAAGAGAATTTACCAGATGCCAGGATCTTATCCTTCCATACTTATATTGGAGAAATGTAATATAATGTCTTTAGGTCAGCTGGCTTAAAAGGGCCACTAATAGGGGCTTTTTATGTGCCAGCCCTCTCACTATAACATATGGTTTCCCAGTAGCCTTTTGCCAGTGGGTGTTGGAGTAGTTTAGGGAGTTCATCGTCTCTATAGGGAAAGTTTGTTGTTGAAAGATTGTTTTCATCTTTTTTTTAATTAATTTTTTTTTTTAAGGAAACACCTACCTCGTCTCTCCCTCTTATAATGCACGGTACCAAAGCTGCTTACAAATTGTCCAGCCACTGGACAAAATTTCTATTATAAAATAAATCTGCCTAGTCCCTCTTTCTTATATCATGGCCTAACTAAGCTGATTATACAGTGTCCAGCCACTGAATAATATTTGTGTTTATTGTCCCTTAGATAATGCACTCTCATTTGTACGGAAAGATAAAACCTGCCTAGCCTTTTTCTGGACTAATTCACACTAGTGTGCTGATCGGCATTTTAGCACAGCTGTAAAATGCAGATCAACGCAAGGAGACCTAAAAAACAATTGTTTTTTTATGCGTCTTGTTCACACTACAATGCTGTATTAACCTGCATTTTTTTTCCTTTTTCAAAGCTTTATTGAACCATTTTTTATGATACGCTTAGTCACATATAAAAATCTATTGTTATTCAATTCTATATTTGTGCATAGACCTTTGCATCCACACACCTTCAACCAATAAAATAAATGGCAAAGATCAAAAAAGAGAAAATAGAAAGAAGAGAAAAAAAGGAAAGAAGCAGAGAAAGAAGAAGAAAAAAGAATAAGAGGGAAAAAAACTGAGGGGGAAGGACCCCTTCCCTACAGGCTTCCTCCATGGTTCCCTATCTTCATATTTATTGAGTAACTAGATCATTGGTACAGTCCCAAGATATCTGAGATGCCGAAGTCTTTCCAAGCCCCCCATTTAGTTATGAATTTTGGGTATTTCTCCTGTAGGCTCGCTGTCAATTCCTCCATACACATAATATCATTTTGATCGGACACCCATTCTTTAATACTGTGAGTGACACTAGAATTTCAATTTCTAGGTATGATAGCCCTGGCTGCAGCAAAGGTAAAGCATGTTAGGCCTTTCTTAGCCATTTGTGGTGATCCTGGAAAGATAGAAAGTAAGGCCAATTCTGGTAGTTCAGGAAGCTCAGGTAGCCTATTGCCTCTAATATGTGCTGTAACCAAAAAACCAAACCAAAGAAATATTTAGGTTGAAAGCAGCACAGCTAATTGCTTGGGCTGTTGAGCTCTCCTGCTGTAAGCTCTGCTAGTTGCAAAAGTCTGTCAGCATTGTACTTTTGTTGTATTGGGGAGGGCAGCTCCATCAGCCTGGAACTGAAGAGATTTCCCATCTCTGCACAGCCATATCTCAAAGCTTCAAAAAAGCTTGGGTTACGTATGGAATTGATTTTCTTGGTGGGCGATGTTGGTTATACAACCATAGAAGGGAGGTCAAAGGTAGATTAACCATGTTTTGTTCTGTGGAGACCCATTGTTTGAGTTAAGAGTGGAAAATCGAATAACTGGGTCAGTATTGTAGTCATATAATACAATTCCATATGTGGCAACCCTGTCCCTCCTTTCAATTTACGCTTTACAAGTAACTTTGTAGCGTATACGAGATGACGAATTCAGCCAAAGATAGCATAATAATGGCATGCGTAATGACCAGAAAAAAGATCTCGGTAAGGAAATGGAGAGGGTTTGATAAAGATAAAGAAAAAGAGGCAGTACATCTATTTTATAAATTTTCATTCTACCCATCCAAGAGTGTTTCTTAGCTTACCAGGCCTGTAGTCTACGCATTGTAGAGTTCAAGGCCAGTAAGTAATTCAAATCATATAATTTATCAGGAAAAGCGAAATATAGACCCCTAAGTATTTAAGGGAGTTAGCTTCCCATCTGAAAGAAAGAAAAGGAACATTCCAAAAAAGCCTTCTCTATTTGAGACAAAGTGAAGTTTAAGCAACTAGACTTGATGGCATTGATCTAGAAATTGCTAAACCAACCAAACTGTTGAAGCTCCTGTAAAATACACAAAAACACCATCGCAGGGTTTGCAACATAGATCAACAAGATAACAAGATCAACTTGTAAGAGAGGTGCCCCACCATTACATTCTGAATAGAATCTCTGGCTCTGAAAGCAATGGTGCTCCATAGCCAATATGTACAAGTAGGGCGATAGGGGACACCTAGTGCCATCTGAGATATTTATTACATCAGATAGAAGATCGTTAATCCTAATTCTGGCTGTAGGGGCAAAGTACAGGGCCATTATTTTAGTTCCACAAAGAGTTTATTGAGAAACTTTTAAAGATGTACAGTCTCATTTAAAGAAACAAATGTTTGCTTTCGTAGCTAACAATAATGCCGTGACAGAGAAAAGAAAAATATTTATCTCGGGAGATATAGAGAAAAGTTCAAACAAAGTATTGGGTGATAAGAGAGTATTGACTTGAGAAATGCTGGGGGGGAGGCATTATGGGTATTTGTTGGTTTTAAGTGTGGAGAGGGGTGATATACCCCTGATGGAGACCGAAACGAGAGGTGAAGGGGGGAGGGGAAAGGGAAGGTATAGGATAGGTGGGGAGTTAGGACGGGAGAGGGAAGCGGGGGTGTTGCCCAGTAGGGTCCGGGCGCATGGTTTATGATTTGCATGTGGGTCAGCGTGTTAGGGGTTGGAGGTGTCTAGCAACCTAGGTAGGGTGACCGAGTGTCAAGTTGTTAGGGTTTGCAAATGGCACGATATATATCTGTGCTCTGGAAGAGGATCCAGGGCATCCAGATTCTGTGGTGCTTGTTTAGATTATCCGAGGATATTGCTATAAGTTCTTCTATTTCCATGGTTCTATTAAGTCTGCTGAGCCAAGTTTTGAGTGAGGGAGCTGATGTCTGCTTCCAAAGAGTTGGAATGCACATACTGGCTGAGGTTATCATGTGCATGGCTAGGGAGTGACGGTGCAGATGCTCCATAGGTTCTGAGTAATGTAAGACATATTGGTGTAGGGAGAAATCTATTTGGTGTAGGGAGACTTGTTTTATGATATCATGGACCTGTTCCCAATACACTTTGATGGTTGGGCAGTCCCACCAGATGTGTTGTAGTGTGCCCCCAGGGTTTCCACATCGCCAGCAAACGTTGGGGCATTGAGGAAAGAATGTATGGAGTAGCGCGGGTGTTCTGTACCAATGTGTTAAAACCTTGTAATTATGTTCCTGAATGGATACGTTGCGAGAACTTTTGTGTGCTGTAAGGCAAATTGTTTCCCAGTCTCTGTCGGGGATTACTTTGGTAGGCGCTGTTTCCCATATTTTCCTGATGGGCGTAATTTGGTCCGGTGTTTGGGAGGAAAGCAAAGCGTGTAGGCTTGCGATGAGTGTGTCTGAGGATGGGATTCGCAGAGTTTCTCAAACGTAGTTAGGGGTCTGAGATATAGGTTTTTTTCTTTTGAGCATGTGAGGAAATGTCGGATCTGTAGATATGACCAATTGGGAATTGATTCAACGATATTGGAGTTGACTACAGGGCCATTATTTTATGTAGAAAGCCCCATGGATGACCAACCTGTTCCATTGTTGTCTCCAGAAACTGCCAATCCAGGCGGTCAAAAGCTTTTTCTGCATCCAGCGATAAGAGGCATAGCGTCGCCTCTCATGACGTCTGATGACGAAACGCGTAAGTGGAGCCAGTACGTCACAATGCTATCTCGCTCTGTAGTATTAGAAATCATTGGTGATCTCCAAGGTGCTTTTTCTGACTGAATAAATGTGAGTACGGGCAGGTACATACTTGCCAAACACCAGTATACATACAGTATTACGCAATGGAGTTTCTCTCTCTCCTTACACGTTAATGTATAATTGGAGGCCATTGCTCTGCTAAAACACCCGAGGGACACCAGTAAGCAAGTCTGGGTCTGCATGCACACACAGTGAATTCGTGCTAAGAGGGCACGCTAGAGACACACTGTATAGTGTGTGAACACACAGCCCCTCAAGCCAGACAAGGGAGACCATCTTGGACACCATTGTATTCCCAAAGCGTGGCGATGTTTTAGCTGGAGCTTGTCGCTCTTTATAAACTTAAACCTAGGGGCCACTGGAGAAACTGGCACCTTTAGCCACACTAACTATTTCACTTGTTTGCAGATTTGCACAATTTTCTGATTAAATCTGTTTGGTTTAATGCGATTCTTTGATAATGTACTGGGAATTTTTGCATATATTGCTTTTACTTGTTTGGTTGGAAACTGCAGAATATGCACACACAGTGTTAATAGCACAGTAATA
This sequence comes from Glandirana rugosa, assembly GCA_018402905.1. Classification (NCBI taxonomy): domain Eukaryota; kingdom Metazoa; phylum Chordata; class Amphibia; order Anura; family Ranidae; genus Glandirana; species Glandirana rugosa. Next base: position 269,899 of record BLSH010136794.1, read on the forward strand.
TAATGCACTGAACAACCCTTATTCCGTAAAATTGCACAATTTCTGCGGGTTCACACTATTACACTGAGAGGTTTTTAAGGTCTCATCACTGGATTGCAGGATTTGCACAGTTTATTCATGAATTGCACATTAATTATTTTTGCACTGTATATATCTTCTGATTGTGGATATTGCACATTAGAATACCTATAATACACCCCCATTTTTTGGCAGCGCCAGTTCACCATATTTCTTGCTGATTCTCCATTATACACCACCCAGGAGTGGGTTTTGGTGAAGGCAGCAGCCAAGCGGCAAGACTGAACACCATATCCTCATTAACACACATTCTTACACAGATTGAACACGCTACGATCTCCAATTAGGCAGCGCCAACCAACTATAGTATTTGTGTTTTCAATTGCTTGGGCTGTTGAGCTCCCCTGCTGTAAGCTCAGCTAGTTGAAAAAGTTTGTCAGCATTGTACTTTTGATGTATTGGGGAGGGCAGCCCCATCAGCCTGGAACTGAAGAGATTTCCCATCTCTGCACAGCCATATCCCAAAGCTTCAAAAAAGCTTGGGTTACGTATGGGATTGATTTTCCCATGGCACTTTGAAGGGGCCAGCAGCATCTTGTGTCCACAGGTGAGGGTGGGCGAGGTCTGTCCTCAGGCAGTGCACTATTTCCTCTGTTTAGCGATGTTGCCCATGCTATCCAGCCACAACATGCAGAGGAGGTGGTAGACTGGCTTACTAAACCATCCTCATCCTCCTCATCCTCTGTCACCCAAGCAGGGACTAGTGCACAGTCCACCGCAGCTGCCAGAACAGCTTATTTTGCCTCCTTGTACTCCTGCCTTAGCTACAGCATCATGCATGGAGAAGTCAGTTGAGTTATTTAAACACAGCGTCAGCCACTTGCTCCTTGATGATGCACAGGCATTACTTGATTCTGATGTTGGTTCTGAGGTTGAAGAAGGTAGGAACATGAGCTCACAGAGAGGGGAGAACACTGGTAAACAACAAATTGGCATTCATGTTCCCCCATCCGCAGCCTATTGCCAAGTTGGCCCCAGTGATGATCAGGATGGAGGGGGTGATGATGATGAGGTCACTGACGTGACTTGGGTGCTGGATAGAGCAGAGGAGGAAAGTGAGGGTGAGGCACAACCCCAACGGGTCAGCCATCATGGAAGAGTAGAGCGCAGCCACCGTATTCCATCACATTGTGGAGCTGTTATCTCCCAGCCCATTCCCACAGCTCAGCTATCTGGGCCTTTTTTAACACATGTGTAGCCGATCGCACTGTTGCGATTTGCAAACTTTGCCTCAAGCAGATCAAGTGCGGCAAAAACACCAGCCATTTGGGTACCACATGCTTGACAAGGCATTTAACCTCCTATCACTCAGCCCGTTGGCAAGAGTTCCTGAAAGCCACACAAAAGGGAAGCAATTCTGCTCCTCCTCACCTTTCAGGTCTACCCCCGCTATAGCTCATGACCACTCAGCAGCCTCCACTGACAAGGATGATGGTATAGCGAAGGGTGTCACTGGTCCTGCAGACTGTTGACTATAGCATGCAAATTTCTCTGCCCCAGCTGTTGCAGAGAAAAAAAATACAGTCACTGCCACCCACATGCCCAGCGTCTAAATTCAAGCTTGTCACAGCTGCTGACTTTACAACTCCTGCCTTTCCATCTGGTGGAATCTCCCGCCCTTCTGTGATGTATCCGAATTTCCAAATTACAATAGTACCGAATATAAACAAATCTGAAATAAGGAAAAAAAATTGGATTAAATTCAAATTGATTCGAATAGTTTTCAAATCAATTTCGAATCGTTTTCTAATACGAATAGTTTTCAAATTCGAATTCGAAAAGTTTTAGAATTTGAATAGTTTTTCGATTTGTTTTCCAATTTAAAAAGAGAATAAAATATAATAGAAAATAAAGGAAAAGAATATAAAAAAAATAGAATAGAATAAAAAAGAATACAATAGACACTAAAAAAAACTAGAATATAATACAGTAAAACAGAACAAAATAGAATAGAAAATAAAAGCATATTCTTTTATTTTCTATTATATTTTATTCTCTTTGGAAATTGGAAAACAAATCGAAAACTATTCTAATTCAAAAACTTTTCAAATTTGAATTTGAAAACTATTTGAAATCCAAAACTATTTGAAATTGATTCGAACACTATTCAAATTTGATAAAATTGAATTGATTTGAATACTAATAAACAAAACAAATTCCGAAAACGAATTAAACGGATTAAACAAATTTAACTAAACTCATTTATGCAAATAGCTCATCGAAGCGGTACGAAACGAGACAAATCTTTTCGTTCTGCACATATCTACATGTTACTGCTGACACGTGGTCCAACAAGTATGGTCAGGGACGATATATTTCATTCACAGCACATTGGGTAACTCTGCTTGCAACTTGGAAGGATGCAGGACAGGGCACAGTGCTGGAGCTTGTTTTGCCGCCACATCTCCATACAGCTAGTGATGATGATGTGAGATTTGTCAGCTCTACCCCCTCCTCCTCCATGCCCTCCTCTGCTGAATTGTCCCATTAACCAAAAGTACCCCTAAGCGTTCAAGGGGCTATTCAATGAGTCAGGCTAAAAGGTGCCATGTAGTGCTTCAGCTAATGTATCTAGGGTACACGAAACACACCGGAGCAGAGTTTCTCTTAGCTCTGCAGGGGCAGGCCCAGAGGTGGTCCACGACACGTCAGCTGGAGCCAGGAATGGTGGTGTGCGATAATGGCACAAACCTCCTATCCACCCTTAGAAAGGGAAGGTTGACACATGTGCCATGCCTGGCACATGTTCTCAATTTGGTGGTGCAGTGTTTCCTAAATAGGTACCCAGGGTTGGAAGATCTGCTAAAACAGGCCAAAAGAGTTTGTAGCCATTTCAGTTGGTCATACACAGCCAGTGCTCCGTTGGCTGAAGTTCAGCAGGAATTTCACCTGCCCATAAACTGCCTGATTTGTGACATGCCCACCAGAGGGAACTCGACTTTGGCAATGCTGCAGCAGCTGCACGTGCAGCAGAGGGCCGTCAGCGAGTAACTTTGTGAGTATGGCACAATGATATGCTCAGGGCGGCTCAGCTTTTTTGCAGCATTGCGGTAATGCAGTATTGCATTAGTAATCTATAGTGAAACAGACTCTGGGGGAATTAAATAAAGCTGCTGAGCCACTAATACCTCTGCGCCAATTTCACATAAGTACAAGTTTTAGACAGGTATACGAATTTGGAACATTCTTCATCACTTTAAGAATGCATGAGAAACACTTTTGCAAAATCTGTCTGCGACAGTCTTTAGGATTTCCTGGGTCTGTCTACTAATATTAACAGGTAACGGTAAATCACTTACAATGCAAACGTGTTTTTTTGCGAAAGTGAAAACCACGGAAGTGTTCAAGGCTCATTCAAGCCAGGATCTGTAGTTCCTTCTCCCCAGTCCTGAAGTCACCTTTGCTTCAGACAGCAGCTGGTGAAGCCTAAAGTTGGTAATATATGGATAACTTTTTTTTTTTGATCAGTTGACTCCTCCTGTCAGAATACACTGATTACAAGAATTTTCCAACATTTGTATTAGAGAGAAGCTGATAGTTAGATTAACCGCTCTTTAGCAGGAAGGGGCGTTACTAGGTGTGAAAAAGACCAGGAGCAGTAGCGCGAAGAAATGCGGCGCATGAAGCACGCCGCGGCGAAAATGGGTGTGGGCATGGCTTAAAGGGGGTGTGGCTCGTGTCTGAGATGAACAAGGGTTGGAGGAAGGAAGAAAGAAAGAGATAGGGAGGAAAGGAAAGAGAAGAGAATGAAGAATGGAAAGAAAGAGGGATGGAGGGACAGCAGGCCCAGATTCTACACCACAATAACAATATGTGTATTCCAGAAAGTTTAACAATCAACAGATAAAGATACTCCAATCACCTGGTGTTGGAGCTTCAATCATCCCGGCACCATGGTTGGTGTAGTGTCAGGATGATTGAAGCACATTATTTCTATTATTACATTGTAATATAAAATTAAATCATTCAACTCACCATAATGCAGAATAAGTTACCAGGCTACCAGATGCCATCAGGTGTCCCCAGTGGAGTCCCTCCTTCCATCATATGCCCCCAGCGGAGTCCCTCCTTCCATCAGGTGTCCCCCAGCGGAGTTCCTCCTTCCATCAGGTGTCCCCAGCAGAGTCCCTCCTTCCATCATGTTTCCCCAGTGGAGTCCCTCCTTCTATCAGGTGCCTCCAGTGGAGTCCCTCCTTCCATCAGGTGCCCCAACGGAGTCCCTCCTTCCATCAAGTACCCCCAGCGGAGTCCCTCCTTCCATCAGGTGCCCCCAGCGGAGTCCCTCCTTCCATCAGGTGCCCCCAACGTAGTCCCTCCTTCCATCAGGTGCCCCCAGCTGATTGTCGCTCCTTACATCACACAGGTGTGCCCCAGCGAAGTCCCTCCTTACATCACACAGGTGTCCCCCAGCGGAGTGCCTCCTTACACAGGTATCCCCCAGTAGAGTGCCTCCTTACACAGGTGTCCTCAGCAGAGTGTCTCTCCTTACACAGGTATCCCCAGAGGAATGTCCCTCCTTACACAGGTGTCCCCCAGCGAAGTCCCTCCTTACACTGGTGTCCCCCAGCAGAGTGCCTCCTTACACAAGTGTCCCCCAGAGGAGTGCCTCCTTACACAGGTGTCCCCAGCGGAGTGTCTCCTTACAGAGGTGTCCCCCAGCAGAGTGCCTCCTTACACAGGTGTCCTCAGCGGAGTGTCTCTCCTTACACAGGTGTCCCCAGCTGAGTATCCCTCCTTACACAGGTGTCCCCAGCAGAGTGTCTCTCCTTACACAGGTGTCCCCAGCAGAGTGCTTCTCCTTACACAGGTGTCCCCAGCGGAATGTCTCTCCTTACACAGATGTCCCCAGTAGAGTGCCTCCTTACACAGGTGCCCCCAGCGCAGTGTCCCTCCTTACATCACACAGGTGTCCCCCAGCAGAGTGCCTCCTTACACAGGTGCCCCCAGCGGAGTCCCTCCTTCCATCAGGTGCCCCCAGCAGAGTGCCCCTCCTCACATAGGTGGCCCCCGGCGGAGTGCCTCCTTACACAGGTGTCCCAAAGCGGAGTCCCTCCTTAGACAGGTGTCCCCTGCAGAATGTCCCTCCTTAGACAGGTGTCCCCAGCGGAGTGTCTCTCCTTACACAGGTGTCCCCAGCAGAGTGCCTCCTTACATAGGTGCCCCCAGTGGAGTCCCGCCTTCCATCAGGTGCCCCCAGCAGAGTGTCCCTCTTAGACAGGTGCCCCCAGCTGAGTCCCTCCTTCCATCAGGTACCCCCAGCAGAGTGTCCCTCCTTACACAGGTGTCTCCAGCGGAGTGTCCCTCCTTACACAGGTGTCCCCAGCGGAGTGTTCCTCCTTACACAGGTGTCCCCAGCGAAGTGCCTCTCCTTATACAGGTGTCCCCCAGCGGAGTGCCTCCTTACACAGGTGTCCCCCAGCAGAATCCCTCCTTAGACAGGGGCCCCCTGCAGAGTGTCCCTCCTTAGCCAGGTGTCCCCAGGGGAGTGTCCCTCCTTACACAGGTGTCCCCAGCGGAGTGTCCCTCCTTACACAGGTGTCCCCAGCGGAGTGTCCCTCCTTACACAGGTGTTCCCAGCGGAGCGTCCCTTCTTACACAGGTGTCCCCAGCGGAGTGCCTCTGCTTACACAGGTGTCCCCCAACGTAGTCCCTCCTTAGACAGGTGTGCCCTGCAGAGTGTCACTCCTTAGACAGTTCTCCCCAGCGGAGTGTCCCTCCTTACACAGGTGTCTCTAGGATAGTGTCTCTCCTTACACAAGTGCCCCCCAGCGGAGTCCCTCCTTGCACAGGTGTCCCCCAGCAGAGTGCCTCCTTACACAGGTGTCCCCAGCGGAGTGTCCCTCCTTACACCGGTGTCCCCAGCGGAGTGTCCCTCCTTACACAGGTGTCCCCAGCGGAGTATCCCTCCTTACACAGGTGTCCCCAGCGAAGTGCCTCTCCTTACACAGGTGTCCCCCAGCGGAGTGCCTCCTTACACCTGTCTCTTATACA
>BLSH010136794.1:297914-309438 GCA_018402905.1 Glandirana rugosa
ATGGGTGACTGGCGGTGGTCAGTGATGAGTGACGGGTGACTGGCGGTGGTCAGTGACGGGTGACGGGTGACATGCCACGGTCACTGACGGGTGATGGGTGACAGGTGCTCTATATGATGACAGTCTGAGGACAGGTATACTTTATGATGACAGGTACCCTTTATGGGAGCATATGTGGTGACTGTTGGGTGACAGGTGCATTGGGGGGGCAGGGGGGGGGTCAGTGTCAGTGTGATTGTACTATACAGATCAGTAACTCACTGATCCCAGCTCTTCTCTCCTCACACTGGACTCTGTGTGAGGAGAGAAGAGCTGGTAACAGTGAGTTACCGCTCTGTTTACACTGTATGTGATCGGCTGTGAAGTAGATCACAGCCGATCACAAGGTATCGGCCGGCGGCTGATACTAGTGTCGGTGACAGGCAGTGTTCCCCAGGAACACGCCTCCACCGACACGCACGCGCAGCACGCTCCCGATCGCGCACATGCGCCGTGCGAACGGCGGGCGTGCCGTTTGTGATCAGCTGTGACACAGCCGATCACGTGGTGAACAGCCATAACCAATGGCTGTTCATCCCTGTCGGTGAAGCGGCGTGTCCTGGGGACACGCCGACACCGACAGAGCCGGGATGTGCGCGCCCGATCGCGCGCAATCCCGGCTTAAGGGGAGGACGTCATATGACGTCCACCCGCTGGGAGAGCAGGACCGCTCCGCCGTCATTTGACGGTGGGCGGTCCTGAGGCGGTTAATTTTGTGAAAGAAATGCACAGTAAGGTGCAAATGTATTATGTAGCACTATTTTTTTTTTAAACCAGCAATGTCGACGCACTTTTTGATTTTGTGCAAGAAATGCACAGCAAGGTGCAAATGTACTATATAGCACTATTTATTATTATTTTTTATTAAACCAGCAATGTAGACTCACTTTTTATTTTTGTGCAAGATATGCACCGCTGGCCGCAAATGTAGTATTTAGAATATATTTTTTTTTTAAACCAGCAATGTAAACGCACTTTTTAATTTTGTGCAAGAAATGCCCCGCTGGCCGCAAATGTAATATTTTGCACAAAAAAAAAAAAATGTTATTTGTCTAACTGCAATGTGAAAGCAGTATTTAAATATGCCAAAATGTTGCCAACTGAACTAACAGAACACGATTAAAGTAGTGTCCCTGACACACAAGCAGTTGCAAGTGCACTGCACTTGCAAAAATGGCTGCAAACGCCCACCTAACAAACAGAAAAATTGCTTAGGTTTTATATGAGGCACTTTGCTTAGCAAACAAAATGTACTCTAGCAAACAAAAATCTCCTCTAGCACCCACCCACCAATAAATCGCTGTTTTTAACAGATTTTCTAAAGCTAATCTGTCCCTCACAGCAGCAGCAGCATCCTCTCCCTACACTAGTATGAGATGATTTTCTAAAACTAATCTGTCCCTCACAGCAGACGCAGCATCCTCTCCCTACACTAGTATGAGATGATTTTCTAAAGCTAATCTGTCCCTCACAGCAGCAGCAGCATCCTCTCCCTACACTAGTATAAGATGATTTTCTAAAACTAATCTGTCCCTCACAGCAGAGGCAGCATCCTCTCCCTACACTAGTATGAGATGATTTTCTAAAGCTAATCTGTCCCTTACAGCAGCTGCAGCATCCTCTCCCTATACTAGTATGAGATGATGTGACACATGGCATACGTGACTCCAGCTTATATAGAGGCTGGGTCACATGATGCACTGGCCAATCACAGCCATGCCATTAGTAAGCATAGCTGTGATGGCTTCTAAGGGCAAACGAGTGAAACGCTTGTTGATTGGCTGCCTTGCAGCTATTCAACAGGCGCGAAAAAATACCCGAACCCCGAACCTGGACTTTTTCTCAAATGTCCGGGTTTGGGACACGGATACCCTAAAGTCCTGTACGAACCCGAACTTTACAGTTGGGGTTCGCTCCACTCTGCTAGTCAACATATATTGTTTAGTACATCGGTCCCTCTGGCAAGTGCTATAGTGCTTTTCCAGTGCTATTTTACAATCATTCTAAAAATGTGTATAACGTTGTTCAAGATATCCACAGAAATCTGCAGTTTGAAGAAGCGTTCGTACAGTGAAAAAAGGACATTCATCGTATTTCCCACAGATACAGATTATATATTCAGACTTTGGAAACTCATATGTATCATTTATTGCCTTGTTCCCCTTTTCCAAGAACAGTTTCTCCAATAAACCAAAAGAGTTTTGTTATTTCTATCTTTTTTCCACCCTATGCTCTCTATTCAGGAGCAACTTTTAGCAAAATGATAATGCCCTAAGGACCTGTGTGAAACTGCTTCACTCTTACAGATGTGACTATAGGGAGCTGACAGGAAACCTGCCTACAGCAGAAACATATCATCATATATGCGTAAAAGAAAAGATGCGGTAGACACCTGTGTGTTAGGAAAAATACAGCTTATGCCCATACAAACCTTGAATAAAAGTTATTGGAGCAATGTGATAAAATTGTATTACTTTGCACATTGCATTACAGTGCATAGGCAATGGACATTTTAAGTTGCAGCATGACATTATGGAAGTTGTCTTGTTTCGAACAGAAAGGAATATTGTATATATCAGTCTTCTCAGCAGGCCAGTCAAATTATCAAAAAAAAAGGCTAGCATCCTCTCCAATGAAAATATTTATGTAAGATGCTTCCTGAAAACTACTTTCTTTCCACAGCAGCTGGTAGACGTGTGTCTGCTGAGGGATTTTCCATGGTCAAAAAAGTGCAAACTCAAGCATGGTGTACATGACTTCAGGGTCTTTCTACATGTTGTGTAGTTCCCTTAATAATGTTTGCTTCATGCTTTAGCACCAGTTCACACTATTCCATGTATTTTCTGCGTGGGAAAAGACCTACAGCCAACTTCATTATTCTCACTTCGGATATATGTTGCCTGCTCTGGTTTTTGCATTTAAGATATAATGTTTGCCACAAAAATATGTGAACCTATAGAGGTTTCACATCTCTGATCCCGCCACTATCACCAAAATGTGATGACGACAGTCTATGATCCTGCCACTGATGCACACATGTGACAATTGTGCTCTCAACCTCACTTTTCCCGGAGATTTTCCAGCTTGCAAGACAACCATCTAAATAACAGTAAACTAGATATGATCATTACTGGGGTCAGTTAACTCAGCAGTTGAACCTTTAAACACAGACAGTAGATGCCACTACATGTACGGTATGGGTGGAAAACAAGCACCATTCACAGCATATGCTGTAGTAATTTTGAACTTTAATAATGTCTGTGACACTAGCTTCCATGCCCAGATAGGAATATACAGAGTTTTAATATGCCCTCACGAGTTAAGAATTATTTAAATTCTGATTAGGATATTTAGAGATTTTGCTTAACATTTTAAAATATTGTTTTTATGAAAAAGAAAATCAAAATTATGCAGTTCCAATGGAAATGGAGAGCGCCGGCTGCCAATTGCAGCAAATTTTGAGGGTGTCGACGAGTTAACCCCAACCCAATAAATAAAGCTGAGGGATATGATGTAGGCATACTGAAGTGTTTTGCTATACTTCAGCGTACACTCCCTCAATACCAGTTTTTCAAACTATGTCAATATTTTCAGATTTCAGTTTCATAATCTAACAATCAATATATCATTGGACTGAATGAAATTATGATTTGACAAAAAGCAAACCTTATCCAGATTGGATATCTGTATCGCATAGGAAAGGTAATGTGCCCCACCTGCCTAATGCACCTTCTAATATATTTGTGTTTAGTGTCTAACTCCAGAGGTTGCAAGGGGTTCCTTGAGCAATGGTCAATTTTTACATCTCAGATAAATTCCCAATGACATCATTGAACTTTTTAGCTATCTGTAAGGGGGTAATTCTTCCCAATGACCACAAGTGTAAGTACATTCTTCCCATTGACCATCACACTAATATATTATGAGTTGTAGATTTTTAATTTTTAGCAGGGGTTCCCCGAGACCGGAGAATTATTTCAAGGGTTCCGTGTTGAAAAGGTTGAGAAAGGCTGGTCTAACTGATAGTTAATCCCTTTTTTGTAGTTGATTTTATCATAGCAGGATTTATAAAGCCTCTTTACCAGTGAGTGAGAATATTAAAGCTGGTTTCCTGAGGCCTACTTGAGATAGTCACGGTGTCAAAGAAAAGGCTTTGTCCCAATCTACTAGGGAAAAAGATATGTCCAATTTTGCTGACCATCGGTCTGTATATTTCATCAATGAGGGATGTGTATATGACAAAAGAATAGCATATGTTAAGGAGATGACATGGGTTGGAGGGGGAGTCTTGAAGAAGAAATGTCTTGAGTTGAGCCAACTGAGAAGATAGAGCCATTGATTTGGGGAGGCCTAAATTAGAATGGTCTGAAGAAATGCTATCTGTAGCACCCTCTAGGTAGGTAGTTGCTAGAGGTAGGATTTTTGTAAGAGTAGTGTAGCCAATGTCACCCTTGGGGGTGGCTGGAAGTAGTGGTCCACCTGTCACTCTGCCCTCAATCACACATTTCCTTTCATCTGGAGTCATGGAACAGGCCGGTACTTTGTTGTTGTTTTTTTTTTATTAGGGGATAAAACTTGGATGGGGTAGGGATGCCTGTGGGATGCCCAATGGATCAAAAATTCTTACTTTCCTCCAGGTTTCTCTTTCCTGCACACACTTGGTTCCAGCCTAGCTAGCACGTGTGAGGTCTGTGTTTATGCTGGCAGAACCTCTGGACCACCCATTACAGGCAAGGGCCACAGGCCCTCAAAGTGTAGCTGCGTTGAGTCTGCGCTAGCTAGGGTTGATGGACTACTACTCCCAGCCCATCCTCTTCCAGGCCACCTCAGCCCTCCTGGCTGCTCTGGCCTGCTCCACTGCCCAGTGACACCACTTCCCTGACTGGCTCTGGTGACCTCCTCAGACTCTCCTCCCAGCCTGCTCCAGTCCACTTCCTCCAGCTCCCAGGGTTTGTCACTCACCAACACCGGTGGATACTTTACAGAGCCCTTTTTCCTGTAGCTTCTCTCTTGCTCTCCTGCTCCTTGGTCAGAACTCTTCCGTGGAAGTTCTTTCCACTTCCTGAGCCTCCAGGCCCAAGCCCCCCCCCCAGACTGGGGATTCCCTCAGGGCCTCCGCAACACTTGCTACATCTCCAGCTCTACCACCTGACACTCTCCCCCCTCCCACTGGCAGACCACAGTATTTAAGGAGACCTGCCCCTTGCCAATCGCCAATCCAGGTTGGGGATTGGTTAGGGCTCCTTAACATACTTCAGAAAGCCTCACCTCCTCTGTCCATCCCCCTTTTCCAGAATGTTCTGAAGAAAAGGGGAGGAGTAAACAAGGGTGTTCCTTCCTGCAGTCTCCAGCACTTCCTGGGCCACTCCCTTGCCCAAATCAAAACAATCAGGTCTGCACAACAGTCAGGCCTGAATAAATTTGCCTTTCCTAACAAAAAGCTATTCTCCTAGCACCTATTCACTGTGGGGGTGCTACAGTAGGAACATTTAGGCAGGCCTAGCTGGTGGCTAGGTCTGTTTGTTTTCATTCTGGGTTGGGAGTGGCTCAGTGTAGAGCAGTTGACTCACAGGAAGCATCACTGAGACCTTCCTCTTCTTTCCAGAGCTTGCTAGAAAGTTCTGGAAAGAGAGGAGGAGAGGGGGTGCTGTCTGGAGTGTTTTACAGAGCCTTGACCAATCCCCAACCTGGATTGGCAGGGGGCAGGCCTCCCTAAATACCCAGGGTCAGCCCAGCTGGGAAAGAGTTGTCCGTGGAAGGGGGGTGTCCTTGGGCCTGGGCTCGGGTGCGGACAGGGCCCCCCAAGAAAACATGGCGGTACCCTGGACGGGAGGCACAGGAGGAGCAAGAAAGGACAGCAGAAGAGAATACTGCCAGGCAAGTCTCCAGGGAGGAACCACCGGTTTCAACCAGGAGGGCTGGTGAGTGACATGCACAGTCAAGAGGACTGGGGAGGCACGCCTGAGAGGACTGGGAGAGTGCAGTTTGGGATGGGTGCAGGATCAGAGGCAAGGACTGTGGGCTCATGGGCAGTGGAGTTGGGCAGCTGCAGACAGGAGGGCTGGCAGGGCTTGAAGAGGGCTGACTGGGATCAGAAGTCACATATGGGACAGTTAGCACAGGACTTTCTCTACACTAAAAAGTCCCATGGTCCCTGTCTGTAAAAAGACAATCTGGTAAGGCCTGGCTGAGCCAGTGTCCTTACTCTGTCCAAATTGTAAAAATAAAGTTTTGCCCATAGTTCTACTTTAATAAAAGAGACAGTGTGGTAGAGGGATCAGGGGGCAAATTTCTGCATTTTGATTTTTTGAGGGGGAGACTCATTCTTTCTATGAATGTTGATCTATGAACGGAGGGGGCGGTGCTATCAAAGATCTGCCTTTCTTCCATTCTTAGATTGTGTTCCATTTATAACGGATGTAGTATTATTTCTATGAATGGCAGATTTGGGTGGAAAGGGCAGGCATAGTTGGGCTCTCTTGATAAGAGCCCTTTAACTGTATTAACTCCTGCCACACTGGAGGATTAAGGCACTGGGAGTGGGTGGGGGGGTGGAGGACACAGAAGAATTACTCCTAATAAAAACGGATCAGCACAAGGCTGTACGCAACATACCTTGTGCTGATTTTTCTGTTTCTGGTTTTGGCTGTACATAGGTCTTCCTGAAACAGCTAAAAGTCCAAGATGGCAATTATCGCAGTTTCAATTATTCACAAATTTTAAATAGTATACACCTCATGTTACAAATTTCCCCAATAACCTTGCTTTGGCCACAGGTATCTGGCAATCTTTAACAAACAAAATATTTTTATCATTATTTTCATCAACATTTTGGGTATTTGGCTCTTTATTCTGTAAAAGCATAAACAGTCTAGAATTCAAAAATGTTAATAAAATTTCAATATCCTCCTATACTAAAAAGATATGACAGCTCATAACATAGGACTACTTGTCCAAACATTAAATAAGGCTTTACAAAATACTGTATATCTACACTACCTTGGAATGTCCACCAAAATGTTAATACATTTGGCAACCTAGAACAAATGTGAGCTATTCTGGGACGTGAATCTCCATTTGGGGGGGGGGGGTATAAGAGGAGGGGGATGATGGTTAGATACTAAGCTGTCCTGCAAACCCTATGCAATAAGAGCGACTGTTGTTGGCTTTGTATGTGAGCTTAATACCATAGGAACTTGGAGTCCTTTTGTGTCCAGATGACTATAAAGTGTTATTACACTTAGGTCAGGAGTGCTAATGTGGCCTGCGACTTCAAACAAGGGAAGCGCATGCCTGGAGTCCGCAACCCACTGATCGCAATCTGGGCTTGCCGACCCACCATCCCAGGGCATCAGAGTGCAGTAAATCAGCGCCAGCAGTGGAGTGAGCAAGTGGCTGCAGAAGGAGCAAGAGCCCCATAAGCCAATGCTTCCTCTGTATAGACAGCTCCTGTCCCAGGCGGAGTGATACCAACTGCACTCCACCTATAATCCCTTCTAGCAGCCTGGAGAGTGATGTCAACAGCAGCTGCAAGAGGAAAAGAAGGTCAGTGCATTAAACAATACATACACTGGGCATAATAGCTTTTGCAATTGCCATTATTAGCACTTATAAAAGGTTTAAAAAATTATTACTGATCCATGGGTGCAGCGCAATGCACCTGCGGCTTTCCTGTGGGTTAGCTGCACTGAGCCATAGACTTATATTATATTCTGTGGGTTTGGAGTTCTTTCTGAAAGTGCACCAAACCCCCTGAATGAAGGAGTTTTGGTGCACTTTCAGAATGTACGCCACACCCACAAGATATGATAATGGGTAAACATCAAAAGGGGATTGGTCCCATGGAAAATGATGACCCTGATTGTTTTTTAAAATCTCATTATGCTATTCAAATCAATAGAAATAAAAAATTCTGAACCATTGTTTTAGGTGGTCAGTACTGGGCTGGAATATTTATTTGGTGTTTCATGTGCTGATTCCCTAAGCCAGGGGTAGGCAACCTGCAGCCCTCCAGCTGTTGCAAAACTACAAGTCCCATCATGCCTCTGGGAGTAATTGTACACGTCAGTCTTGCAATGTCTCATGGGAAATGTATTTCTACAACAACTGGAGGGCCGCAGGTTGCTTACCCCTGTGGGCCTAAGCCATTCCTTTTGAGCTTTTGATTCTTAAGGTAACATGTCATCCTTTTTTTTTTTTTTGATCTTGACAAATAATATTGATGCATATGCCTTACCACAATTCACAGTTTTTACCTTATTAGGAATAGCTGCTGATGTATTCCTATTTGTATGCATGATACACTTAAGTTTAACTACTGTGTCTGCAATTCTTTTTGTAACTATTACCTCTGTAGAGGTAGCCAATAGAGCTTTTATATTATTATTATTTCATTCTATCTATTTTGTTCAATAGGCTAACATTATGTATGAGACTTAGGAATTCAGGTCATTACCCGTTACCCAGCTGGCTACACTATCTGCGTACAACACTCATTAACAGATAAGCCTATGCATCGGACATCTTTTGTGAACCAAGGAGAGTCTGCAGGTTATATATTAGGACAGATTTATGCTTTTGTATTGTAAGTGGCTTATAATGCCTGTTTACTTAACATATACAGGGGTTGGCCAATCCTCCAGTTTGTGCTCTCCCACAGGGAAATTTTTTACAGGTTGGACAACATAATTGTAAATAGAAAATACAGAGGCACCTCTGAGTGCAGAGTGTTATCCCATTAATTAAATTAAGAACCATAAAGTACACTAACATTAGGTGAGATATAATCAAGCATATCAGTAGTCCATGTCCAGTGTGGAGGAGGACAGGTCCAGAAATGAGGGTTGAAATGCTGGTGAGATGCAGTGTGGAGCGGAAGGTAACTATGCACCAGATGTAACTATGATGCGCCTGGGAGCATGCACACTGGAGAACAGAGAATCAGGCGCACTCCTTTGTCATGCTGTTGGAAAAGGGACTGGATGTGCATTGGCGCCACCCTTCAGTATATATCCATGATATTACATATCAAGCTGCTTTCGATTATATTGCTCTTCCATATTACACTTCGATCTCAACAGTGCCTCCAATTGTAACCCTCTTTTTTGGGGGGGGGGGGGAGAAATGACCCTCCCCAAACAGGATATTACACTAAACCTATAGGCTAATAAGAGAACCAGAACCTTCACTAAGTGGAAGAGTGGGTTTGGTATTAGGTTGGCAGTACCTCCACCCAGGACAAGGCCTTTGTGAACAGAAGGGAGATTCCCTACCCGGGACTGAATCAGTAATTTAATCAAAGAGGAGCAAAGAAGTACTGCAACCAGCATAAAACATTAAATATAAGTACATAGATGCATACCCTTTAAGGAGATAGTACAACTTGATTTAAAAAAAGATTAAAAAATAGTACATACATCTAATGTATAAACATGTACTATCAGCAAAGTGCCCGATAGAAGTCCTGGTAGAATTGTGCACATATAAAGTTATTAATTGAGAAAGCTCCTGATAAATGTTGCAGCAAAGTTCAGTTGCTGGGGCCCCTGAGGGTGGTTACAATGCAGCATCCATCTTTGTATCAGAGACCTGCAGATATAATCAGCAGTAACAGGGGGATTTTCCAACTTTTGTCCAACCAGCTTGTAATGTGGCTTCTCACACATAGAAAGTGTGGTGTGGCAGGGGGATGCAGAGTCAGCCTATCTACTCTGTGCTTTAGTCCCTCCCTAGTAGTTTCTAATCTGACATGCATCTGGACCTCTGACTACCAGAAGTGGCCATTGGATTCCTAACCTGGCTCTAGCCTATGCTGGCTACTGAGACCTGAACTAAAACTAGCTATAGAATCCCTAAAACTGGCTATAGAATCCCAGACCACTGTGCTGCCCATGAAAACTGAACTGGGAGGAAGTCAAAATGTGTTCTGTACAGAGTGCAAACATGCATTTCACACAGGAGCAAGCTGCGCCCTCATGGTCAGGAAACTATAAAAGACTGATTTAAGCTGGTCGTACATTAATATTTTTTTTCCTAAGCCAGTGGGTTAAAGGAAGAAAAAAAATCACTTGATTACCCCATGCACACATTTAATGTGGATGGGGGAAATCCTTCCTGCTGTGCTACTGTGTTCTGACAGCGGAGAGGCTTCCCCGCCATCAGAACACAATGATCACTGTTGCCAGCTATAGCCAGCAGCACTGATCGTTTGGGGAAAACCTAACAGGCTGGTTGTACAAAAGTCGATTGGTAAATCGACTTCTGCACAACCAGCCTGCATATACATGAATAGAAATTCGGCCAGTCTAGCAGTCCAGTCCTGTATGGCTGCCTTAAAGCTGATTTACTAATAAGGTTGAGAATCTTTACTCAATAAATTGAGAAAAACCTCAGTAAAATTATCCAGTCATGTTACAAGTAAATTCCTGTTTATTTTGAAAATCAAATCATGTGCAAATTAAATACGTAAACAGGAATTGTGCTTGAGTTAGTTGATTGGATATTTGAACTGTATACTCACAAAACTTATTGTATGAAGATTCTTAATTTCCTTCAGCCTTGTTATTTCCAGTGACAGGCTCTCTACAAAGTACAAAACGGCACATTAACACTCACTGCAACAACACTCAGACAAATTTTATAAACAACTGCTTTTGACAAAGCCCAAAAAATTGGCATTAAAGCCAACAGATTTAATACAAAAAGTTCAATTTTGCCTTGCTTAGCTTTATTTTTCTGGCCATTTGGCTCAGTGTACGATATTTATTGTTTGCATTACAGCACCATAAATACATAAAAATGTAATATAATGGAGAATTAATAAAAAACACACTTTAAACAAGACTGAAATTGTATAGAGGTCATTTTATTGTAACTCAGTCAGCATGTAAGTATTAAAAAGATATACCCAAGGGAAAACTATGCTGTGTCTTCAGAAAAAAATTTGAAACATTTACCTAAAAGCCATTTTTTTGGCCAAGTGTCTTTTGCATTTCACATATTTGCTGTGCTGAACCGAATGCTGTTATTTCATATACAGGTTTGTAGATTCTCTCTGGCGCCCGTGTGCATATGAAAGTGCGCAATCTGCATCCTTGTTAACAGACCACTAAAAATGAAAGAAATTCTATATCAATCCACTTGTAAAGTGTATTCTTTTCTGTCTGCCTGGGCTGGCCTAGAGCAGTTAATTTAAGAAAGTAAAGACTGTTCACATTTTAAAGTGAATGTTCACTGAGCTCAGTAAATAGGACAAAGATGAGTTCACTTCAATTAACCAATCAATAAAAAAATCCTGTTCTTTACTTCCCTTGCACATGATTGGCTATGCAAAGTGAATAGAGTCCTATCTTGAATAAAGGGGTGGGGGGAGGAAATTGAGACTTTAAATGAAGATGGTGCTAGGCAAAAGCACATGCTTCCATCCCTGTATTGATAAACATAAGGCGCTAGAAACCTAGCAAAGGGGGGGGGGGGGGGGGGGGGG
>BLSH010136794.1:344327-357484 GCA_018402905.1 Glandirana rugosa
ACAACGTTGACCATTTCTCTAATCTTCTGGGGATTTGATCTAGTGAGGTAAACGTCATTTTACAATTTTTTGTTCCGTTTCAGAAGGTTTAAGAAAAGAGAAATATCAAGACGATTTGTGATGAGAGGAGAGCTGGGGGGGATTTGTGATGAGAGGAGAGTTTGGGGTGGCTTGGGGGATTCACCTTATGTGATACACAGTTCTAAGCCTTAACTTATTCCAATTTTTTGGCACCGTTGTACTTCTCTCCTCTAAGGAAGGTGTGGGCGGGGTTTGGGTGTGGTTGGAGTGGGGCTTGGGTGTGGTTGGGTGGAGATTTGGTCAGAGAGAGAGAAAAAAAACCCTGGCTGTACAGAACTATAAAGAGAAAAGAATTTGGAAGACTTTGCCTTGTTTTTTAACATTTTACTGCAAATGGAGTGATCTAGTTTAGGGGTCTTCTAATCTCTTTACCAGTTGCAACAAGAGGCCATGCTTTTTTAGTCACCACACTTTCTTTTTAGACCTGTAATGTTTTCAGCACTATTTTTTTTTTCAAATATGATTTTATTAGATTCAAATTATACATGACAATAGGGAGCACATCCCTTCAACATCAAAGAATTGACAATCATTAGAAGAACATAAGTGGATTATGGTGTACAATACATACCCTAACTTCCTTAGATATTGTAAGCAATACAAATATATTGTTTCATATGAATCTGCGAGTATCCAGAAAGTCAGCTATAGGCAAATATGTACATTGATTGCTTGCCATTTTGCCATACAATAATACTCGTGTCTGAAATGAAGTAATAAGGGTAGGAGAAAAATAAAGAAGAGTGGGTGGGAGCCGAAGTTGGATCAAATTCCCAAAGTGTCGTGATCTGCTTTATCTCTGTAAGGGTTCAGGCTCCAGCAATGGCTTTACCTTTATCTGACAATGTGAAAATATTCCATTGTCTCCATGTCTTAGAATACTTCTCACGTTTGTATTCGGACGTCAAGACCAGGTCTTCCATCCTATTAATCTCTTCCACCTTCCGCACCCAGAGGGCTATTGTTGGTGGAACAGAGTGTTTCCAGAGTAGGGGAATGCAGGTTTTTGCTGCATTCACTAGGTGACGCACAAGTGACTTTTTATAGCTTTTGGGTGGTCTTTTGGAGATATGCAGTAAAAAGAAGGCTGGATCCGCGGGAATTTCATATTCCATAAATTTTTGTATAATGGAGCATATATCACTCCAATATTTGGATAACTTGGGGCAGGACCAAAAAATATGTAAGAGGGTCCCTCTGTCTCTCTCGCAGCGCCAGCACAGGTCTGAGATATTCTGGTAATATTTGTGTAATTGAGTGGGAGTTAAATACCATCTGGTCATAATTATGAAGTTGTTTTCTTGAAGTTTAGTGCAGATTGATGATTTCATGGAGAAGTTGATTACCGTATATACTCGTGTATAAGTCGACCCGTGTATAAGCCCACCCCCTACTTTTGCCCAAAAATTATGGGAAAACTTATTGACCCGCGTATAAGCCTAGGGTGGGAAATGCAGCAGCCAGAACACAGGGACAGGGAGCCAGAACACAGGGATTTTAGCCAGGACACATGGACATTAGCCAGGACACAGGGATAATAGCCAGGACACAGGGCTTTTAGCCAGGACATAGAGACTGTAGCCAGAACACATAAGGGATGAGTAAGGTAGTTTCACATTAAACAGAGCTGTGCTGCTTCTAAGAGCCGTTCTGTGCTTGTAACTTTGACTAATCACATTGGAATGTAGAGAATGCTGAGAGAGAGCTGCAGCTCTTCACTGAGATCAGGAGGTAGGTGGGACTGAACAGCTAACATCAGCTTGTCCTGCCCACCTGCTGACATCAAGCTGAAAATCTGACACCTCTCTCAGCATTCTCTACATTCCAATGTGATTAGTCACAGTTACAAGTACAGAACGGCTCTTAGAAGCAGCGCGGCTTTGTTTAATGTGAAACTACTGATCACCCACAGACACTGACTCGGGTATAAGCCGAGGGGGGTCTTTTTCAGCACAAAAAATGTGCTGAAAAACTCGGCTTATACCCAAGTATATACTGTATATTTTGGATTTGCATTGTGGTGAAGGTGCAATTTAGGTCCTTTTCCCTTTTCTGTAGACAGGGAAGATATGGTTGATCAGGCAGATTGAGGAGCAGGGAATACATTTTGGACAGGACATGGGGGAGGGAGTCTTTATCTGAACAATATTCCTCAAAACTAGTTACCTGTCTACCGTATTTCTGTGGGATTGGGAGCGAGTGTAACAAATTTTTATTGCGCTCCAAAATGGAAGGCAATAGGGTCCCGAGGTATTTGCTAAATCTCCGATCAAGGGCCATTTCCCCACCCTTAAAAATGTCGAGGCCATTCCAAAGTTATTCTGGCGTAGTGCGTTAAATTCTGTATTATTGAGGCCAGGAGTGAACAAGGGGTTTCCTAGAATAGAGAAGAGGGAAGAGTCCGGGGTCATAAGAGATGCCTTATGAGTGGATTGGACACTTGTGTAGAGTTTATTACCAATTATTGGATGGGTTTTCAATGTTGCGGGAAGGGCTTCATAGAACCAGAGTGCGCTTTTTGAAGGAATGTGTGTTTGAGCTTGTTCTATCTGGGTCCATAACTTTGCTTTGTTATGGCGGTTGCAGTCTATTATCCTTCCCAAATGTACCGCTTGGTAGTATCTACAGACGTCAGGTAGGGCCAAGCCACCCGATTGTTTGGGCAGAATCAGCTGCGCTCTAGGTAAGCAGGGTTTTTTATGAGCCCAAACAAATTTTGAGAAGAGAGTGTGTACCTGTTTAAAAAAGGGGACGGGAATTTTGATCGGCAAAGCTTGTAGCAGATAAAGAAATTTTGGTAATATACACAAGATGACATAAGAAGGGTTCCAATGAAAGGGCAACAGTAGGGGTTCCAATGAAAGGGCAAACAGTAGGGGGAAAGGGGGCATCCCTGCCTTGTGCCATTGCCCATTGTGAATGGTTCCGAGAGAACACCATTCACTTTTACTTGAGCTGAGGGTGTGGAGTATATTTTAAAGAATTTGGTCAAGTAAAGACTTAAGATTGGTAGGAAAGTCTTTTAGTACTGTAGAGTGTAGCCGTCCGGTCCCGGGGCCTTACCGAGTTTCATGTCCCCTATTGCACACTGTAATTCTGTCACAGAGATAGGTGAGTTTAGTTCTTCTTGTATGTCTAGTGGGGGGGAGGAAGGAGAGAGGACGATATATATTCTTCCATCATCTACATTTAATGGGGTTTGGTCTGGCAAATTGTACAAAGAGGAGTAATAATTTCTAAAACACTTTGTGATCCGATCTGGTAGGGTAGCTGTTTGGCCATCAGGCGTGATAATCTTGGGGACATGTAAGGCAAGCCGCTGTTCTCTAACAGCTCTCGCCATCAGTTTCCCGCATTTGTTCCCTGATTCATAATTCAATCTTCGACGGTGTTGTAGTGCTGCTTTTGCTTTGTATAGCAATAGATCTGTAATTTGTTTGGTAGTATCTGTAATTCTGTCTCTAGGGCAGGGGAGGTTGCATGTTTTTGTCTAGATTCTGTGATATGTAACTTGTCTAGAATTTGTGATAATTGTCAGCTACGTTCTCTTTTCATACGGGCTCCATGTTTTATGAGCACTCCACATATCACTGTTTTGTGAGCCTCCCATAAAATACTGGGTCACATTCTGGTTGATTGTTAGTTTGGAAGAACATCTGTAGCTCTTTAGTTACATCCGCAAGTATTCGTCTGTAACAGAGTTTCGTTCAATCACCAGTAACCAGTTCTAGATGGTGAGATGCCAGATAGTTTGTATGACAAAGCAACTGGTGCATGATCCGACCAAGTTCTATCACCAATGGGTGTGTGAGACACTCCCTGTAATTGACTATGCGGGAGCAGGAAATAGTCAATCCTAGTATATACTTTGTGTGGATGGAAATAGAAAGAATAGTCAAGTTCGCCAGAGTGTTGCAGCCTCCACACATCAATTAACTGAGCTTTGTGTAGTGCCTGTGCTATCCGCTTTCGAGAAGAGGGAGAGACAGAGGAATTGAGCGAGGGAGAGTCCTCGGATGGTATAAGGGGGACATTAAAGTCTCCGCCCAGTATCAAGTGGTCTTCTGTGAAGTCGGCTAATTTTTCAAGGGTACTTCTAATAAAAGCATCCTGGCGGTCATTTGGAGCATACAAAGTAGCTAGCGTCGCCTGCACGTCACCTATAAGTACCTTCAAAAAGATATAACGGCCGTCAATATCACAAATGGTGGATTGACAGGACCAGGGAGTGTGGCATGAGACTAATATGGTGATTACTCCCTTAGATTTGTCGGTGGGATTGGTGGAGTGATAGGCCAGTGGGAAGAACCTGATTTTTCAGCACTATTTTATACCTAGAGGCTAAGCTTACCATTTTTGAAAAAATAACAAATGCACATATTTTTGCAGGAAACTGTGCATTTATTACTTTTTTTCAGAAGAGTCTTCAGAGTATTGTGGCCATGATTAGTAGATCACAGGTGCAATGCCAGGCTTATGCAGACAATGCCTCCAGCTTTCCTGCACCTACCTCCATATGGGCAGACAGTTACAAATCTCATCTGTGCCCTCACAGTTCATAGAAAACTACAAGGCATCTGCTGTGATAGCAGATGGGATTTGTAGCTTTCTCATCCACAGATTGCTGTGATAAATGATGCGGCTGTGTGGGTAGACCCTGCACAGCTGCACCATTTTTAAAATGTGACAACAGGTGAGAGGATCCCATGCCCACTCTCAAAGGGGTAAGGAATAGGGGGGTGCTGGAGGGGCAGATCTGGAGCATGTTACACATTACACCATAAATATGGATGACATGTGTAACATGCTCCAAAATGTGAGCTTAGCCTTTAAAATGTATTTCCATTTTTGCATTCAAATTTATGAAAACCCCACTATATGTCTGTTATGCATTCCCATGAACACAACAAATCTAAAAAAACAAAAAAAGAACCCTAATATGTCTTACCTTTAAGATTTTTTTCCAAGAAGAAAGTATCCTGTCTGATCTTAGGAATTCCTCAACCTTTTTACAGTGTCTTTGTCTACACACAGACTGAGCTTTCCCTCATTAATATACTATACACGAAGGTGGTTTCCAAATTTGGTAGACAGGCAGTGGTCAAATCTACTGTAGCTGAAAAGGAAGAAATGAAATCACAGTACAGATGGTTAACTATGTTAAATAATACTCTACAGTCCCCTCCTGTACGTTATAAAGCAGGGGGAGCATATAAGGATTTTTAAGCTAGTAAAAACCAAAAGGTAAGCAGCAAATTTTCTTTTTTTAAGTTATGCAATGTTAATAGGAACATGTCTCAAATATAAAGCAGGTGTTATCCCAATTTGCCTGCAGAATTAGAAAAACACTTTAAATGTATTATATTTATTATAAACCTGTAAACTTCCTAATTTGTGCAAAGCAAGCAAATACATACAGCATTTCACAAAAACGAGTACACCCCTCACATTTTTGTAAATATTGTATTATATCTTTTCATGTGCCAATACTGAAGAAATGACACTTTGCTACAATGTAAAGTAGTGAGTGTACAGCTTGTATAAGAGTGTACATTTGCTGTCTCCTCAAAATAACTGAACACGCAGCCATTAATGTCTAAACAGCTGGCAACAAAAGTGAGTACACCCCTAAGTGAAAATGTCCAAATTGGGCCCAAAGTGTCAATATTTTCTGTGGCCACCATTATTTTCCAGCACTGCCTTAACCATCTTGGGCATGGAGTTCACCAGAGCTTCACAGGTTTCCACTGGAGTCCTCTTCCACTCCTCCATGACGACATCACAGAGCTGGTGGATGTTAGAGACCTTGCGCTTCTCCACCTTCTGTTGGAAGTTGCCCCACAGATGCTCAATAGGGTTTAGGTCTGAAGGCTTGCTTGGCCAGTCCATCACTTTTACCCTCAGCTTCTTTAGCAAGGCAGTGGTCGTCTTGCAGGTGTGTTTGAGGTTGTTATCATGTTGGAATACTACCCTGCGGCACAGTCTCTGAAGGGAGGGGATCATGCTCTGTTTCAGTATGTCACAGTACATGTTGGCATTCATGGTTCCCTCAATGAACTGTAGCTTCCCAGTGCCGTCAGCACTCATGCAGCCCCAGATCATGACACTCCCAGCACCATGTTGTAACGATATATATCAGTGCCTACCTATATGCAAACAAACATAATGATAAATCACAGTGAATAAACAAATATATATATCTCTGTGCTGATTACGACTCAATAGGGGGGCTGCTGTAACTCAGGTCTCAATCCTGCTCAATACTGGATGTGCAAATATCAGCGCCAAACCCCAAACAGAGAATCCAAACACTCATAAAGTCCAAGAAAAATATTCATAAATGTAAACAGTTTAAATCGTGCTCCAGATAAGGTGCTCCAAATATAGTGCTCCAAATAAAGTGCTTCTACAGTGCTCAAATAAACATCCAAGTGAAATGGTGAGGCGTGACTGGTGACCCCCTGTATTGCCCGCACTCACCAGATAATATGGATCCACTGCTTTTCAGTCAGTGGATCAAACAGGCTGAAGGGGGTAAACTCCAATCCAACCAGGACCACAAACCGGGAAATCCAAAACTTCAGGCACTCAAAAGAAATAAAGAGATTCCATAGTGCAGACTGCTGATCAACAATTTTATTGCGCAATTTTAAAAGCTACTTACAAGATCGGTCATAAAATCAAGCATCAGTATGCACTGATCTGATGCTTGATTTTATGACCGATCTTGTAAGTAGCTTTTAAAATTGCGCAATAAAATTGTTGATCAGCAGTCTGCACTATGGAATCTCTTTATTTCTTTTGAGTGCCTGAAGTTTTGGATTTCCCGGTTTGTGGTCCTGGTTGGATTGGAGTTTACCCCCTTCAGCCTGTTTGATCCATTGACTGAAAAGCAGTGGATCCATATTATCTGGTGAGTGCGGGCAATACAGGGGGTCACCAGTCACGCCTCACCATTTCACTTGGATGTTTATTTGAGCACTGTAGAAGCACTTTATTTGGAGCACTATATTTGGAGCACCTTATCTGGAGCACGATTTAAACTGTTTACATTTATGAATATTTTTCTTGGACTTTATGAGTGTTTGGATTCTCTGTTTGGGGTTTGGCGCTGATATTTGCACATCCACTCCCAGCACCATGATTGATTGTATCAAGACACACTTGTCTTTGTACTCTTCAACTGGTTGCCGCCACACACGCTTAGCACCATCTGAACTAAATAAGTTTATCTTGGTCTCATCAGACCACAGGACATGGTTCCAGTAATCCATGTCCTTAGTCTGCTTGTCTTCAGCAAACTGTTTGCGGGCTTTCTTGTACATCGTCTTTAGAAGAAGTTTCATTCTAGGACAACTACCATGCAGGCTAGTTTGATGCAGTGTGCAGCGTATTGTCTGAGCACTGACAGGCTGACCCCCCCACCCAGTGGCATAACTAGGACCTTCAGGGCCTCGGTGCAAGAAATTATGAAGGGCCCCCTGACCCCTGGTCAGGGCCCTTCCCTCTTCCCACTGATCCTGGGACCCTTTACTCCTTTATTACAGTACAGCAGTGGGGCCCTTTCACAAGTTCTGCAGCGGGCCCCCTTTCTGCCATCTTTGGGCCTCCCCATGGTGGTGAAATGCCAGGGCCCATCACAATTGCAACCTTTGCAATCCCGATAGTTCACTCACTGGTGTCAGTAGTTTTTAATTTTTATTTTAATTAAATTTTTTTTTACCATTTCATTTTATTTCTTTTACAAATGTATTTTTACAATTTTTAGGAACTCTATTGGGGGGTTTTGATGAGATATCCGGGGTCTAAACAAACCTCAGCTGTCAATTTCCATCTGTGTAGCCTCAGCTGCACAGAATGAATAGACAGAAATAGCTGTGCACGAAGCCTCCCATTCATTCAGAAACGGAAGTATAGTAAAACAGTTTACTATACTTCAGTTATGAATGAACCAATTGGTACCAATCTCTGACTCTGTTCATTCAGAAAAGAAAGAAGCCGGTAATTGACCAACTTACCAACCCATTCCCACCTCTCCATCATGACACATGTTCAACAGCAGCTGGCAGGAGAGAGGAGGGGGGTGGAGACAGCAGTTCTGTGGGGGGGGGGGGGGACCAGGGAAGCACACAGGGACCCTGGGAACAGCAGAAGACAAGTAAACTTGATAGAGGAAAATGGAAGAGATTGGTTCCTCTAAATGCCACCCCCACCATCCCTCCTATTCAGGTGTACAAGGGAGGCACATGAGCCCCCTGGACCATGGGGACCGGTTGCAATTGCAACCCCTATCGTTATGCCCCTGCCCCAACCCCTTCAACCTCTGCAGCAATGCTGGCAGCACTCATATGTCTATTTCCCAAAGACCACCTCTGGATATGACACTGAGCATGTGCACTCAACTTCTTTGGTCGACCATGGCGAGGCCTGTTCTAAATGGAACCTGTCCTGTTAAACAGCTGTATGGTTTTGGCCACCATGCCGCAGCTCAGTTTCAGGGTCTTGGCAATCTTCTTATAGCCTAGGCAATCTTTATGTAGAGCAACAATTCTTTTTTTCACATCCTCAGAGTTCTTTGCCATGAGGTGCCATGTTGAACTTCCAGTGACCAGTATGAGAGAGTGAGAGCAATAACACCAAATTTAACACATTCACACCTGAGACTTTGTAACACTTAAACGAGTCACACTCTCCACACCGGGGAGGGAAAATAGCTAATTGGGCCCAATTTGGACATTTTTACTTAGGGATGTACCCACTTTTGTTGCCAGCAGTTGAGACATTAATGGCTGTGTGTTGAGTTATTTAGAAGGGACAGCAAATTTACACTGTTATACAAGCTGTACACTCACTACTTTACATTGTAGCAAAGTGTCATTTCTTCAGTGTTGTCACATGAAAAGATATAATAAAATATTTACAAAAATGTGAGGGGTGTACTCACTTTTGTGAGATACTGTACATGGATCAATTTCATATATACAGTATATAATCAAAAGATAACTTTAATCAAGTAAATTGTAATGTAAAGTCCACTTCAGTCTTTAAAATCGCCAAATAATGTGTCCATTAGGGAGTGAAAATATAATCCAGACATAATAAGGTGAACTTTAAAAAAATTCCTTGTGCTGTGTTGTCACTGTCCCATACACCATCCACAATCCACACTGTGTGTTCTAGCAGCTCACCTCCCATATAGACCATGCAGGTCTCCCAGCGCTCGATAACACTTATTCCTCTCAATATGTTGCTATATGATCTCTTCTCCTCTGGCCTCCCATAGAGACCTTACAGATCTCAGTGCACTTGGTAACAAATATTCCTCTTCATTGGTTGTTATGTGCTCTCCTCTCCTCCAGTCATCATTAGTCATCTATAATTAAAGGAATCCTCAAAGTGTAGGATCTTCCGTGAAATACTTTTAATAAAAAGTAGTAACTCACATTCAAGTAAATAGAGAGATCTCGAGACAACATCAAACTCGTCAAACATTATCTTTTTATTTATATACATTTTTACGGTGAAAAAAAATGTATCTTCTTTATTTGCACAACTTATGGCGTTTACAGCTCTGGTGATTGTGGGCTTACTATCCAGTAGGAATAACTCATAACCATACTTATGAAATAGATGTTCTATATATTTACCATTTTTTGCATAATGTCAAATTACTTACAGCACTGGTGATCTGGGATTCAGTACCCACTTGTAAAATACATATTTTTACTATCTAAACACTGCATTTTTTTGAGATTTAAAGTATAAGATTACATCCCCATATACATTGGAATTGCATTGCTGACATATTGAATCACACTAAAGGAATAATGAACCACAATTGAACACAATCATAATTGTATTTAAATTGTTATTGAACACTATTGACAATATATATAAGCAAAGCGCCACATTATAATCATGCAAGCATTGTTTTATCTGTATTACTTTTTGATCACCCACGATAAGTCGGTAATATCAGCTATTTCATTCCAATGATTCTATTTTTTCTGTTAAATCTCGAGATATGTTTGTCATCCTTTTACATTCTCGATTCATTGTCAGTTTGTATCTATTACTCTGTAAAAATTAAAATGAACAAATTGAACAAAAAAAGGAGCCCAAGGCTCCACCTACTGCTTGAAAATGAGAATATACAGTGTGTATGCATAATTTCATATTTACCTGACTAAAAAACAAAATATATATATATTTATTTAAATCCTGACTATAATAATGCATAACCAAATACAATATACTATATATAAAACCACTATACATTATCCATGTTTTTATGAACTCTGAAAGCTGAACTAAAAAATATTTTATTAAAAAAGTGTAAATAATTTCACCTTTTATAAAAATCCCTATAATATATGTAGCTGGAATAGAAATATGTTCTTTATTGGCATTTGCAAAGCTTCTAGTGTATTGACTCAACATTATTGTTAATGTACTGATGCATGTTTACACAGCATGGCTGCATATAATAATTAAGTTCTAATGTGTTTCATGTGTCACCTTACAAACCCCGGTTGCATTCTATTCATGAATATTTGTTTGATCAAATTTGTTTAAATCACTGAAAGAAATTAAAATCTTTGAATAATGGAAAATGAAATAATGGAAAAATAAAATGCTTGCAACATACTGGTCTGATGTGAATTTTAGGTCCTTCAAAGTTAAACAAATGCTTCTAGATTTTCTCTACTATTGTGTCTTCACTAAATGTAAATTAGATTGCTTATCAGATCATTTGTATATACTTGTAATTGTACACTATATTTTAAAAGTAAACATTTTTTCATAAGCTACTGCAGTACTGACCCTGTCATTATCTTCTAGGTCTATTTTCTGTAGTGCTCATCACATATCATTGTTCATTAGTGTAGATTCACATCAGTGTATGTTGGCATGGTTGTGTATGAGATTTTGGAGACTTTTCGATATTTGTGGTATAGACTGTGCATGGTGAACTCCACCTCTTCCTCGGTTGAACCTCAAAAGCAGACTGCATCCCCTTCCCAAATCAAATTGGCAGCTGTAATATCCAGATGTGAAATTCTCAGCTGTAGATTGTTTTCCTGTCTTCTGGGCTGGTTCCTTTGTCTAGTCTTTGCGATAATAACCTAAGTATTCCAATGATCATTCAAGGCTATAGAATGGCCATTTAAAAAACACAACGTTTGAGATGTTGAGCTTCTCCGGTTTTCCATATTTTAGTTTTGGCCATTTTTCAAAATTTCTTTTCAAAGAAGAATGAGCATGCACTTAAACATAAAAAATATACAGTGTTTGCATATATTCTGCCATTTATCACAAATGCATAGCCTTCGACCTGTTAGAATAGCTCAATTTCAAAATGCCTGTAAGCCTAAAAAAATAATATAGTTAAAATATGTTTAAAAAAATCATCATTTTATTGAAATTATTGAAAGGTATTTAATTGAGTTGATGTTTGAAAAATTATACCCAAAAAGCATACGGATTAACTGGTCATTTGATAGAGAGTTCCAGTGTCACTAGAGATAAACAACTATGCCAAAAAGTATCTGCATGCAATCATATGGATTGTAGGGTTGCAGGGTTAAAAATTCTTGGTTCACCAACCTGTCAATGGATTTATAATGCTGAAGAGAGTTGCACAATTTGCATAACAAAAATTCTGTCCTCTGGGTAATAGCTGTTTACATTTAATAGATGTGAGGCTCAACTGAGTGCTAGCACACCAGGATTAGGACCCTTATTTTCACAGACAAAGGCTGATGAAGGGATGTGAGTTATCCTGAAAACGTGCATCTTTAATGGCTCAAGCTACCCAATAAAGGGTATCACTTAAGCTCCAAACGTTCTGCATTAATCGATGAATAACATGGTACAGCACTCTACAATTGAATGAATGGTATTTTTGAAAGTAACAATTATTTTCAGCTGAGTCAGATCCAGTCACATGGCTAAAATAATCATTTAAGCATTTAGGAACAAACATTTGGGAGGTATGTTAGTGGGATTTGGTTTTTGAATGATCTACAGGGTGGGCCATTTATATGGATACACCTTAATAAAATGGGAATGGTTGGTGATATTAACTTCCTGTTTGTGGCACATTAGTATATGTGAGGGGGGAACTTTTCAAGATGGGTGGTGACCATGGCGGCCATTTTGAAGTCGGCCATTTTGAATCCAACTTTTGTTTTTTCAATAGGAAGAGGGTCATGTGACACATCAAACTTATTGGGAATTTCACAAGAAAAACAATGGTTTTAACGTAACTTTATTCTTTCATGAGTTATTTACAAGTTTCTGACCACTTATAAAATGTGCTCAATGTGTGGCCCATTGTGTTGGATTGTCAATGCAACCCTCTTCTCCTACTCTTCACAGAGTCGGGAGACCTTGGGGGCCATTCAACTGGCCCACGACGACCAGTCCACTTTCCAGGAAACTGTTCATCTAGGAATGCTCGGACCTGACACTCATAATGTGGTGGTGCACCATCTTGCTGGAACTATGATGTCAGTGATAGGGAATTGCTGGCCATCAAGTCGGCTTTGGAGGAATGGCGGTACTTCCTGGAAGGAGCAGCTCACCCGGTATTGGTTTGTACTGACCATAAAAACCATAAAAAAAACATATGCTGTGAAGATACGAGATGTGCAGCAACTGAAACTACGGATACTGGAAGCCTGTGCTAGCATTTCTCCTGCGGTGTTGCTATCAGTGTGTGAAGAGTGGGAGAAGAGGGTTGCATTGACAATCCAACATAATGGGCAGCACATTGAACACATTTTATAAGTGGCCAGAAACTTGTAAATAACTCATGAAATAATAAAGTTATGTTAAAACCAAGCACACCATTGTTTTTCTTGTGAAATTCCCAATAAGTTGATGTGTCACATGACCCTCTTCCTATTGAAAAAACAAAAGTTGGATTCAAAATGGCCGACTTCAAAATGGCCGCCATGGTCACCACCCATCTTGAAAAGTTTCCCCCCTCACATATACTAATGTGCCACAAACAGGAAGTCAATATCACCAACCATTACCGTTTTATTAAGGTGTATCCATATAAATGGCCC
>BLSH010136794.1:364529-382354 GCA_018402905.1 Glandirana rugosa
CATGCCTCACTCAAAGCCCCATTCTTTGCCTCTGCGCTTATTCTTTTACCTGTACCACTAGGGGTGGAGGCCTGCCACTGTGGGCCGCCATGCCGCACATTTTTTGTATAATCATATAGTAGGGTGGAAGACACCCATTTCCTTCCCCGTGCGACATGGCGTCCCTCATTTTACATTTTTTTCTACATCTCTATATTTATATATTATATTTTTTATCTACAATCAATTTGGTCCAATTTCATACCATATGTCCCTTAGTTGACACATGACTGGCTTTATATGGTACGGGTGTTCATATCTCATTTCTGTGCATGCCCTCTCCAGTGTTGCCTGGGTGGGGTTTTGGGGGGTCGGGGGATGTTGCCTGCCTGTCGGGGTTGCGATGCTCCACGGCTCTCCCCCCATCCTGCTCCCCTCCCCTGGGGCTGATGGGGGTGGACCCCTGACGCATTGGCGTCATACGCGGACCCGCCTATTGCATCTTCTGATGCCGCGACGGTTCTTTCCATCCCGCGCCACGTAGGGGTTGGGCGGGGCTTCCTTGCGGATATAGCCGCTGGTGAGCCGCACCAATCCCCATTGATGTGACGCGGTAGTATGACGTTGGCGGATATCCGCCCCGGGACGCCAGGATGCGGCGAGCGGAGTGTTTGTCACACCACCTCCCCTCCTATCCATCGAGTGGAGAGGTCTCTCCTACAGCTTATACCTACACTACATCAACAGCACAGGTATATTTCATTCCCTTTCACATACCCTTTCACTCATGGGTTTATTTGCATTGTGTGGTTCCCTGGCATACCTGGCTTTTTCCCTCCTTGTTACAATTTTTTTTTTTTTTGCACCACATACACTTCATTTTCACATTTCTTTTTTTCTCTTACAGTACAGGTCACCTCATGTGCACTATCACATCATGTCACTTGCTGTATGGCAGGAGGTGTACCTCATTCCGTGGCCGCCCTTCCGGACTTTTTTGGGGGGGACCATTTCCACCTCAACCCCGAGCCTGGCGTCTGTCCACGGCCCCCGTCTCCTCCACTTCTCGACCGGGCATAATCAGGAAGTTGGTATGCACGAGATAGAGATTTGTATGATCGATGTTCATGAGTTCCTCATTTGAGGACCTTTCATCTAATCAAATGTTATTTTCATTTATTTTCCAGTACCAATTCGCTATACCCCTGATGAGTAGCTATGACGCCACGAAACGCGTAGGGTTTACCATTAATACATTAAGTTAAGATGGACCTTCTTTAAACCTTATATACTAGACCTTCTTCCCTAGACTGCATATGATACTGCCAATACTCATTGATTGTTTTATATATGTCTCCAATTAATGTAAAGTTACCCAATGTATCACTATGCACAGGTACTTTTTGGATTTATAAACGAATACTCATTGATACATATATATATGCTATGACGCGCTAATTATTACATTGTATCTGATGAATTATATGTATTTATTTATATGACATGATTAAACATCAATATATGGACATTATGCAAATAGGCTATGTAGAATCATTTACAGTGACATGCCTCACTCAAAGCCCCATTCTTTGCCTCTGCGCTTATTCTTTTACCTGTACCACTAGGGGTGGAGGCCTGCCACTGTGGGCCGCCATGCCGCACATTTTTTGTATAAACATTACAAAAAGTCCTGCAAGCAGCATCTTTGGGGCGGTGCAGTGACAGGTGTATACACTGCTCCTCCACCTCCCCTGCCATTGAAAGCACACCGCCTCGGAAGCGCAGCGCCCTGGCACTCTTGACCCCTTTTTAACCCCTTGTGGGGGGTTAAAAGCGTTGCGCTCCCGGCTGCACATCGCTGCTATAACAGCGGAAGCTGCTGAAACTAGCTGCGTTTTACCACTCCCGCCCCCCTACCCCAGTGTGAACATGGCCTTAATTGGTATTGGATTGCACTTTTCAGTCGGAAAACCCTATAGGTTTAACAATACTTCGCAATGTATGTTACTCAAAAAGTTTAAATCAGATATACACTATAGTTTAAATCAGATTTAAATCATATAAAAAGTTTAAATCAGATATACTATATATTATATATGTTTGTGCACTGGTCTAAATCATTTGGTGGAGAAGGTATTATGGTGTGGGTTTTATTTTCTCAGGGGTTGGGCTTGGCCCCTTAGTTCCAGTGAAGGGAACTCATAAGGCGTCAGCAAACCAAGACATTTTGGATAATTTCATGCTCCCAACTTTGTGGGAATAGTTTGGGGATGGCCCCTTCCTGTTCCAACATGACTGCCCACCAGTGCTCAAAGCAAGGTCCATAAAGACATGGATGAGCAAGCTTGGGGTGGAGGACCTTAACTGGCCTGCACAGTCCTGACCTCAACCTGATACAACACCTTTGGGATGAATTAGAGCAGAGACTGTGAGCCTTCTCGTCCAACAACAGAGCCTGACCTCACAAATGCGCTTCTGGAAGAATGGTCAAACATTCCTAAACCTTGTGGACAGCCTTCCCAGAAGAGTTGAAGCTGTTATAGTTGCAAAGGGTGGGCCAACTCAATATTGAACCCTACAGACTAAGACTGGGATGTCATTAAAGTTCATGTGTGTAAAATAGTGTGTGTGTGTATATATATATAGATATGTGTGTGTGTATGTTTTCATTCTGGTTTCGTTTAAATCTAGCCTTTTCTTTTATTTTTGAATTATTTATTCTGCTTTACAATCCCTGGTGATGCAGCCAGTTCTCCTTTGTATCCATTTCATTCTGATCACACCAAACACAGGAGCAGATCCGTGATGGCATGGTCTGTTCACATACTGTATGTGCCCTTCCTCCTTGGAGATGCAAAAAAAAAATCATAAAAATAAAAGTAGAAAATATCTGTTACAAAAGTAATAGTGGTTACACATAAAAATGCTATTTGCTGTAGTTTAATTGGCTTTTGTAACATTGTTTTCTTATCACTACAGGGCTGTGGTGCTCTCTTCACCTCCTTATGCCTATATTATTGTATATTTTGTAGCATTGTGTTCACAAATACTTGATTTTGTTACAGTTAGTTAAAACAACTATTCATGTGGTTTATCCATTTTTATTGATTTGTTCAGTTTTATTTTAAAAATTAGCAATGCCATAGTACAAATTCTATACTATACAATCAAAAAAAATGCTAGGTGTGATTAATGTTAAGGCCAACAGTGCCATCTAGTGTTCACATTTCTTTATGATTATTATATTAATAGTTCAATTTGTTATCCTTCAAACATTTATCTTTAGTAGATTTACAACTAAAGATCAAAAGTGCAAAAAGCAGTGACTTCACTTGAAAAGGTCAGATGAGTTTCAGACATACTACTTGGGATCTGGGGGGAAGTGGAGGGGCAGCAATGTTACATGTACAAAACCTTAGTACACCTTTCTTATCATGTTTCATGTTATACCCATATTTCTTACACCATTTTTTCTCAGAGATTGTCTTACTTAACATTTTTCTAAAGCTTTGTGTACTGTACTGCTTGGACCAAGAAGAAGAGAACAAGAGAACACCCTGAAAGCTTATCCTTAAAATGTAAAGGCTAGTTCAAATTAAAAAAAGTACCACCAAAAATACTTTGGTGCCTAGATTCTGGAATATACAATATGTCAAATTATTTACATATAGACCAATGGTGCCTATTTATTTAGTTTCTTTCATTGGCATATTAAATGTGCTCAGAAAGGGCAATCAAATGTATTGAATGTTTTCGCCTGTGTTTGGGTGTGTTTTGGTTACTAAAGTTATGAAAATTCTCATAACACAGAATATAACTTCAGAAGTCATTGATAGGGTAAAGATATATAGTAAAGTGCATGGATTTTGATTGTCTTGGAATGCCAACCCTAAAATATATATTAAGGAAAGAAAAATGTGGTACTCGGTTTGGGCGTTAAGTGGTCTAATCCAGACATATAACAATACGTGTGTACATTTAAATATTTATTGAATAGCAGAAAAAGACATACATATATAATATATAAAAAAACACTGGGGGACTATCACACATACCCCCACATATATAGAAACAATGGGGTATACATATGCACAATGCAATAAACAGAGTTGTTACATAAAGGTAGCCAACATGTTTTGCGGTATATACATCTGCTTCTTCAGGGCTTGTTTTGCAACTTTCTCAAGATCTGTGTCAGACAGAGAATAAACATACATATCAGCAAAAAGCATAATAGTGAATACATGACAGTTCCCTGTCCCTGACGTACAGAGGTGTTGGAAAATGTTAATTCATCAAGTTAATTCATCACGGGCATTTGGACTAAGGGGAGACCAAAAAAAGATCCAATACATAGGCAAGAATCGCATAGCATAAGGTAACACCCACAGTCGTGGGTAAGTCAATATCACTGCTTCTCACTTCAAAAAAAGGAGGATCCACACACATATACATAAAACTATAACAATGACATATACAGTATCTCACAAAAGTGAGTACACTCCTCACATTTTTGTAGATATCTTATTATATCTTTTCTTGTGACAACACTGAAGAAATTACATTTTGCTACAATCTAAAGCAGTTCGTGCACAGCTTGTATAACAGTGTAAATGTGCTGCCCCCTCAAAATAACTCAACACACAACCATTAATGTCCAAACCACTGGTAACAACAGTGAGTACATCCCTAAGTGACAATGTCCAAATTGGGCCCAAAGTGTCAATATTGTGTGTAGAAACATAGAAACATAGAAAAGTGACGGCAGAAAAAGACTGAGTAGTCCATCGAGTCTGCCCCTTTTTATTTTTATTTTTTTATATATTTTTTTTACATTAACCTTGTTGTCTGACTATAGATTTATGTTTATCCCAAGCATGTTTGAAGCCATTTACTGTTGACTGTCTCACAACCTCTGTTGGTAGTTTATTCCAATCATCAACCACCCTTTCGGTAAAATAATACTTTCTAAGATTCGTTTTGAACTTCCCCCCAGTTAGTTTGAGGTCATGTCCCCGTGTTCTTGATTTTGGTTTCATATTGAAAAGACTGCCCTCCTGAACCGTATTCACCCCCTTGAGGTATTTAAAGGTTTCAATCATGTCTCCCCTCTCCCTTCTTTCCTCCAGACTGTACATATTAAGTTCCTGAAGTCGCTCTTGATATGTTTTATCCCCCAGACCTTTCACCATTTTTGTTACCCGTCTCTGAACTCATTCTATTTTATCAATATCTTTTTGTTAGTGAGGTCTCCAGAACTGGACACAGTATTCTAAGTGAGGTCTCACTAAAGATCTATATAGAGGAATCAGAACCTCCTTCCTCCTGCTGGTGATCCCTCTACTGATACATCCCAGAATTCTATTTGCTTTTCCCACTGTCTGGTTACACTGTTTGCTCATTTTGCAATCATCTGAAATAAGCACCCCCAAATCTTTTTCTTCTGTAGTGCTGGCTAACACTGTGCCCCCAATGCTGTACTCTCTAAGCGGATTCTTTTTCCCTAGGTGCATTATTTTACATTTAGAAATATTGAACTGCAGTCTCCACTGCTTTGACCAATCTTCCAGCAATGCCAAATCATGTTCCATGTTACAGACACCTCCAGGGATATCAACCCTATTACACACCTTTGTATCATCAGCAAAGAGACATACATTGCCCAGCAAACCTTTAGTTATATCACTTACATATAGGTTGAATAGAACAGGACCCAATACAGAGCCTTGTGGTAACCCACTAGTGACTGGTCTCTGTTCTGAGTGAACCCCATTTACAACCACACTCTGGGATCTATCCTTTAGCCAACAGCATATCCACTGAACCACCCAAGGGTTAAGTCCCAGCTTGTACAACTTTTGTATCAGATGGTGGCCACCATTATTTTCCAGCACTGCCTTAACCCTCTTGGGCATGGAGTTTCAGTTTACCACTGGAGTTCTCTTCCACTCCTCCATGATGACATTGGTGTTATTGCTCTCACGCTCTCATACTGGTCACTGGAAGTTCAACATGGCACCTCATGGCAAAGAACTCTCTCAGGATCTGAAAAAAAAAGGATTGTTGCTCTACATAAAGATGGCCTAGGCTATAAGAAGATTGGCAAGACCCTGAAACTGAGCTGCAGCATGGTGGCCAAGACCATACAGTGGTTTAACAGGACAGGTTCCACATTTTCACTTAGGGGTGTGCTCACTTTTGTTGCCAGCGGCTTAGACATTAATGGCTGTGTGTTGAGATATTTTGAGGGGACAGCAAATTTACACTGTTATACAAGCTATACAGTCACTACTTTACATTGTAGCAAAGTGTAATTTCTTCAGTGTTGTCACATGAAAAGATATAGTAATATACCCCTCGGTATGCTCACTTTTGTGAGATACTGCATAATTCCAGAGGGAGGTCAAAGACACATCAAACATAGACAGGCTCATCAAAGGGAACCTGCTAGGGTAAAATATATTATAAACCCAAACAAATGGTAACAAAATTCAAACCTTTGATTGGGCCTATCTATGTTTGATCTCCCTCTTGAATTATATATGGCATTGTTATAGTGTTATTTATATGTATGTGTATCCTCCTTTTGTTGAAGTGAGGAGCAATCATATCGACTTACCCGTGACTGTGGGTGTTACCTTATGCTATGCGATTCCTGCCTGTGTATTGGGTCTTTTCTAGTCTCCCCTTAGTCCAGATGACCATAATGATTTAAATAAACATACACACTATATGAATTTACTACACTTTTTTTTTTTCCTTACCCGTCCCTTCTTCCAATACCTCCATACTTTAGGGACAGGGAACTATTCATGTATTCACTATAATGCTGTTTGCTGATATGTATGTTTATTCTCTGTCTGACACAGATCTTGAGAAAGTTGCAAGTTTTGTGAGTCAATAAAATTGAAATCTTCAATGGAGTAACCTAGAGCATGGCTCTACTGATGAAGCATTAATGGTTCCAATGGACCATCCACTTAGCAAAGCAAAATTGGTGCTCAACAACTCCAAATCACTGTTAAGCAGGTGCAGTTGGCTAGTCTGCCACTAAGCAGCTCTGTCCCAAATTAGTGAGGAATTATGTAATTGGGTGTTAGGTCCCCTTTTAGGTAAAGCCTTCCTGTAGTGATGTAATGGGTGGAGTTAAACTGTAAATGTCAGTAGGAGGGGAGCCTTGTGAGATGGAGCCAAACACCCCAGAGCTATACATGTGTTGTCAGCTATTGAAAAGGCCCCGCAAAAGGCTAAAGCCCGGGTGAGGTAGTTTAACACCCAGAAGGACCAGCTGTAGTCACTCTGATGTAAAACGTGGTTTCAATGGACTGTAATAGTGCAAAAAATGCAAAAGTGTTCTCTGACATGACTACTAGTACATCTGGGAGTGAGGGCAACATCTGGGAGCATACCCAGCTGGGTAGCGCTATGGAGTGGGACACAGAAAGAGAGACTGGTATGCTACAGAAAGCAACCTGTTAATCTCAGCTGACAAAGCAGGATGCTTCACCTTATGCATCTGTTTGAATGGAGCAGAATACTACAGATTTAGTATACATGGAGAAGGGTCCCAACACTGTTATGATCCCAAAGATCATAACAAAGAGAAGAGAAAGTAGATGCTAATGGAAGGTGGCTTATTTGTGATGTGCAGTGCTCGACTTTAACAAACGACTATAGTTTGTTCACTTTTGAATATGGTGATGTATGCCAAAGATACCTGTCAGTATGTTTGTGTGATGTGAGGGGTCACTGCCATCTTTAAAGAATATTAGTAAAGTGTGGAAAATACATTTCTTTTGTGGACATTCCTTTCCTTGAGAATATAAAGGCTAATGGCTGGGGATGTCGTGGAAAGGCCTATGGCAAGGAGTGGGCACAATATGGCAGAGGCTTTTAGCTAACGCAGTGGGTTGTTGTCATAACCAAGAGGAAGTGGAGTGGGAGCTTGGGCAATCTGGTGCCAACAGTCAGCCAATTAGAAGCCCCTTTACACACTGGGTGTGGATTTTGTCATACTCCATTCACACTTGTGCAAATTGTCATGCGATCTTGGACAGCAAAGTCACATGACAAGTCATACCCATGTTTTTCAATGATAACCATTCATGTATTTGTGACTTAAAGTCGCACCGATTTCAAAATAGTTCATGCACTACTTTGGTCCAA
Organism: Glandirana rugosa; assembly: GCA_018402905.1. Lineage (NCBI taxonomy): Eukaryota > Metazoa > Chordata > Amphibia > Anura > Ranidae > Glandirana > Glandirana rugosa. The sequence continues at coordinate 372,675 of BLSH010136794.1, forward strand.
CTTTCATGCACTTTGAGGGCCATAGATGTTAACCCTCAAATGTTGCACGAAAGTCGTACCTGAATGTTTTACATGCAAAAGTGGTGCAACAGTGGGTCCGACTTTGCAGAAGGGCAACAAGTCACAGCCAAGTTGCACCCATCCAATGTTTCAGCAAAGTTGCACCAATGGTGCACTCCAAAGTCACGCAACTTTGGAGTCATACAAGTGTGAATGGAGCCTTAAGCTGCACCACCAAATGTGTTCCATAGGAATCCATGATAAATGGACTGCAGTGCAAATCTGCAAAATGCAAAAAGCACTAAAAATGCATAGGTGTGAATCCAGCCTTAGACAACACTTTTAGTGCTAAGAAACCTAGCTGTATAATAATATGACAGTTAAGCACAGTTGGAGATTTTGTTTTCATTTTACTCTCAACAATGTGAAATCTGTAATAGAAGGATGAAACTAAAATCACCAGTCAAAACATTTTTTTTTTCATGGACTGCAAAGAAAGCACTTCTGTGCCTTGTATTACTCACTGGCCACTGTTGTTAATATTCCAGCGGTGTGATCTGGAGGTATTCTGAAGAAGGTATCTCTGGAATCCCCTCACTTATTCCTTGTTTTTTTAACTAGTCAATAGACATTATTATAAACTGTTCCACTGCTCCCTGTTGTGTGACAGAACGCCTTGGCACCCCGCTTGGGTGCTTCTGCCAAACTGTGCCTCCGGCCCTCCAAACCCTTCCAGATGACTGAAAGCTAATACCAGCCCTGTTACCCCAAGCATTGTACACATACAAGATGTTGAGGTAGAACCAAAGGAATGACTGTTTATTGAACAGAACTACAGGTTTTTATACACTTCAAAAGAAGGCCAGTCACCACATGAACAATAATACCAAATATTTACCCAAAACATCCTATACTGGTTAAATAACAAGGTAGAGTTGATACTTTACTAATCCCATCATGTAGAAACCTCCAAGAGTTAGTCAAATTAGCCAACAAACAGAAACAATCGGTGACTCAAGTAACTGAATTAACAATGGGAATTCACACCTAGGAGGCACACGATGGGAGAGACACACATAACATAAACAGTGATTCCACCCTACCTCAGACTGGTTAGCAATAGCCTTCAACAGTCTATGAAACAAACTCATGTTTGAAAACTCAGTGTTCCAGTAGTCTGAAAAGGTGGAATTAATAGATCTCTTGAGGAATATTGTTGATAAAATATTTCTGTCCCAAGTGAAGGAGTTTCTCCAACCCAGTCTGCAGTAGGGCCACCATATTCCCTCTTACCATTAACCTGTACAAGATTAATATTACACCTTTCTAGCTACTCCAACAGGGAAGTTTTATTGTCCTTATTCAGACAAATAATACAAGCCTCGCACTCAGTGTCTATTGCATGGTTATCCATCATTAGAGAAAGATCTGCTTTCTCCACGGGCCATAATCAGTGGGTAGGAGGTTGGCCCCTATTCCTCTCCAAAAGCCCCTATACTGGTTGGGTCTGTCACATGTTGTATTTACTAATTTAACTTGGACCAAACTGTAATTGTTGGAAAGCCATGCATCAGAATCACTGCCGTGGTAAGGTCATTCAACCTAGGACTGAGATGGGAAACTGCGCCCAACCCCCCATCCCCATTACACAACCCCTCACCTAATCCTTCTTCATTTGTGTTTCCCAAGTTTCCCCTCCCAGACACTGCAGCTCACAGTGAGAGGAATCAACAGGGGCAGTGCTGCCAATCCAGATAGCAGAGGGCAAGACTAGAGGAAGCCAGGTGCTGATTGACAAGCTACAAGGTGGTGACTAAGCAATGACAATGCTGAAAGCTATGCCCTCTGATATATTTTTTTCATCACAATGTTGTACAAGTAGGTACAGACAACACGAGAGCGGCAAAAGTGCTCTGAATTCAGGAGCATTTCAGCAGCATTATTGCACAAATCAGCACACTAGGGGCTATACTAATGCCCACCCTGATGTTATAGCAGCAGCTGAAAGAATCCTAGTCCCAATGGGAAATTAACATATAAAAAAAATCAGTGCTCACTATTATCAAACTTAATATACTCTTAAAGTCCAAAATTGTCCTTACAAAGACTTTTTCTCTCAAACTTTTCCAAGTCCAATGTAGATCAGGCAACTTCAGTAATGTCCTCTTTGGTTGTAGCTCCTTTGTGATGTTTCCCTGAATCCAAATGTGTATATATATACAGTATATATATATATATATATATATATATATATATATATATATTTAGTGTAATACCGCTCAAATCCTTCTGGAGGAGAGATTGAGATACAGAGTAACAGCCACATGGGAATATTATGGAAGGCTCTATTTGAGATATATGAGGGTAAGGGTATATACAGTATATATATATGAACACATTTGGATTCAGTGGAGATTTTTTTTTATAATTTTTCACTGTCGTGAAGGAAATATTACAAAGGAGCTAGAACCAAAGGGAACATTACTGATGTTGCCTGGTCTACACTGGACTTGGAAAAGATTGAGGTGAAAAATTCTTTGGAAGGATAATTTTGGACTGTGACTGTAAAAGTATATTAAGTTTGATAATAGTGAGCGCTGGTGTTATTTATATATTTCAGCGTCATTGCCACATCATCACAGCAAGCTGTATTGGGTGGACTTCACTGGCAGGATCAACAGGTATTTGTGGTGCGTTCCAGCACCCTACAGTTTAATTGTGCCAGTGATGTGTCAGACGGAGTGATCACCTACCTAACAATAAAAGAAAGGCTCTGGACAGAGGAAATGAGGAGCCATGAAGGAGTGTTTGATGAGGTAAGTTAACCTTTGTTGGTTTGAGGGTTTTTATTTTGCTCCCACTCAGTGATACATATAATTGGGGCTCATTTATTCCCATTGACACCCATGATTGGGGCTTATTTACTCCCTCAACACCAACTTTCAGAGCTTTTTTTATTCCTGCTGACACCAGTGATTTGGTGCTTTATTAACTTACTCCACTGACACTAATGATTCGGAGCTCGCTGACACTGTTAATTGGGTCTTATTTTACTAACTGACAGCAATAATTAAGGCTCATTGTATCCCATGGACAGCAACAATAGGTGCTTTAGTACCACTAAACCAACAATTGGTGTTTTTTTAGTACCATTAACAGTAGCAATTTAGGGGGGCGTGGCTTGCGCGCGCTAGCTGATGGCCGCATAAGCAGAGAGCTCTTGGCTGAACCGGAGACAAATCGACACACGGAGCAGACACCCGCTGTGGGAACGGCTCAAAAAGTACACAAGGATGTCCTCTAACTATCCTGCGACCACACAGCGCAAAAGAAAAGAGGTACGTCGGCCCCAGAAAGTGACAGACTTCTTCATTAGGCCGGCGCCAGACAGCATGGAGAAGAAAAATGGCGCGGATGGAGCGGCCTCACAGAGACTGGAGGCCTACACAGATCTCCCTGATGCTGACACGGACGGGACACAGGAGCAAGAGGCACCTCTCTCTCCTCTTCAATCATCGCCCTCAAGCCCACTATCACACAGCCCTGCCAAGGCAAGAATGAGGCTAGACTCTCCACCTCATACAGCCGCAGTGAGTACCGATCCCCAGGCCTGGGGCCCTGACTTCAATGCACAATCCCCCATAGCTTCCTTTCCCACAACAGGCCAGCCAGTCATGGATACTACCATGAAAGAAATGCTGGTCTCCCTGCAATCCTCCTTAATGTCCAGCTTAGCTCCTCTCATAAACAAAGTTACCTCAGACATTCAACACATGGGAGACAGAGTATCTTACATGGAAGGGAAAATGTCTGAGGGCACTCACACTCTTAATGACCTGGTGGATGCCCATGAAGAGCAAAAGGAGGAAAACACATGGATCAGATCTAAATTAGCAAATTTGGAAGATCGCAGCCGCCGCAACAACCTGAAGCTGAGGGGGGTCCCAGAGTCAGTTGGCCCCTCAGATCTAAACAGATATGCAACTGATCTATTTAAAATCCTTCTACCAGGCATCCCTTCTATTGAACTAAATATTGACCGCATACACAGAATCCCCAAGCCAGCTCACCTAGCAGACAGTGTACCCAGAGATGTGCTGATGCGGATCCACTTTTATTCAACAAAAGAACAGATCATAGCTAAAGCCAGATCACTTCATAACCTACCACACCCATTTGATAAGCTGCAGATCTACTCTGACCTGTCGCAGCATACATTACAACTGAGGAGGCAATTAAAAACTGTCACCAAAGCACTTGCAAACCACAAGTTGACCTACAAGTGGCGCTATCCGGCGACAATACTGGTAACCTATAATGGGTCCAAATTCGGGATCAGCTCCATGGAACAAGGCCTGAAGTTACTGCATACATGGGGGATAATTCCGGAACAACCAGACCCTAAATCAGACCCCAGACCCAATATGCATCTGGGCCCCGGGGATAAATCTCATAGAGACGTCCGCAAATAACAGAATTAATAATGTCTCGCTCCATACAAGGCAAATCCAATGCACTCCGGTCCGGTCACAAGTACCTCACCGTTACAGTTGAACTATACCCCTGATTTAGACAGCGATCCGCAAAAACCCATCGCTGCTGTTACCCTACGAACCATTTAGTTCTTGTTCTTGTGTTCTGTTTTGTTCTCCCTCTCTCCCTGCTTTTTCTGACTTTTTGTTTTGCCAGTGAAACTCCCTCCAGCAGCTGTCTGAACAACAACAGACAACCAGCACAACCCAGCAGAGGAAACTGCAGGACTGCACTTCCCACTACAACCACTGGAGGTCACTCCTTCCTACAAATAAAGCTAAGCTACCAACAAATTGTAAGTAACAATTCATCTTTGCCTCACCTATCACCAACACCATGCCCATATCCTTTCTAACTTTGAATGTCAATGGGTTAAACCACCCAGCAAAACGATCATCTCTCTGGAAGACAGCTCTAAGACACAACGCAGACATTATCTGCATACAGGAGACTCACTTTATCAAGGAATCTCATCCCACATGTAAACACCACCAATTTCCTCATATCTTTGAAGCATCCTATTCCAAAAAACAAAGAGGGCTCCTAATAGCCATCAGAGACACAGTCCAATTCCAAGCACACCAAACTATTTGCGACCCCGAGGGGCGCTATCTACTCCTGACATGCACAGTAAATTCAGTCCTCTTGACTCTGGTGTCTCTATATGCACCCAATCAGAGACAAATAGCCTTCATAAAAAAGGTCATCAAAAAGGCCAAGAACCTCAATCACGGCAACATCATAATCTGTGGCGACTTTAACTCAGTTCCAGATAATCGATTGGATTCCACCAACCACATTAGAAGACAATCAGCTCCACTAGACCATCTCCTCACCAGCAATGACTTGTATGACGCATGGCGCTGCTGCCACACATCAGAAGTGGACTACACGTATCTATCACCCAGGCATAATACCTATTCTCGCATAGATCTTTTTGCTACTGACAAATGGATTCTACAAAATGTACTTTCAATTGACATACACACTGCCACCTGGTCCGACCACGCTCCAGTCACAATGACACTCCTAGACCAAAATCCCCTAGCAAAGCCAATGTTATGGCGAGCTAGTAATTCCATCATGCAAAATGAAGAATACAAACAATTAATCCAAAAACACATGCTGGAATTCTTCCAGTTAAATTCGGATAAGGAAACAGACCCGGTGTCAGTGTGGAACGCCCATAAGGCGGTACTAAGAGGGTTGTTTATCCAATTTGGGGCTAGACAGAAAAAGAAAAAAGCGTCCCTCATAGCTACACTAACAAAAGAAATTTCCAAGCTAGAAGCCGAAAACAAAACCTCCCCCTCCCCAAAACTACAATCAAAAATTTTTTCCCTGCGACTTGACCTGCGATCCGTACTAATGGACGGATATCTCAAATCGCACTGGAAATTAAAAGCAAAACTGTTCACCACTGGAAATAAGGCGGGTAAAACTCTAGCGAATTACCTCAAGGGTAAAAGAACAAAATCTAAAATAACCCAACTATACCATCCCCACTCCCTAGAAGTACTGAAAAACCCCCAGGCAATCGCAGATGCCTTTAGTCACTATTATAAAGACTTATACAATCTGAACACAGACGCGACCACACACCAACCATCCACATCCGAAATTCAAGATTTTCTTAGCCAAATGCACCTCCCATCATTAACCCAGGACCAAATTACACAATTAAATGAACCATTCACCCAGACCGAAATTAGGCATATAATCAATAGCCTACCAAACGCCAAGTCCCCAGGCCCGGATGGATATACTGGCGAATACTATAAGCAATACATAGACATCCTGGCCCCGCATCTTTGCACAGCGCTCAATACTATAGCTTCAAGAGCTACATTCCCCCCAGAAATGCTTGAGGCGATAATAGTTACACTTCCAAAACCTGGTAAAGAACCCACATCCCCAAAAAACTTCCACCCAATCTCACTCCTCAATATTGACTCCAAAATATATGCAAAATTAATAGCCAACAGGATAGCACAATACCTTCCGAACCTCATACATATTGACCAATCAGGCTTTACACAAGGACGCCAATCTTCAGACGCCACCAGGAGACTAGTTGACATACTACATCATGCTACCTCCACTAGAACGCCTTCTCTGCTTCTGTCATTAGATGCAGAGAAGGCGTTTGATAGAGTAAACTGGACATATTTGACCCAAGTACTAATAAAGTTTGGATTCCAGGGAAAAATACTAGAAGCAATTCTTGCACTTTACTCCTCACCATCAGCTAAGGTATATACATCTGACGCTATATCAGTGCCATTCCAAATAACCAACGGGACCAGGCAGGGTTGTCCTCTATCACCCCTAATCTTTAATCTGGTTATGGAACCGCTTGCAGAACTCATTAGATCTAACCACAACATTACCGGTCTAAAGTTGGCAGCAAGAGAACACAAAATCAGTTTATTCGCTGATGATGTTATACTCATCCTAAGCAACCCTGCCTCTTCCCTGCCAGTAGCCCAAAAACTCCTAGAACAATTTGGCATGATCTCTTACTACAAGGTAAATGAAACTAAATCTCTAATTCTAGACCTAAATCTAGATATCACCACTAGACTATACCTACAACAAACAACACCTTATGAATGGGCTCAAGAGCAGATACCATATCTAGGAATCCAATTAACCAAATCCCTGAAAAAACTATTCCAAGCTAACTATGTCCCACTAAAACAACAACTACAGAACAACCTCATCAACCTATCTAAATATGAATTATCCTGGATAGGCAGACTAGCCGCCTTCAAAATGATGCATCTTCCCCAACTCCTTTACCTCTTTAGGTCACTCCAAATCCCCATTCCACAAACATATTTCAGAGCACTACAATCCCTCATCTCTTCCTATATTTGGATGGGCAAGAAACCAAGGAGAGCCCATAAAATACTGATCAAAACTAGATTAACGGGAGGTGCAGGGTATGTGGATATCTGTGACTATTACTACGCTGCAGTGCTCACCAATTTAAGGGAATGGTTCCGACCAAATCCCGCTTCGCCATGGGGAAAAATTGAGGCATCCTATTTTAACGATCATTCCCTATCCACTTGGCTACTGAGCACATCCTTGGGAGCTAAAATCCCAACGTCAGTCCCACCGACTATGGCGGTCTCAGTACAAACCTGGAAAAAGATGACCCAACAATACTGCCAACAATCAGATACAATTTCTGTGCCCATCCCTATTCAGACCCTCCAATGCCTAACCCCATCACTCCCCTTGAAACCCTGGATAGCACAAGGCATCACCAAACTAGGAGATATTGTAGAAGATGGTAAACTCAAACCCTTTCACGTTCTGCAAACCACTTACTCCCTATCACATAAGGAGACCTTCACTTACCTTAGGATTAAAAATGCAATAGCCAATATCCCCAACCCTACTATCAGAATCCCTCACTCTCTTTGGGCCTTCCTCAACCATGTAAATCCCAACAAAAAAGGCATCTCACTATTCTATAACGCTTTACAACAGAAAAATTCAATGATCAAACACGCCCACCTTATAGAATGGGAAAAAGCTTTCAACTCTACATATACAGAACGCCAATGGCAATCCGCACTCAAACACACATACTCAGCCACCAGGAGCACATCCCTATGGGAACTAACAATCAAAATTACACAAAAGTGGTATCTCACACCAGAGAGAATATCCAAATTCTCCCCCGCATGTCCAAACCACTACTGGAGGAAATGTGGTGGGGGAGGAGACCTACTACATATTATGTGGAACTGCCCACTCATATCTCAATATTGGGATGACACCTTCCACCTGATTTCACAAATCATTGACACACCAGTCACACCATCACCACAACTGGCGCTTTTATCACTGGGTGTCGAATCCTACCCCCCATCAACCCGAAGCATTCTGATCAATATCCTTTTGGCTGCAAGACTAAACATAACCCGTAGATGGAAGTCCCCTGAAATACCCACGATAGCTGACGTAGTCGAAACCACTAATACCCACTACACATACGAGCAAATTCTGGCCAACAACCTGAGTGAGAGCACCTCCACCAAACCTAAATGGGACCTCTGGACAAACTGGTACAAAAACGTAATATGAACGGAACCCACAGTTGATAACCTAGAATGCAGAAATGCCTCATTAACAAACTTTAAGCCCCCACAAGGACAATACCTTGGATGCCCCCATCCGGTCGCTCATGATCCCTAACGGGGAGACCGGATGGTCTGGAGGCGTCGGAGGGAATCTGCTACGAGAGGCTGAAGCAAACTCAACCATACAACACCAGCCATAGAAACCAAAAGGTCCTATACTCCTCCTACACCACTAAGCTTCTTCCCTAATCCAGAGGCTGAAGAAATAGACAAAGTTGTATATACCAATACCAGAACCCTAGTTACTACTTGAGAATAGAAATTTTAATGATTCACAGGCAGGTAGCATATATGGAACAATACTCTAGACTATCATCATCCTACGATTCTCCACTTCTGAAATCACCAACTCCCAATAGTATACCCACCACTGGCTTTTGTATTTCATTTGCATTTCATTTGTATTTCACTTGTACTTCGTATATATCTCAATTATATCTCACTTACATTTCATATGTAATCTGTAAAATATTACTGAACCTATATCTACAATATGTTTAATTTACTATTGTAATATGTAAATCTTCAATAAAAACTATTGAGATAAAAAAAAAAAAAAAAACAGTAGCAATTTACACTTACTAACACTGACAATGATTGGTGCTCATTTTCCCGATACTAACATGAACAGTTCCTTATTTTACAACCACTGGCACAAACAATTGTTCCTTATTTTACAACCACTGGCACAAACATTTGTTCCTTATTTTAGTAGCACTGACACTGCCTGGGCCACTATACTCTGCATGAACTTTGAATTTTTATGTGCTATGAGGAAATGACTTTGACCAAAAAAAAAAAATGCATTGATTAAAATAAATCAGGGTTCCCTGCTGAGGGAGGAGTTTGGGTTTATTCAGATCCTAGTCCAAATCCTCCTGAGCAAGCCCACCAGGAAGATGTCACTGTACTAGGCCCATCGGGTGGCAAGTACAGTATACAATATTTATAGCTGTGAGATGGGGAATACCTCAGCCACTTAGGCCTCGT
>BLSH010136794.1:382364-397447 GCA_018402905.1 Glandirana rugosa
GTTAATTGGGTCTTATTTTACTAACTGACAGCAATAATTAAGGCTCATTGTATCCCATGGACAGCAACAATAGGTGCTTTAGTACCACTAAACCAACAATTGGTGTTTTTTAGTACCATTAACAGTAGCAATTTACACTTACTAACACTGACAATGATTGGTGCTCATTTTCCCGATACTAACATGAACAGTTCCTTATTTTACAACCACTGGCACAAACAATTGTTCCTTATTTTACAACCACTGGCACAAACATTTGTTCCTTATTTTAGTAGCACTGACACTGCCTGGGCCACTATACTCTGCATGAACTTTGAATTTTTATGTGCTATGAGGAAATGACTTTGACCAAAAAAAAAAAATGCATTGATTAAAATAAATCAGGGTTCCCTGCTGAGGGAGGAGTTTGGGTTTATTCAGATCCTAGTCCAAATCCTCCTGAGCAAGCCCACCAGGAAGATGTCACTGTACTAGGCCCATCGGGTGGCAAGTACAGTATACAATATTTATAGCTGTGAGATGGGGAATACCTCAGCCACTTAGGCCTCGTTCACACCATGGTGCAGAGATGTCATTTTTTCTGCATGCGTTCTACAAGGGCACAACAAAACCAATTGTTCTCTATGTGCCCTGTTCACAACACTGGTATCACGGTGCCGATTTTTCTACGCAGGAATCTGCAACATGTATGCAGTTTTCTGCACGGGAAAAAACTGACATGACATCAACATTGGTGTGAATAGGGCACATAACTGACGTGCATGGAAAATGATGTAAACTGATGTGAAACTGATGTCTCTGCAAGTGAAATCTGCATGGTTTTCCCATCAGTTTTCATACATACCTCCCAACATTTTGAGATGGGAATGAGGGGCACCTACTAGCAAACATATGGAGGCATAGGACACGCCCCTATCACACCCCCTTAAAGGAGAATTAACCAAAAAAAAAGGTTAATTAAATCCACAAGGGTTTTTTTACCACTACTATTAATTTATATTGGCTTTTAAAATTTACAAATGCAGCAATTTAGAAATTGGATGAAAGGTTTAGTACTGGGAAACACTTTTTGAAAAACAAAAAGTGCATTTTATATACAACTATATAGATCAGACCAAAATTAGGGACAAATGAGAGGGAATGAGGGACAGAGGGACATTGCTCCAAATCAGGGACAGTCCCTCGAAATCAGGGACAGTTGGGAGGTGTGCACATATCTATTGTGTGAATGTTACGTACCAGGTAGGGAGCCTGATGACAGGGGATGGCCTCTCCTATGACCCCGGTTTGAGGGACCGCTGGGGTTGAGACAGCGGCCACAAAAGCACAGTGAGGTATGAGTGCCTGTGACAGTCCAATGATGTTCGCCTGCAGGCGGCCTGCGGGATCGCTGGAGGTGGAGATGACCTGCGGATGGAAGGTGTTGTTAGATAGGAGCGACCCAGTTGAGCTGGGAAGCTGCAGAGCTGGGAGCCACTGAGGTCTGGATGGCAACAGGCACTAGAGCGGAGTCAGGTGAAAGCAGGTTCGGCAACAGGCTGGCAGTGCTGTACAAGAGGAGCAGGCAGGTGAGTGGTCAGGTCCATGAAGGGTCGTCAACAGGCGGGCAGCAAAGGTATCAGAGGGTCAGGCAGGAGCGTGGTTGTAGACAAGCGGGGATTAGGTGCAGGCGGACAGCAGGAGGGTCATAGACTAGCTGGGTCGGTAACAGGTGCAGGAGAGGTTATCAGGTTGCAGGTTAGTACAGGTAATGCTGTAGATCAGACAGCACTTGCTGCAAGGTGTGTCCCATTGAAATAGAGCCGTCTGGCGCCGTTTCCGGCACGTGCGCACGAACACGTGCATACGCACAAACACGCACATAGCGCTAATAAGTCCAAATAAGCAGGATTTCTCCTAACATTGCCCCCCAAGGGCAGCCTCCGGATGCCCAATTGTCTCCTTTAAAATGGATGGTTTTGAAGGAACTCTCCTATCAGGTCATTGGCATGTAGATTTTGTTCAGGCTCCCAAGAGTTTTCCTCTGCTCCAAAGCCTTTCCACTGAATTAGGTACTGTGTTTGACCCCTCCTTTTCCTGCAGCCCAATATAGCTTCCACCTCGAACTCCTCTTCCCCGTCAACCATTACAGGTTCAGGTGGTCTTGTCTGGTGATTGGGGAAGGAGTCTGGTACTGCTGGCTTTAATAAGGAGTCATGGAACAATGGGTGGACCTTTAAGCTTGCAGGTAGCGAAAGTTCATAAGAAACCTCATTGATTTTCCTCTTTACTGCAAATGGCCCCACATATTTAGGGCCCAGCTTCCTTGATGGGCATGCCAGCTTTAGATTGATTGTTGCCAGCCATACCCGGTCTCCTGGTTGCAACCTCAGCTCCCCTTTCCTCCTCTTGTCAAATGCTCTTTTACTGTCCTGCTGGGCCTCGCTCATAGTGTCTTGCAGCAGCTTGTTGTTGCGGTTGAAAAAGTCCACAGTGTTTAGAGCTGCAGGTACTGAGGATTCAGGGACTAAGACAGGCAGGAAGGTAGGGTGGAAGCCCAGGTTTGCGAAGAAAGGCGTTTGTTTGGTGGTTGAATAGCAGGCATTATAGGCAAATTCTGCCATCGGTTGGAGGGACACCCAGTCATCCTGGACAAATGAGGAGAAAGGTACAGTTCCAGGGGTTGGTTTGTCTGCTCCGTTTGCCCGTTGGACTGGGGATGGTAAGCGGATGATAATGAAAGTCTGATGTTGAGAATGTCGCACAGTGCTCTCTAGAACTTTGAGGCGAATTGCACCCCCGATTGGACAAAACATCAAACACCATGGAGCCGGACAATCTCCTTAATGAACACCCTGGCTGTTTCCGAGGCAGAGGGTGTATCCTTTAGGGGCAAGAAATGGGCCATCTTTGTCAATCGGTCAACCACCACAAAGATGGCTGTGCAACCTTTGGAGGGTGGCAGTTCCACTATAAAGTCCATGGAAATTCTGGGCCATGGCCTCTCTGGTACTGGTAACGGTTGGAGTAAACCCCAAACCTTCCTCTGGGGGGCCTTGTTTCGGGTGCAGACAGGACAGGCCCCGACATACCCCTTGCAGTCCTTTTCTAGGTCGGGCCACCAGAAAGTGCGCTGCACCAACTTGTGGACTCCAAAATGACCTGCTAAGGGGTGGTCGTGACAGAGGCCAAGAACAGTAGTCCGGGTTTCCTCTGGAACAAAAATTTGGTTTCCTTTCCACAGAAGCCATCTCTGGCCTGCAGAGTGCTCTTGATGGGGTTAAATACCCTTGCGGAGGCCTGCTTCAACTGAGGTAGGAGACCTGTGAGGAGTAACAGAAAGTTCCCGGCTGGCAGGATGGTATCAGGTGCAGTTCGTTCCTTAGCATCCTCATACATGCGCGATAGCGCATCGGGTTTAGTGTTTTTTGATCCTGGGTGGTAGGTGATGTGGAAGGTGAACCTCGAGAAAAACAATGCCCACCGGGCCTTAGGGGTCTGAGGCGTTTGGCCGATTTGAGATGCTCAAGGTTCTTATGATCCGTGTATATCAGTATTGGGTGGGCTGCACCTTCCAGCAGGTATCTTCATTCTTCTAGGGCGGCCTTTATAGCCAGGAGCTCCCGATCACCTACATCATAATTCCTCTCTGCTGGGGCCAACTTCCTCGAGAAAAAGGCCACCGGATGGACAAAGCTCTTGAGACCCGAACGCTGGGAAAGGACTGCCCCGACAGCGTTCTCAGAAGCATCCACTTCCAGGATGTAGGGGAGAGTGGGGTCTGGATGACACAGGATTGGGGCAGATGTAAAGAGTCCCTTGAGCATCTCAAAGGCGGCTTGAGCTTTCGGGGACCAGGAGAACCGGACCCCCTGTTTGGTAAGCTGAGTGATGGGAGAGGTAATGCCCGAAAAGTTCCGGATAAACTTGCGGTAAAAATTGGAGAAACCAACAAACCGCTGGACCCCCTTCTTATTGGTTGGTGCAGGCCAGGACAGAATTGCGGACACCTTTTGGGGATGCATTTCAATACCACTCAGGGAGATGATCAGTCCCAGGAATTGGATACTCTGGTGCTCAAATTCACATTTCTCTGATTTAGCATAGAGCTTATGCTGGCGGAGGCGACAGAGAACTTCTTTGACATGCTTCCAATGAACCTCATGTGATGGTGAAAAGATGTGGATGTCATCCAGGTAAGCAATCACAAAGACATCCAGGAGGTCCCTAAGGATGTCGTTAATGAAGAACTGAAAGGTAGCTGGGGCGTTGCACAACCCGAAGTGCATAACTAAATACTCAAAATGGTCCAACTGGGTGCGGAACGCTGTCTTCCATTCATCCCCTTCCCTTATGCGGATCAGGTTGTAAGCTCCCCTTAAGTCCAGCTTGGTGAAGATGGTGGCAGAACGCAGTCTCTGGAACAGTTCTGGCACCAAGGGATGGGGATAGCAGGTCCCGGTAATCAATACAGGGTCTGAGCGAGTGATCCTTCTTCTCCACGAAGAAAATCCCAGCACCGGCTGGGGACATGGAAGGGCGGATTAATCCTTTTTGCAAGTTTTCATCTATGTACTCTTTCAGGGCCCCTAATTCCTTTTCGGACAACGGAAAGATCCGTCCAAAAGGAATTTCCGCCCTGGGAAGGAGCTTGATTGGACAATTATAGGAGCAATGTGGGGGGAGCGTGTCTGCTCCTTGCTTACTGAACACATCTAAATATTCGTGGTAAGCTTCGGGCACCGTCTGACTGGGCCCCTGGTCAGAGTCCAAGCACATTAAAGTTGGGGAGGGCAGGTGGAGGTAGGCAGTGTTCCTGGCAGTAGGCAGACTGGAACTGGAGTAGTCCGGAGGTCCAGCTGATCCAGGGGTCATGGGCTTGGAGCCAGGGCAGGCCTAAGATGACCCGGAACAGTGGTGAGGCAATTGCGTCCAGCTGGAGGAACTCACTGTGATCAGCGAGAGTGGTGGCCAGCAGAGGAGGCGTCCCCTGTGTCACCAGTCCAGACCCATCGGCCAGGAGCACTGACAGTCTCTGTTTCTTGGCTTGGAGGGGGATTCCGTGTTTGGCTGCAAAGTCCAGGTCAATAAAGCAGCTACACGCCCCTGAGTCCACAATGGCCGTGGCAGAGACAACTCTTCCAGATAGTTGGATGGCAAAGGTCGGCTTGGAGCCGGCGGGAGCGCTCTTCCGGGGGTATTGGAAGCCGAGAAGCGGGCCGAAATTGGACTGGCTTCTCCTGGAGGCATTCCCGCAGGTGGCGGTCGATCTAGATAGACCGCTGGATAAAATCCTCCAAAGCACTCGGGACCCCCACCGGGGCTAGTTCGTCCTTTACACCATCCGACAAGCCTAGATGGAACTGATGTTGTAAGGCGGCCTCATTCCAGCTGGTATCGGCAATCCAGCGCCTAAAGTCCATAAGGTACTCCTCAACGGCTCTGCCGCCCTGTCGGAGTGCATGGAGAGCAGATTCAGCTGTAGCAGAATGCTGGGGGTCATAATAGAGCTGGGACATTGCCTGGAAGAAGGCAGACAGGGTGTCCAGCCGGGCGTCTCTGAGTTCCAGTAGGTGGTGGGCCCAGGCCTGGGGCTGGTCCCGGAGCAGGGATATGACAAACCCCACCTTGGTAGCTTCTAATCTGAAGGTCTGGGGTTGGAGTGCAAAGTAGAACTGGCATGCGTTGTAGAAAGCTCGGTACTTGGTCCGGTCTCCAGAGAACCTCTCGGGGGTTGGCACCCGGGGTTCAGGAGTAGGTAGGAAGTTGGTTGAATCCAAGCTTGCTGTTGATGCAGAAGCAGGAGTCGAGGCTAGGAAGAAGAAGGGCATGTTTCCCTTGCAGATACTTAATGGCTTGCGTGAGGTCCGCAAGGCGCTGGCTGACCTCGTGTGGCACAGAGGCCCTCCTTGCAGGCTCAGTCATGGCTGTCTGATACTGTTACGTACCAGGTAGGGAGCCTGATGGCAGGGGTGGGCCTCTCCTATGACCCCAGTTCGAGGGACCGCTGGGGTTGAGACAGTGGCCACAAGAGCACGGTGAGGTATGAGTGCCTGTGACAGTCCAATTATGTTCGCCAGCAGACGGTCCGCTGGAGGTGGAGAGGACCTGTGGATGGAAGGTGTTGTTAGATAGGAGCAACCCAGTTGAGCTGGGAAGCTGAAGAGCTGGGAGCCACTGAGTTCTGGATAGCAACAGGCACTAAAGCGGAGTCAGGTGAAAGCAGGTTCGGCAACATGCTGGCAGTGCTGTACAAGAGGAGCAGGCAGGTGGGTGGTCGGGTCCAAGTAGGGTCGTCAACAGGCGGGCAGCAAAGGTATCAGAGGGTCAGGCAGGAGCGTGGTTGTAGACAAGCCGGGTCGGTAACAGGGGCAGGACAAGTTATCAGGTTTCAGGCTAGTACAGGTAACGCTGTAGATCAGACAGCACTTGCTGCAAGGTGTGTCCCATTGAAATAGAGCCGTCTGGCGCCGATAGTGCTAATAAGTCCAAATAAGCAGGATTTCTCCTAACAGTGAATGAGCCCTTATGATTGGCCTAGAAATGGTGATAACTTCCATGCCAGGATCACTGAGGTGGGTTTGGACTTGGATCTGTACATACCTGAGCTCATCCCTACTGCTGACATTTTTGTGAGAATACCCAAAGGTGGCTGGCCTAAGGAGAGAAGGTCCCTTCACTGCTGCATTATAGTCTAAAATAAGAGGAAGTGTATAGGAGCCAGAAAGTTATCAGTTATAAATTTAGACCACAGACAACTTTGTAATAGCAGTTGTGAAAAATAAGTGTGACAAGCAGAAAAAAACTTTGTTATAGGCCTCATGAACACTGCAGTCCAAAAATGCCTATTTTACAGTTGCTTGCCTTTTTTTTCTCTGTCTTGAAACGCTCCTCCATGTTAGCCTACAAGTTCATACACACGGACATTTAAAGACGTTTAGAAGCAGGCCCAGGACCCAGGCAGCACTTTGAGAGGGGCAGCAAACTGAACCACGGCTGCCTCTTCTTCTCTTCTATTTACCCAGCAAATTGACGACCAAGATTTTTTTTCCAGCAGTTTTGCGTGTCATGAAGGCAACTGCCCCCAGGGCCGCTCCTCCTGCTTCTATACTACCTTAGCCCACACCTATACCGCCCTAGCTTGTCTATATACTACCCTAGCTTGTCTATATACTACCCCAGCCTGCCCCTATACTGCCCTGGCCTGTCCATATACTGCCCTGGCCTGTCCATATACTACCCTAGCCTGTCCATATACTACCCTAGCCTGCCCCTATACTGTCTTAGCTTATCCATATACTACCCCAGCCTGCCCCTATACTGCCCTAGCCTGTCCATATACTACCCTAGCCTGTCCTTATACTACCCTAGCCTGTCCATATACTACCCTAGCCTGCCCCTATACTGTCTTAGCTTGTCCATATACTACCCCAGCCTGCCCCTATACTGCCCTAGCCTGTCCATATACTACCCTAGCCTGTCTATAAACTATCCCAGCCTCCCCCTATACTGCCCTAGCCTGTCCATATACTACCCTAGCCTGTCCTTATACTACCCTAGCCTGTCCATATACTACCCTAGCCTGCCCCTATACTGTCTTAGCTTGCCCATATACTACCCCAGCCTGCCCCTATACTGCCCTAGTCTGTTCATATACTACCCTAGCCTGTCCATATACTACCCTAGCCTGCCCATATATATACCTTAAGCCCCGTACACGATGCGACGGTCGTAGGTTCGGGAGGATCTCCACATGCTCCTGTTCCAACAGACTAAGCGAAATTTGGCTTGGGCACAGAGGGCGATGTTCGAGTTCTCGAACAAACCAGGCACACTCCGGGGTCCACGAACCAGAACCTACATCCCCAGTGTACTCACTGCCGCGGGAGAGTTCAACTCCGTTTTTAAAGGCCTCTCTAACATAGGCGATCTTCCTCCCTCGGGTGACCCTGGGGAGGAGAAGGCCGCTGCACGCACTTACCTGCTCTCCTCCAGGATGCCATCCATGGACCCTGTGGCCCGGGAGAGCCTCGAGCAGCCTATTATGCCTGAGGAGGTGGGGGCTGCCTTGGTGGAGGCCAAGTTGAGAAAGGCCCGGGTCCGGATGGCCTAACCCCTTCATACTACAAGGCCTTCTATGAGGCGCTCTCGGGGCCCATGTTCAAGGCATTTAATGCCCTTGCAGACGGCCACCGCTTCCCCGTAGACTCCCTGAGAGCCCACATCTTACTCATCCCAAAGGAGGGGAAGGACCCCCAGAGTTGTGGGAGTTATAGGCCGATCGCCCGAATACCGACTTGAAGCTGTTTGCTAAGGTCCTGGCAAGTAGGTTGCTCCCGCATATTTCGGGTCTGATTCACCGGGACCAGGTTGGGTTTGTCCCCTTCGGGAGGCAAGAGACAACACTATTCAGGTGCTGAACCTAGTCCATGCAGCGCGGGCGAGCGGACGGCCTCTCCTTCTGCTTTCCACCAACGTGGAGAAGGCCTTCAACCGGGTCGGCTGGTCCTTCCTGCGTGCCACACTAGAACATATTGGCCTTCAAGCATCCATGCTTGGGTGGATCCTCTCCCTATACTCCACACGATCAGCAGTGGTTAAGGTCAACGAGACTCTGTCAGCCTTCTTTGACATTCGAAATGGCACCAGGCAGGGGTGTCCACTGTCCCCTCTGATTTTCATCCTAACCCTGGAACCTCTTCTGTGTAGGGTGAGGGCGGACCCGACAGTGGTGGGTTACTCTAGACACTCTGGCGCGCATAAGATGACCGCCTTTGTGGACGACGTCATCTTCTTTCTATATAGCCCACACACATCCCTCCCCAGGGTCCTCCAGCTACTGCACGAATATGGCTCCCTCTCTAACTTTCGAATAAACCTATCAAAGTCCTCAGTGCTTAACATAACTGTAGACCAGGACGTGGTCGGACGGCTGAGGCCGAAATACCCCCTACGCTGGGCAAGCCAGTCTATAAATTACCTGGGGGTGGATATCACATCAGACTTTGGAGCACTCTATACCGCTAATTACGTCCCCCTCCTGGCTCGTCTTAAAACTGAGTTGTTGTGCTGGCACTCCCTTACACTCACCTGGTTTGGCAGGTGCAGCGCCCTGAAGATGACCTCCCTCCCGAAGGTATTATACTTCATGCAGGCCCTTCCTATCCGCCTCCCGCCTGTCTTTTTTAAACAACTAGACGCTGTTCCGGGAATTAATATGGTCCCACGGACGGCCCCGCATCAGCCCTCCCCTGCTCCACCTGGCCAAGCGCCGGGGTGGTGTGGGGCTTCCAGAAATATGAAAGCCTACTATAGGGCAGCGGACCTAGCCAGACTGGTGGACTGGTTCTGCCATGCGGAGGAAAAGCACTGGGTAGCATTGAGATGGAGGATTCCGCGAATATGGCAAGAAGCTGGCCGTGGATTTCCTCCCCTCTCCCAAGGTCCATCTCGGATCCTCCGAGCTTAGGAGGTACCCTGGCGGTGGTGAGGGAAGCCTTCCGGCGCACCTCGTTATCACCCGCCCCCATGATCCCGATCCTGGGTAATCTGGAATTCGAACTGAGCCTCGTTGACCCTTCCTTCCAACGCCTCTGGGAGAATGGACGGCTATACGTCGCGGACTTTCTGCGCGCAGATGGGACTCTCACCCTGACTGCAACGGAGGGGGCTACGTCCCCCCCCTGGACTTTCTCTGCAGTTTCAAGCTACGTGCCTTTCTGCGCAAAAAATGTCGGGTCAAGGGCGGCACTAGGTCTCTCACAGCCCTGGAGGACATATGCCGCCGGGGTGAGCCTATCCGCCACAGTCTACCCCTGATGTACTCCGCCCTTACCGCACCTCCGGAGGGCTTTGTGCCCCCATTTCTCATCAAGTGGGAAGAAGACATGGGCCTCCAACTTGCGGACTCCCAAAGGGAGAAAATACTGCATTTTGCGCACAAATCTTCCTTTGCCACCAAGATCCAGGAGACAAGCTACAAAATCTTAACCAGGTGGTACAGAGTCCCTTCGACCCTGCACCGTCTATTCCCGTAGGCCTCCAGCTTGTGTTGGCGCTGTGGTAGAGAGGAGAGCACGATGCTCGACATTTTCTGGAGCTGCCCCAAGCTACAGCCCTTTTGGCAGGGGATGACCCGCACCATTAGACACCTTACGAGCGTGGTTCTGGAGGACAGACCGGTGGCTTGTTTGCTCCATCTCTCAGAGCGGCCCATCAAAAAATATAAATCTTCACTTACCATCCACCTCCTGAATGCGGCCAAATCCTGCGTCCCTCTCTGCTGGAAGTCAGAAAACCCTCCTCCATTGGCCTTGTGGTTTTCCAAGGTCAACGAACTGAGAGATATGGAGGACCTCACCGCTACTCTGCACAAAAGGGAGGAGACTTTCCGCGAGACCTGGAGACCATGGCAATATTTTGTTTATACAGATCGCGAGAAGCCTGCACATCAGGACTGATAACACCCGCTCAGGCGGGGGTCCCGGACACAGGCCGCGCATTCCCTAATCTCCCATGTATACTGTTTTTGTCTCTTTCCACCCTATGCTATTTCCTTATCCTGCTTTCTCCAACCCTTTGTTTCTTAAGCTCCGCTTACTCCTTCTCCTCCCTTATCCTCTTTTTCCTTTTTTTTTTATTTTGGGATTCAACTGGCGCCAGTTTTGTCAAATGGTAGGGGGTCGTTCCCCCCCAGATGCTGTTACACCAGGGCCCGCATTCCACTGTCCCCCCTTTTTACTAAACATCTATATCCCTGGTCTAGAGGAAGTTCTCTCAATGAGGTGATGACCACCTGAGACCTATGGTCCCCTTTTCTCCATAATTTGTTGAGTTTTTATGAAAATGTGAAAACCTTGACAGCGCAAAATGACTGTGAGCACTGCCACAAGCCATCCCCGTGGAGGAGGGGGCGACCGGAATACAAGATACAACCCTTTACAGGCCCAGGGGCACATAGTCTTAGGGCCCAACCACGAGCAGTCCGGTCGACCCCCCCTCTTCCTCGGGCATACTGTAGAGCCGCTGGACTTTTGAAGGGCTGTGGCACACCGCTGTTTTTCACTGTTCCGTTGTATATGTCAAATACTGTATTTACCACTGTTTATACACTGTATCTTTCTCAAGAAATAAAGGAATTACAAAAAAAAAAAACTTTTTACCTGAATAAATAAAGATAGAAGTTTGAAAAGGATCACACTGTGGCCATTTTTATATCTTCCCCCCTATACATGGATGATGATGACATCAACGGCTGAGGATCCTGGAGACACTACCATTTGGCAACACAGGAAACCCCAGACACTGCCTGATAGGCGTCCATGCGTTTTACCCCTGCAGAGGTGACGCCGTTCGGTAAGTGGGGTACCCATAGGGGAGCACGAGTGATCTGCACCTGTAGAAGCACCTGAAGATTCACCACTGTATATTGGTTGATATAAGGACAAGCCCATAACTGAAAGACTGCTGCTATCCAAATACACCTCATTGCACTGTGCACTTTTGGGACTTTTTATATATGCAGGTGTTGCCATTTTTCTAAACAAAAATCTTGCTCATGAAGTATGCTCAGTTGAGGCGCACTCTGAGGGTCACAGAATCACTCTCCACATCACCATTGCTGGTCGTGACTTCGCTATATCCAATGTATATGCCATCAATTCCCCGGGACTACCATTTTTCAGGACTTGGGTTTTACAAGTCCCAGAACCGCTCCATCTTGTAGGGGGAGGCTTTAACACAATCACTCTAAAGATCGCACACCGGAGCCTTCCCCCACAGCTGACACCCCCACCCTACTAGCCCAAGCGATTAGCATGCTCCACCTCACTGATGCCTGGCGCATAGCACATCCTACAGATAGAGAATACACCTTTTTCTCACCCCCCCCACAACTCATTTTCCCACACCGACTATTTTTTCTGCTCCGCAGCTATCTTTCCCCTGGTCTCCCTTTCCACCATAGAGAATATGGCTATATCAGACCATTCCCCCATCCGCATCCAGTTTTCGGGACTCATTCCTAGCCAACAACGAGGACCTTAAAAGGACCCTCCAAACCGATTGGGCCGAATATTCCCAAACCCACAAGGAGCACCTTTCCACCCTCAATCTGTTCTGGGAGGCAGGGAAAGCCTTTCTCAAAGGGCGTATTATCTTCTACACTTCACAATAGGCCCATACCCCTACACTTCACAATCCTATAGGCCCATATCCTTCATAAACATCAATGCCAAAATCCGGTCCAAGATAGTTGCCTCTCGACTTGCTTGCCTTCTCCCAATACTTCTCCATTCTGAACAGTCAGGCTTTGTATCTGGGTGATAAGCAACACTCAATATACGGAAGGTCCTTTTGGCCCTTGAATATCCTAGAGCACACCCGGACCGAGATATTGCCATCATCTCCCTTGATGCCCAGAAGCCTTTTGATAACATCAGCCTTTTCTGGTTATTCATGATCATGGAAACTTTTGGCATGTCAGGCCCCATCATGGACTTTGTCCGGAAAATGTACATCCCCTACAGCACGTCTTGTCACCTCCTCCTTAATGTCCCCCAACATCCCACTGACTAAGGATACACGTAAGGGCTGCCTCTCTCCCCCCTGCTATTTAATATTGTCATAGAACCCCTCTCCAGAATTCTCAATTCCTCAACAGGCATTGGGGGAGTCACGATCGGCAACCAAACCTTTCACTCGGCACTCTTTGCCGATGATATCCTCCTTTTTTCAACTCCCAATCACCTATCTGCAGGAATTTTTTGCGACCTTCAGAGCCTGTTCTGGGCTAAGAATTAATTTTGACAAGAGTGAGATTTTGCCCTAAAATCCACGGCTCTCCGGGGCCTGGACAACATCATCCACATTTTTGGTGGCTAAACATCACATAAAGTACCTTAGCCTCCGTATCAGTAGGGAACCTTCTTCTCTGTATAGCCTAAACTACCCTCAAGTCATAAGTAAGATTGTGCAGGAGTTGGAAGTGTGGGCGACTCTCTGTCTCCCAGGTTTTCCACCCTGCTCGAGGCTCTATCAAGCCTTTCGCAGAAGTGGCAGAAAGTTACTCCTTACCATCTTCTCACTTTTTTCACTACCCCCAGCTAACGAGCTATCTTAATCCTGCTTCAGCCCACGCCAAGATCTCTTCAAACCATCTTTCATCGATACTCTAATGACTAAAGGGAAATACTCAATATCTGAGGTCTACTCCTACCTTATTCAACATCAAGCCTCAAAATACTCCCTGGCTCCCTTTCACCCATGGTCTTCCATTTTGCACAATCAGGAGGCACCAGAGCAAATCCTAGTGGGATATCAAACTAATCTTTGCAGAATCATGGCGAGAGACCCAATTCAAAATTGCTCACTGAGCATATCTTCCTTTCTGCTACAGCCTAACGGATCCCTCTCTCTCAACCTGCCCCTGGTGTTCAATGACCAGACCCTCTCTCTTCCATAGACTCTGGACCTGTCAAGAAATATCCACCTTCTCGGACCAAGTACTGATTTTCATTGAAAAGATCCAGCGAATCATAATAACCAAGGACCCAGTGATGTGCCTCGTCAGCTTCAGCCCTTCTCCCGCCTCACACCCTACACCCACCAGGGACCAGACATCTGTCTTCTGGCTGCACGCAGAGCTATTATGCAGACCTGGACTCAGATGACCACCACCTCAGATTGCACAGGTAAAACAAGTGCTTCAAAGCCTCTTTCTCTTGGAGAAGCTGGACACTATTACCCAAGACTTCAAGACCTCCATGCGCTTTTTTGCCAGATGGTGTTTCTATATGGAGCGCTCTCTGACCCCAGCCAAAATCAACCAGCACACGCAACACTTTTGCTTTTCAGACTGGTACTTACGAGCCATAAATTGCAAACACGCTGGGCAAACTCAAAATCAAAGACACTGTAGACTACCAACCACTCCCTGGTCTTCCCCTTAGCTTTCCTGAGGTTTAATAATCCAGCATTGGGGCCGCAATCGTTTATTTCTAGGTTGATTTCGATTATGATATGATCTCGCTGACTAATTATTTTGCACACTTGCTTCCACTCCTTAGGATTCCCCCTGCTATGGTTTATTGAGTCTAGCTTTTCAATCAATAAGTAGTCAGATTTGCTATTGCCAGACATGATACACCTTCATTTGTTTCAACGACTCAACTTATTAATGCCTTGTCTGCGTGTTTCTGTACAAAACATGTTTTGAACTATATGCATTTACGAATAGTGCTACCCAGTATTTAGAATGCTCTCTGATTTTCCCTTTTCCATTGTAACTGCAAAAACTCTTAATAAACATTCCTTAAAAAAAAAAAATGGCGCAGGTGTCCAACGGAGTAATATAACTGAGAATCAGCAAAGTGTCAGGACCAGTGCATAATAAACTATGGTATGAGACTCAAGGGGGGTTCTGGTATAAAGCAGAAAATGGGACACTAGAGAATATAAAAATAAAAGGAAAGGGAAAAGGGCAGGGTGACTACCATGTGCTAGTAAAATCTTTGGTCTTGTAGAACAGATGTGGTTGGTGTCCTGTTGTGTTATTTCGTACTGGTGGGTCTATACTAATAGGAAAAACCTGTGGAAAAGAGAAGCAAGCTTAAAGTGGAGCCCCCCCCCCCCCAAAGATTTAAAGTCAGCAGCTACAAATACTGTAGCTGTTGATTTTTAGGGCACTTACCTGTTCTGGCATATAGTGAGTCCTCACCCGAACCGATCCTTGAATTGGCTCTCAGGTGCTGGTGCCACCATCTTGGCTAAGGGAAAACTGGCAGTGAAGTCTCGGGGCTTCACAGCCCGTTTCCTACTGCGCATGTGCAAATTGTGCTGCACTCTGGGAGGGGGCTAGCTGTGGGGGAAAGGAGGGGGGCCGAACTTTCGGCTAACTTTGCTGTGATGAACTATGCTGGGCCGGGACGTGGGAGCAGGTACCTGTCAAAATCAGGTACCTGCGCCCCCCTTCCCCCCAAAAGGTGCCAAATGTGGCAGCAGAGGAGGAGTGGAGCCCCGTTTTAAGAACAGAGAAGGTAGGAAGAAAAAGGAAAGAAGGGGTTAGACAAGGGAGGAGGGGGGAAGGAAAAGGTAAGACCAAGCAA
>BLSH010136794.1:420579-438869 GCA_018402905.1 Glandirana rugosa
TACATGTTTATGTATTCACCAGGTATATCACTTGAACCACACCTCTACCTAGTTATATTATTTACATTAAGGAAAGCATCCAGGCCTTTTTAAAATCAATCTACCGTGCTGGCCAAAACGACTGCTGTGGGGAGTCTATTCCACATTTTCACAGCTCTAACTGTGAAGAAACCTTTCCGTATTTGGAGATGAAATCTTTTTTCCTCTAGACGTAAAGAGTGCCCCCTTGTCCTTTTGTGATGACCTTAAAGTAAATGACTCCACACCAAGTTCACTATATGGACCACTTATGTATTTGTACATGTTGATCATATCCCCCCTTAATCCCCTCTTCTCAATAGAGAATAAATTCAGTTCCTCTAATCTTTCCTCATAGCTGAGCTCCTCCATGCCTCTTATTAGTTTGGTTGCCCTTCTCTGCACTGTAGTGTTCTGGTCAACCAAGGTAGAAGTTTTTGGCCATAAATCCAAAAATTATGTTTGGTGCAAAAACAACACTGCACATCACCTAAAGAACACCATACCCACAGTTAAGCATGGTGGTGGTAGCATCATGCTTTGGGGCTGTTTTTTCTTCAGCTCGAACAAGGGCTTTAGTCAAGGTAGAGGGAATTATGAACAGTTCCAAATTCCAGTCAATATTGGCACAAAACTTTCAGGCTTCTGCTAGAAAGCTGAACATGAAGAGGAACTTCATCTTTCAGTATGACAACGACCCGAAGTATACAACCCAAATAAACAAAGGAATGGCTTCACCAGAAGAAGATTACAATTTTGGAATAGCCCAGCCAGAGCCCAGACCTGAATCCGATTGAAAATCTGTGGGTTGATCTGAATAGGGCTGTGCACAAGGAGATGCGCTCACATTCTGACAGATTTGGAGTGTTTTTGCAAAGAAGAGTGGGCAAATATTGCCAAGTCAAGGTGTGCCATGCTGATAGACTTGTACCCAAAAAAGGCTGAGTGCTGTAATAAAATCAAAAGGTGCTTCAACAAAGTATTAGTTTAAGGGTGTGCACACTTATGCAACCATATTTTAGTTTATTTTCCTCCACCTAAAAGAGTTTATTGTTCAACTGGGAAAAAGTCAAGGAAAATTGCGGAAAGAGAAATGTAAGCTGCCAACGCTTTCACTAGACCTATATTGAATGCACAGATGATGCATGGCACTAATCAAAAGTGCAACATATCTCGGTGTGAGTGACTTCCAAAAATAACTGGGTAAAGATTAGGACATTCAGTAATTTAAAGTGCAAGGTGACTAAATGGTTAATTATAAACACAATACTGTATATCTCATGATAAAGTACAAACTCGTTCAGGGCACAGTCTCACGTGATGTCAGATATGGTCCCTATAGGCTTAATGTTAAAGGGTAAAATACATAAGCCACTGGTAAACCTAAATTACCAACACCACCAATATAAACAATTCATGTGGTACTTGAGGTGAAGCTTGTGCTTAAAAATAGTCCGTATAGCAAACACATGTGGTTATGAATCACAAAAAAGACCAAAACATATTTATAGGAAAACTATAAAGTAGAAAAATGAGAATCCAAAATATTCAAAGAATTAAAAAAAATAGTGTTTGTAAATAATACAGTTCATATATATATTCTTCTTATTTTCTCTTCTAATTAGATGTAAACACTGATCACATTCCACTGGGGTAGAGATGAATAAATTCAGGTAATGATATAGATGGAATCTTACCAGATTCGTAGAACGCATGCACCTAATGGCAACATGGGTTAAACAGGCTGGTTTGGGAGTGTGTCCCCTATGGAGGCCTCCAGAGGTAGGATCCGGGTTCAGGCGTAGTAGCTTTGTTCCGTAATGCCGATCAGCATCCAGGGGGGTCTCCAATGGTGCTCATTCCAAGAGATATCCAACCATAGGTAGACAAGGAGACAGAGGGCTCCACATAGTGTAAATCAGTATAAAATGTATTTAAAATATAGTGTAGACTTACATCGAGGTTAATATCAGCCGGAAAAAGACAGGTTAAAACAGGAAAGCGATGCTGAAGCAGTTATCACCCGACATGTTTCGTTCAATAGAACGTCACCTGGGGTGTGTGTTGTACAGTTTATAGGTCACATTAAAGGTGGAAAAAGTTCTGAAATGTATTTATCTTTGTCTCATTTTTTTTTTCCATCACAGAAACATGACATTTTAACAGGGGTGTGTAGACTTTTTATATCCACTGTGTATATATACATAATTTACTATTCATTTATGATTGCATGCAGGCTTGCAATGCCTTGTGGGACTTGTAGTTTGGAAACAGCTGGAGGGCCATAGGTTGAGCACCTATGCTATAAAGCATTGGTGTTTAGCCAAGTATGGTTGCGTACAACAATTTACTTTTGTTGGTCAGCTGTGTGCGTTACCTGCGTCTCCCCATACACAGGGAAAAATGGGATCTTCATGCTGCAGCCGCTCCCGATGACCTTGTGCTGACGAAACGCGTAGGGTAAAGCCTCCAGCGTCATTGCATCACTTCCGGTCTGAAGCCGTGGGACACACAGACTTCCTGGTTTTAAATGTTTGTTGTTTGCAGACAGTGTGAGTACTTTTCAGCTGTTTGGATAAAAGTAAACGGAATGAAAAACAGTATTGCGCTATTGGATGTAATTTCTCTACGCATGTGAATGGCACGGAGAGGCTGACTGTAAATAATAAAGAGAGGGAAAATATACCAGGGCGCAGATCTGGGTAGCTGTGGAAGCGCAATACCCCCTAGAGGGGACTTCTTTCTGGTGAGTGCATTACCATAGGGGGAGCACTACAAGAAATACCAGCACAAGCGCATTTTTGCACAAATAAAGAGCACCAGTCTCAATATCCATAAAGCATTTAACTAAGGAGGATTTATCTACAGCAAGGACTTTCTGATTTACGTTTAAAGCTCCAGTCACTTTAATTGTTTATATGAGAAATATGTTTGCATATCAAAACATTGGCATTTAAAGAGCACCTGTCAAAATATCATTTTTTTTTTTTTTGTTTTTTTTGTTTTCAAGGTATTTGTTAAGGTGTTTTCTTTAGGGAAATCAGTTTGGTACATTTAATAGTCTATTTAAGAGCACCTGTCACTTTTCTCAACAATTGGTATTCATATGATCACAACACCCGCAGATTAAACCTACAGGTGGTACATATAAAAAACATGTTACTTTATAAACTTAAAAAGTGAAAAAAACTTTGGAATGTCATAAACCAATAAGTGTTTATTTAAAGGTTTTTGCACAGCACCTGGCCACTTTTGGGCAATCATTGAGCACTTGTCACTTTTAAACATGTACTATTTGTCATATAAATTATACCAGAGATTATCTAAAGAGTATTGTATTAATAGAGCAGCACCATACCTACAACCACCAAACCCTTTTTATAGATCTGTTTGTCCCAAGCATGTCTGAATCCACTTACTGTTGATTCACTACCTCTGCTGGAAGTCTATTCCAAGCATCAGCTAGAGTACTCTTCATAAAATAATACTTTATAAGATGAGCTAGATTAGTTTTGAACGTTCCTCCTGTTATTTCGGGGTCCTTTTTCCTGTGTTCTTTATCTTGGTTTCATATTGAAAATCCTACCCTCTTGAACCTTGTTCACCCCCTTGATGTATTTAATGGTTTCAATCAAGTTCCTACCAAAGGAAGCATTGGTGGGAGTCTCATAAGTTCAATCAAGTTCCCCCTTTCCCTTCTTTCCTCCAGACTGCACATATAAGTTCCCAAAGTCACTCCTGATATGTTTTATATATTCCTCACAGGAGAGATGTTCTGGCATTTTTGCAAATGAGTCTGGAGGGATTATAACCCCATTCCCTTCCACATCAGGATAATCCAAGATGTCTCGGAGACCTGGTTCTAATAGGCTCCCGAGTCTGGGATTGTGATTATTTTCTTACACCTCTCCCTATGTAAAAAAAAAATATATATATTTAGCCCATTTCTAAAGTTTTACTAGTACACAAGTACATTAATAAGTCTTTACTACTTCTTTTTAGAACCCTAATAAGAACCTGCCAGGCTTCTCAGACTCCTTCATGGCTAACAGGTGTGTGTGCGTTTACTGCTGACATTTTCATTTAGGCTTCCTTTTTAGAATGATTTTTAGTCCTATGGCTAATTTTAAGTTTAAGAACATGCTCTTCTGGCACCCCCCCAGTTGCCACTCTGTGAAAAATCCTCATAGATCAGACTGAAATACTTTTTGAGACAGCCTTTGCAAGAAGTTTGCTCTATTGGGATCTCTAACCACCTTCCCAAAGAAGGTTAACTCTATTGCTTGGACCCCATTTTTACTCACTTCCTATAGTTCAGATGACTGCAGGACCAGCCTTCCTGTGCCCCTCAATCTTGTGCATGTGCAGTAGGAAGCTTGCAGTGAGTTATCAGGAAGTGTACAGCCGCCCAGTCACTTTTTCTGACCCCCCCCCCCCCAGGAGTGTGTGCCAACCCTCATCCTCCCCGCCCATCACCACCATGCTCTTGGGCCTCACTGTCTCTTTACATGGCAGGTGCCACTGGCTGGAGGAAAGGGAGATAAAATGTGAATATTTGCTATGTTATGAACATCTAGAAGTGTTAATTGTATCTAAGCAGTACTCTGAAAGGTTCAGCTTTTGTCTTTGAAATATTTCTGAGACACTACAGTACACTGCTCCTGGTATGTGAAGATGCCTAGGCACTACTGTACCTACAGCCTCATGTGAGACTCGCCCGGGCCAGAGGCTTTTGGAGGGGACTAAATGCTAGGCTCTTGCCTACTGACTATGGGCCCTGATTTAACCACTTCCTTACTGAGCACTTAAACCCCCCTCCTGCCCGCACCAATTTTCTGCGACATTGCGGCGGACAGATCGGATGTTTTTGACACTTTTTTGGGACCAATAACATTTATACAACAATCAGATCTAAAAATAGAAAGTGATTACTGTATAAATGTCATTGGCAGGGAAGGGGTTAACACGAAAGGGGCAGTGAAGGGGTTAAAAGTATTCCCTGGGCGTGTTCCAACTGGAGGGGTGGGGTTGGCAGGGGCATGACAGATCTAACTGATCCCAGTGACAGGGATCAGTAGATCTGGCATGCCCCCCCTCACAGAACGGGGAACCGCTGTGTTTACAACGGTGGTTCCCCGTTCCTGCTCTCTGTGAGGAGATCGCGGGTCTCCGGCAGACATCGGGTCCGCCTGACCCGCGGGCACGTTCGTGCGGCGGCACGGGCGCCCAGCGCGAGCTTAAGGGGAGGGCGTCTATTGACCGCCTCCCGGCATTTTAGAGCCGCGCTGTAGCTGTAATTCGGCTATGGCGCGGATGTGAGGAGGTTAAGGGAAACCTTTGTTTATTTCAGCTCCCCATGCCCTCTTGTGTAAGTCACCCTGTATCTATTAGGGGCACAGGTTGACCGAGCAAATAATGGACAGCTACTTAATGGACACTTAGAATGTAGTTTGAATTGCTTCAAATAGGACAGTAATATTTATCAACAATATCCCTCAAGAAAGCTATGATCAATTAACTCCATGCTTTGTGTGATCTGTGTCTGAGGAGGGAGGATGGCAACCTCTTCTCCTGAGTCTTTGAACTGCTGCTGGGAGGGACTGCTAGCTTCTCACTCTGGGCCTCAGGAGCTGCCGTGGGTGTAGGGCAGAGGTCTTGGACCTTCTGTCTGGTTGTCAGCGCTTCAGCTTTGGGGACCCCAATCACCGGAGTTTCTGCTGCCGATTCTGGGGCATGCTGCTGAACGTGTTCTAGCAGTTCCCTGTATTCCCTTTCCAGATGCTGTTCTTTCCTTAGCAAATATTCCAGATCAGGTTTAAGCTCGGAGACCCCTACAAGACTGAGCATAGCTTTCTTATTCTGTATTCTTGCAGGTCCTCAAAGGTAGGTTCCCCTTCATCATCAAACACAAAAACATTTATAAGGCTCTCCCACAGCAATCCAGGGCCGCCAAAGTCATATCCCTCCAGAGAGCATTCTGTTGTCTCCCCTAAATATCCCTGCTCTGCGTGCCATTACAGAGCCCGATATATAGATTGTCCAGACCTAGCTCCTGCTGGACCAGCCTGTCCAACTCAGTCGCCCATTGCTCCTGGGGCCGCTCTCCCAGGAATGCCATGCGCAACTCCCGTTGGTCACTGGCCTCTTGCTCTGGGGTTGGAAAGCACTTGCTCTGGTGTATACCAGTGACCTGGAGGGCTCCAATCCAGAGCCCTACCCGAATCTGCTGCCTAAGCTCCAGGTATTCATCTGCAATCCGCAGACACAGTTCTGGAGTATGCTGAAAGTACGATCCGCAGCAGCCCCAGGAACTCTGCCAGGTCCATAGCTCCACTGGGTGACTGAAGTCTGCTATACTGTTTATAGGTCCCATTGGTAGTTTGGATGTTCCAGGCACAAGGAAGTATCCCACCGCTGCCACCAAATGTGACGGACTCTGAACACCCTGACTGGGTATCTCCGCCAAGAAGCTGCTTCCAAAGCTCTGGAACACAACTGAATCTGGCTATAGTTACCCCAAGACCTAGGCAATGCCAGTTTTGGAGTAAACCAGAATAAGAACTGTTTATTTGAACAAGAATAAAGAATATAAACACCACAGGGGGACATCCCCCATCCTGATCCGATTACCCTAACAATACAGCCTGCACACAGGAATATAATTACAACAGACATATACTATAAACATCACGTTAATTAGCCACCTGGATGTTTCAGAAGTCTCATTCCAGGTCAGGCTTACCGACTTTGATCTCACACGGTACAATACACATTTACATAAATATAAACACAGGACACCTTCAGACAATAGCAGGAGAGCCCAGTAGCAGACTGTCCGGCACCTGCATGGAACAGAGGCCAATGTGACCAGCTCTTTCAATTAACATGTATAGTTCAGAATCAAACAAACCAGGAATAGTCTTTATATTTCCTTGGAGATATTGTTGATAAATATTGGAGAAAAGAAATTCTGATCTGGCACTACCACCATGACAGGCCTCAATCCCTGTTATACATACATGCATACAAAGAAACTGTGGTCATAGGACTTTATATGAGCCAAGTCACTGAAAAATTACAAATTCATAGATTGGATAAAGTAAAAATCAATTTATTATACACAGTGATAAATAAATATCATAAAAAGCTGAGAATTGATCAGGATAATACAATGTTCTATAGGTACATGATAACATATGTAAAAACGGGTGCACAGCAGCTGTAAACTATGTCTCAAGATGTTCTGGCATACACAATACTCTAGGCGTTTTGAGGATCCGTCCTCTCGTCAGGAGTATCATATCACAATTGTCTGAGTATAAATAGTACAAAAAGTATATTAGTAGATTCCTTGTGTAAAACCAAGGAGGAAAGATCTTGGGTAGAAAAAAAAATGTTAAGTTTGTTCTTACATGTCAGCTTTAAGAATGGCACAGCATGTATCAATGAGACAAGGGGTGTCCAGTGCAACGTCTGACCTGGAGATGAGGCGGATACATCGGAGCTCAGACCAGGGACCACAGCCGGGCAGCCAGCCAGGGACTGTGAAGAGGTGAATGGAAGACACCTCTGATGCTATAAAGGAGTATATATATCAGTAAGTACACTAGTGTTGAATCATATGGGTAGATCAGATACATAGAAATAGACTAGTAAAGGTGTGGTGATCTAGAAGAGATGTTCTGTGAAAACTAACCACAAAAGTAAATAGGTCCACGAAGAGAAAAGGGGGGGGTTGTGCCACCTAGTGCCCCAGCCAAGGGCAGTGTGGGGTGGTAGGAGAAGGTGACGTAGCAAGTAACCAAGCCCCATGCAATTTGTGCAGGAAAAACTGAGTAAGTGGATGAGCTGAGACATAGTACTGACTTTCATGGGTGATATCAGGAAATGCTGATGTGGACATGCTGCATAGTAAACAACCGAGAGAGTGAGGAGCTGGCATGTAAGAACAAACTTATTAATTTTTTCTACTCAAGATCTTTCCTCCTTGGTTTTACACAAGGAATCTACTAATATACTTTTTGTGCTATTTTTATACTCCTAGACAATTGTGATATGATACTCCTGACGAGAGGACGGATCCTCGGAATGCGTAGAGTATTGTGTATGCCAGAACATCTTAAGTGACATAGCTTACAACTGCTGTGCACCTGTTTTTACATATGTTATCATGCACCTATATAACATTGTATTATCCTTATAAATTGTCAGCTTTTTATGATATTTATTTTTATTGTGTATAATAAATTAATTTTTACTTTAGTTTAACAAATTTATAGATTGGATAATGTAATTTTTAAGTGACTTGCCTCTTCTAAAGTCCCATGACCGCAGTATCTTTGTTGTTGATAAATATTACTGTTCCATTTGAAGTAATCCAAACCACATTCGCAGCTTGCATTAAGTAGTTGTCCGTTAATTGCTCAGGCACCCTAATAAACGCAGGGTGACTTACACATAAAAGGGTATGGGGAGCTGAAACAAAGGTTTCCCTTTTAACAAACCAGGGCCCATAGTCAGTAGGCAAGAGGCTAGCATTCGGTCCCCTCCAAAAGCCTCTGTCCCGAGTGAGGCTATCACTCCTCATACCTGTATCCCTCTAGTGTGTGATGTAAAGCTGTGCTGCCTGTAAATGCTTGTCTCAAAAATTCTGGAGTGAGGTTTGGATTTCACTATTGCGTTGCTCACTGTTTTTGCTGGAGGCTTCAAAATGAGGAAACAGAACTTTGTCTCTCTCTCTCCTATATGGAGAAATGATCAGTTTTATAGAGACCCCAGGTAATACTGGTAACTAATCCTTTTCTCTCTCCTTTTTTTGTTTATTTTTGGGCGTCACAGCTTCAAGTTCAGATCTTCTTCTTTGAATGTGCCTGCAGTTATCTAGATTGCAATCAGTGGCTTCAGTAGTCTTTATTAATGTGCCCTCCCCTGTTCACATCCCTTTGTTCTATAATGGATTATTATATGTATATCAAGGGTGACTAATGGTGAGTCTACACAGGGGCTTCATTACATATAAAAATTACCGTACGTATGATCCCAGGGGATTTTAGATATTGTTTTGTCTGTAACAGCATTCAGTTGCACCCATTGGAGGAAAAACATCACTTTATCACTGGCCTAGACTAATAGATCTTTGATTTTGTATTTAATGGGAAAATTAACAACAATAAATTACATAAATTAAACTGGCTTTTAACCAGGCCGAGATTGTTTCCTGGTAGATGCGCTGACTTTGGACTTGATAAATACACAGTAGACCAACACCAGCAAATGACATGGCTCCCCAAATCATCAGACTGTGGAAATGTTAGCATTTCATTTGGAAATCAAGGTCCCAGAGTCTGGCGGAAGAGTGGAGAGGCACAGAATCCAAGTTGCATGAGGTCCAGTGTGAAGTTTCCACATTCTGTGATGATTTCGGGAGCCATGTCATCTGCTGGTGTTGGTTCACTGTTTTTAATTAAGCCCAAAATCAGCCCCTACCAAGAAATTATAGAGCACTTCATGCTTCCCTCTGCTGACCAGCTTTATGGAGATGCTGGTTTCATTTTGCAGCGGGACTTGGCACCTGCCCACTCTGCCAAAAGTGCCAAAACCTGGTTTAATGATCATGATATCACTGTGCTTGATTGGCCAGCAAACTCGCCTGACCTAAACCCCATAGAGAATCTGTGGGGTATTGTCAAGAGGAAGATGAGACACAGACCCAGCAATGCAGACATGCTGGTGGCCGCTATCAAAGCAACCTGGGCTTCCATAACACCTCAGCTGTGCCACAGGCTGATCGCCTGCATGCCACGCCGCATTGATGCAGTAATTCATGCAAAAGGAGCCCCGACCAAGTATTTAGTGAATACTATACTGTGCATAGACCTACTTTTCAGTAAGCCAACATTTCTGTATTAAAATCTTTTTTTTTTTTTTTTTTTTTTTTTTACTCGTCTTATGTAATATTCTCACTTTTCTGAGATACTGAATTTTGGGTTTTCACTAGCCGTAAGCCATAATAATCAAAATTAAAAGAGAGAAATGCTTGAAATATATCACTCTCTGTGTAATGAATCTATATTGTGAGTTTCACTTTTTGAATTGAATTACTGAAATTAACTTTTTGATCATATTCTAATTTTATGAGCTGCACCTGTACATAGTTAGTTACATTGGTCCATGCTTGACCAATTAAACCATGACTGAAATATCCATACTTAGAATTGCTCTTTAAGCTAGTGGTGCACAGAATGGAAATTTTGGTACCGAAACCGAAAATGACAGTTTTTAAAAAATGTGTATAAATATCAGAGGAACTGTATGAAGTATATCTCTGATCCTAGCGCTCTAGGTGTACTAAGATATCTTTTTTATCTGTGGTGGCTGCTGCTATGAATTAAATGATTGTTGTAAAGTTGGCAATTGAAAGCTAGACTAAACTACTGTGCTAGCTGCGCTCACTGCTTACTAAATGTAACCATTATATCAACAAATAACCTTGATTCTAAAATTACACAGATACAATCTTCGATACAATTAGCAACACCAGTGTCCACAAAAGACCCCTTTGGAGGACTTGACTGGAGGGAAAAGTAAACCAATTCAATTTGAGTCCTTTTTTCCTCCTGAGTGCTTCAGGGGCTTTGCCAGCCTGTAGCTTATAAATCGGCAAGTGTCCAGTGAGCGGTATTTCGTGCTGTGCCAAGTTTTTCTATGCTCAGTTTTCCTTCACCAATGCACCTCATGTCCTCTGGCCCACATAAGTTCTGCACTCACCAGAAATATGTCCTTTATCGCCTGTAATCAATATCGTAGGATTTCCTCTGGTCTGCCCGAACACCGCTTTGATTTTTCTCCTTCTACGTCTGGGTGATCAGTGTTCTCCCTTTATTGAGTGTAGCTTGTAGGTATGTGCATGTAAGGGACAAGGAATGCTACATAGTGTAAAACCATTATTTTATTTGCACACCCCCTCCCTTAAAATATGCTTACTTGAAATAAGAAAAAACAGTGCATTGATTGTATAAGTACATCACCAAATTCCGTGTTGCTGCAATGTCCTCCGCTCAGTTAACCGCCGTCTCACCGC
Organism: Glandirana rugosa; assembly: GCA_018402905.1. Taxonomy (NCBI): domain Eukaryota; kingdom Metazoa; phylum Chordata; class Amphibia; order Anura; family Ranidae; genus Glandirana; species Glandirana rugosa. The sequence continues at coordinate 431,678 of BLSH010136794.1, forward strand.
TTGCCTGTATCGCTCTCTGGACGAGCTGTAGGTGGCTGGCTGACCGATTGGAGCCCTAGGTCGTGAAAGGCTAGCTTTCAATTGCCAACTTTACAACCATCATTTAATACATAGCAGCAGCCACCACAGATAAAAAAATATCTTAGTACACCTAGAGCGCTGGGATCAGAAAGTCAGATTTTTAAAAAAAAAATGTTATATTTTTATATACAATTGTCATATGCAGCCTACCTGTGTCTGGGCACTGACAGGTGGCCCTGATTGGCACTGACAGAGGAGATGAGGTGGCACTGGATGGCTCTGGGATGTGGCACTGGCAGGCGGCACTGATTGGCACTGGCAGATGGCACTGACAGGTGGCACTGGCAGGCAGGGCTGATTGGCACTGGCAGGCGGCAGTGAATGGCACCGACAAGCGGCACTGATTGACACTGGCAGGCGGCACTGGCTGGCGGCACTAGATGGCACTGGCTTGCACTGACAGGCGGCACTGGATGGCACTGGCATGTGGCACTGGATGGCACTGGCAGAAGTGATGAGAAGATTCACATTGCACAGATCGCGCAGCTTGTAAGAGCCACTCTGTGCATGAATTTGTCATGTAATTACACTGAATGCAGAGTGACACAAGCTGTCAGATCTTCACGCTGAGGTCGGAGGTGGGCACCACCAAACACCTATCAAACACCAGCCAGCCCCTATCCCATTGGCTGGCGTTTGATAGCTGTTCGCTCCCACCCACCTCCGACATCAGCGTGAAAATCTGACGGCTTGTGTCTCTCTGCATTCAGTGTAATTACATGACAGTTTCATGCACAGAACGGCTCTTACAAGCAGCACGCTCTGTGCTAAGTGAATCTTCTTGTCTCCTGCATCCATTGCGGGGGTATGTGAGGCACACATAGCCCCGCAATGGGTGATACCCGGGGCGGACCCATCCCCTTTCGGTATTGGCCGTTTTCTTGTTTTTGCCGAAAATGTTGATAATTTTCTGCGGCCGAAATTTTGGTGCATCCCTACTTTAAGCTGCGCAGCACATTGTCTTCTTTTTAAAAGTGATATTAAAGGTTTGGTTTTTTTTTTTTGTTTTTTTTTTCCTTAAAAAAAAAAAAATAATAAGTTATACTTACTGCAACGATATTGCATAGAGTGGTCCCTTATGTCTTTTTTAAAGGTCCCCTGCCTCCTGAGTATGGAGATGCCACATGTGTGAGACTTTTTCACAGCCTAGACACATGGGGTAAAATCCAGGGGCATAAATTACACATCTAATTTCCTGACTACCTATCACATTTTTGGAGGCCCTGGCATACCAGGATAGTGGAAACGACCATAAAATCACCACATTTTAGAAAGCAAACACCCCAAGGTATTTTCTAAGAGGCATGGCGAGTCTTTTGCAGATTTTATTTATTTATTTATTTATTTTTGCCAGAAAGTTCTGGAAAATACGAAATTAAAATTTTATTTTTTACACAAAGTTGGCAATTTACTAAAATATTTCTCACATACAGCATTGGCATACTTAAGATTACAACTCAAAACACATTCTACTACTCCTGAGTATGGCGATACCGCATGTGTGAGACAGGAGGCTAAAGAAAACAAGAGTTCCTGTGATTCCAGGAGTGCAGCTGTCCACAGAAAATGGCTGCTATTAGTGTCCTGCAAGAACATAGTCTGTTCAGGCACAGGCAGAGAAAAGGTCAACATACGGGCCAAGGATTGGTCCAGGGAACAGGCAAAAGCATGGTCAATAAACAGGCAAATCAGGAACTTTTAGTATAGTAAATTTTAGTATTTGCACATAAAAAACCTTCTAAAATATTAATTCTAAGCCACCATTCACACCTGAGCATTTTGAAACTCAAAGTTGTAAATGCTCAATAAGCCAAATTCAATGTTTTTAACCAGTACAGATCCGCGCTATAGCCAAAAGACGGCTACGGCGTGGAGTTGAATTGCAGGGGGGGACGTCCATGGACGTCCGCCCCTTTGCGCGCTGCCCGCACGCACTCAGTCGGTGGCGACGCGCTCTCGCAGCCAAGTGTATATATTCGTCAGCACACCATGGATCCTTGTCCAAAATTTTTCTTTTATTGAGAAGATCACATCACAGCAAACTGCTCTCACAGCCGCCGCACGCTGCGTGGGCATGCCCGCAGGTCGGGCGGACTTGATGTTCGCCGGAGACACGCGATCCCCTATTAGAGCAGCAGAATGGGGAACCGCTAATGTAAATACGGCGGTTCTCCATTCTGTGAAGGGGGACATAACAGATCTACTGATCCCTGTGATCGGGATCAGTTAGATCTATTATGTCCCTGCCAGCCCAGCGCCCATACAGTTTGAACACACACAGGGAACACAGTTAACCCCTTCACTGCCCCTTAGTGTTAACCCCTTCACTGCCAATGACATTTATACAGTAATCAGTGGCTATTTAAATTTCTGATCGCTGTATAAATGTCATTGGTCCCAAAAAAGTGTCAAAAATGTCCGACATGTCCACTGCAATATCGCAGTCCCGATAAAAATCGCAGATCGCTGCCATTACTAGTAAAAAAAAAAAAACAAATAAATAAAAAACGCCATAAATCAATTCCCATAGTTTTGTAGACACAATAACTTTTGCGCAATATACGCCGATTGCCTTTTTTTTTTTTTTTTTTTACCAAAAATATGTAGAAGAATATATATCGGCCAAAACTGATGAATATTTTTTCTTTTTTCAAAATCTTCGCTCTTTGTTTATAGCGCAAAAATAAAAACGCAGAGGTGATCCAATACCACCAAAAGAAAGCTCTATTTGTGGGAAAACAATGATAAAAATTTTGTTTGGGTACAACGTCGCACAACCGCGCAATTGTCATTCAAAATGCGACAGCGCCGGAAGCTGAAAATTGGTCTGAGCAGAAAGTGGGTTTAAGTGCCCAGTAAGCAAGTGGTTAAATTGGCCTTGTTCACATTTGAGCTTTTAAGCACCTGTATCTCAATGCCTGAAGCTCCAAAAGGTACATGAACAGAATAGTGCATTTTTAACCCTATTGACTTATTAACATGTGCAAATACGTTTTTCAGGCACTCCCATAACAAAAGTATATGGGGCCAAAAACGCACATCAAAGAAGCTCCTGTATAACCGTTCCCACTTAAAAACACATTAAAAAGCATCTAAAAATCGGCTATGCTCTACACTCAGGTGTGAATGCGAGCTAAAAGTAATTGTATGCCTACTTTGCCAGTGGATTAGCAGTTTGTCCTGTTGATAACTTAAAATATATTGTGGGAATTCAGTAAAGCTGCCGTGCCACTTTTCTTGCATTAATCATTCTCGTTAATGTGTTGCGCCAAATTCATGAAGCATTTACAACAATTTTGGTTCTGGCAGCGACTCTTGCAGCAAATTTCAGATCCGTTTTAAAATGTGCCACTTTTACAATGTGTCGCATTGCATAATTAAGACCCACTCTATTAGCATACAGGGAGAAAAACTGGCACAGACCGATTTTTGCGAAAGTGTCTCACATGCATTCTATGGGTAGCACATTGGCTTAGTTTTTAGCATCTATGCCTGGCAGCACTAGGGTTGTCAGTTCAAATCCAAACCAAGGTGCAACCTGCCTGGAGTTTGCATGTTCTCTCTGTGCCACACTCTAAAGACATGCTGGTAGGTTAATTGTCTCCTGTCTAAATTGGCCCTAGTATGTGTATGAATGTGAGTCTGATGCTTTTGCGCCGCTTTTCGGGTGGCAGTGGGGTGCTTTTAACCCCCAAGGAGGGGTATATAAGGGGTTAAAAGTGCCTGTGATGTGGCGCTCCGCTTTGGCAGCGGTGCCCATTCATTCCAATGGGCAGGGGAGGTTTGCGTCTGCTGTATACACCGCTCCCCAACCGCCCCAAAGATGCTGCTTGCAGGACTTTTCTTTTCCCGTCCTATAAGCGCAGCGCCCCAGTGTAAAAGCACTCGGGCCTTCACACTAGGGCTGCAGGGGAGGAAGTTTTCAGGCGCTTTACCGGTGTTACCGCTTTACACTGCCTCAGTGTGAAAGGGGTCTTAGACGGGTACATGAATTTGCCACTTTTTAGAATGCATGAGAGACACTTTTTCAAAATGAATTCCAGGGATTATGTTTCTGTGGGAAAAAAAATCTATAGAATATGTAATCTCGGCATGTAAAACCAGCCATTTTCCCTACAGCGCCTTGGCATATGTATGGCACATACCGTGTATCTACCCACTTGACTTCTATTCTGGAATCCTATCCTGATATTTTTGTCCAAATCTTTAAAGAATTCATGTTTTTTGCTCTATTAAGTCTGAGACAACATGTTGTCAGCCATAAACCCTACCATAAATAGATTACACAGAAAAGCAGTCAGCTGACAAGGTGCATAGGTCTAGTGTTGGTGTTTAAATGATGTTTATGGCCATTTTAGAGGCTCCTTTTTATTCTTTACATACATGTGATATTCAGAGCCAAACTGCAGAATCTGCTATGGGAACGTATTCATCGGCCAGCAGTTTGTCTTCACTGAATTTCCTAAAATGGGAAATGTTTGGTATTAGGAGTATAGTAAATAAGATACCAGTTTGGTCTTTTTGGGCCAATGCCTAAATTTTTTAGCTTCACCTAGTAATATGGCATCAGCTGAACGGTAAAGACGTTTCCTTCTGCTAAGAGATACTGAATTCATTTTTGCTGTGTTCGCTCTCCATTTGGCTACACTGTCAGCCTGTTATTAAACCCTTACTCCAGTATGTATGGGGACAGTGGTTGAACAGAAGTTGATCTGGCAATTGACTTCTGTACAACCAGCATGTCAGATAAATGTCACGTCGCAGATTTACCAGCATGTCAGATAAATGTCACACCGCAGACTACAGCTGGCAGTGCTGATCACTTGTATCCTGATAAAGGGGAAGTCTCCTCCTGTCAGAATACAATGGAAGAGTGGGAGCAATTCCCCCATCCACCTCGAATGAAAAAAAAAAAAAAAATCCTCTTTGGGGTGATTCAAGTTCCATGCACACTGGACGTTCTAAAAAGTCGTTCTGGATTTTGGATTGCTGGCAGGAAAACACTGCTTTAAAACCGTGTTTTTATCAGCGTTTTTGTGTGTGTGTGTGTGTGTGTGTGTGTGTGTGTGTGTGTTTGTTTTTTTTTTTTCCCAATGGATCAAAAATGTTGGTGAGCTGCGGTTTTAAACGTTTTTAAGTGTTTTGTTCTTTTGTGGTCTGAAAAACGACTCTTGAACGCAATCTTAGGGCGTTCTGAAAACAGCCCATAAACTCTACTGCTGATAAACGTCTATGTGCATGGACACATATGATAACATAAAGGGGAGTTTATGGGCTGTTAAAAAAAAAAAAAACACCCAAACTCCCAAAAAACGTCCGCTTAGCAGCTACAGTGTGCATGGAGCCTTAAGGCCCGTACACACGATCCGAAAGTCGGACGAAAAATACCACTTACGATTCGATCGTACGATAATCGGATCGTTAGTACACAGCTTATGAGAGCTGATCATGACCACTCATCCGATAATATCCGATCGGACATCGATGAAAATTTTGAGTGTTTGATAACACATCGTACGTTTTTCATTTAATCAGTACAGCTCTCGTCCAAAAATACAATACAAATACACTACAACACATCACATCACTTTCGTTTTTTTTTTTTTTATTCTGTGGTACGAGAATTTTCGTGACTTTAGTAAGCTCTTCCGATTTCAATCTGAGATTGGCATGCAAAAAAAAATGGACGATCTGTCGTCCGATTTTTGGACTGTGTGTGTGACTGATCTGTGTATCAAACTTTTTTTTGATGGTAGGGGATTTAGAGCTATGAATCCTCAAACAATGTTTGATTATTTTACAGTTTTCACTTTGATTGAATCGTACGCATTGCACAAGTTGGGAACGAGTAGAGTAATTAACTCAGCAATAACCTGTACATGTTTGAGGAAGTGCGGACTGGCCACCACCTTATTTATGCATTCTCTTCTCCATGTGACCTTGGCTTTTATGTTTTCCTTTCACCTCTGAAAGAAACTGCATATTTGTTTCATTCAAAAAGCATTTCCTCTTTCTAAATGAGTAATACATTTTTTTTTTTTTGTATATTTTAAAACACCTGACATAGTTTATGCCGTGTTATGTATCATATGTAGAGACCCAACAATATATTTGTATAATGAAAAATTCAAATATTAGGTCAACTAAAAATAAAGTTGCATATAGTTTAAACCACATCCCACCTGGCCAATAGCAAAATGATGGCTAGGCGGTAGCGCGCTCTCGTTCTGACTGGACATCATGACGTCCTTCAGAACAAGCCGCTCGTGCGCGCCCCCAGGGTGCGCTTCGTGGGGATTGGTGATGCAGTGTGTTGCTCAGACACACCGCATCTCCGATCATGGTAAAGAGCCTATGACGTTGGTTCTTTACCATGTGATCAGCTGTTTCCAATCACAACTGATCACATTGTAACTTAGAAGTGCCAGTTAGCGTCATTCTTCTGTTGACGCTAACAGCGCGTGAGTGGAGGGGAGCCGATAAGCTGCTCTCCTGAAAGGGGGGATCTGCACTGATAATCAGGTCAGTGCAGCCCCATCAGTGATGCCAATTAGTGCCTCCTCCTCAGTGCAGCCTCATGAGTGCATATCAGGGAAGGAAAAAACTTATTTAAAAAAATTTATAACAGAAAAAAACTATTTTCTCTTATGTTCACTGACAGACGCAGCTCTTCTTAACCGCTTCCCGACCGCGCGCCGTCTTTTCACGGCGGCAGTCGGGGAGCTGGGCGCGAATCGCCGTAAATAAACGGCGATTCGCATTTTGGCCACCAGGGGGCGCGCGCGCGCACCCGCCGCACTCCCGAGGAGTGTGCCCACGGCTCGGGCGGACCCGATGTCCGCCGGCGAGCCGCGATGAGCGGCTACAGGGAAAAGAAGGGGAACCGCCGATGTAAACACGGCGGTTCCCCGCCCTGTCAGTGGGGCATGAGTGATCTACTGATCCCTGTCACTGGGATCAGTTAGATCTCTCATGCCCATGTTAGCCCAACCCCCCCACAGTAAGAACACACCCAGGGAACACAGTTAACCCCTAGCTCTCCCCCCCAGGTTAACCCCTTCAATGCCAATGACATTTATACAGTAATCAGTGGACATTTAAATTTCTGATC
>BLSH010136794.1:461547-477159 GCA_018402905.1 Glandirana rugosa
TTGCGTATACACAGACCGGTGTGGGCGGATGTAGGCTAGTATAAGCGATTTTTGTCTACCTACAAGGGAAAGCAGACCACCTAGCCTATTGTCAGCCTATATTTTTGCCTGTCCGTCAGGCAAAGGTAGGCTGTCGACTCTCCTGTCGTCCGTCTAGACGACCGCATGTGTCGGTCACACTTTCCCCGGAATGATGATGACAAAATAAGTAAAGGAAGATGTCACATTTGTTTTTTATTTAGAAAGTTCGTACAACGTCGCACGCCCGCGCAATTGTCAGTTAAAGCGACGCAGCGCCGAATCGCAAAAAGGGCTCCGGTCCTAAAGCTGGAAATCCTTCCGGGGCTGAAGTGGTTAAGGTGGTGAATTCTAATTTCCGTACTATTTCTGTAAAACAAACCAGTTCCTTAGCTGCTTAGTTTCCTGACTACTTCCGACTTTACCAGGTTAAGTGCTTGGTATGTTAACCCTTTACATTACATGAAGTTTGTAACCTTGAAAGATTTATTTTTTGTTTACACTGTAGAAGGAAATGAATAAAACAGTAGTAGTAAGGCCCCTTTCACACTGGCTGTGTACGCCAGCAGATCTGCCTGCTGTCCTCTCAGCTGTCGGATGGAAACGGACTGCCTGTCCGTTTTTATATCCGACTGTTATCCGATCCACCAGACGAAAGGGAACATCCATCTGTTTTTAGCGAATATGATCGGATGTAGGCGGGTGTGGCCAGACACATATGCGTTGACATCCGCAGCTCCATAGAGAGCATTGGATAGTCTGATCGGCGGACCCGATTGTTCCATCCATGTGAAAGGGGGCTAAGGGTGAGTCTTTTCAAAACTGATTGGATTTGGGTGGACTTTTGCAGGACTGATTACTCTTAAGCTCGGTAATTTCTTTGCAGTTAAAGTGGATGTAAACCCTCACATATACCCAGTTAAGTGAACAGCCTCAGATGATACACACAGATTAAACAAATCTCCCTACATATGTTTTACATGTATATCTGCTGTCTTCAGCTTTATATACTGTTTAGAAAGTGCACATTGTGTTAGAAGTTTAACTTCCTCATTCAGCAGTAGCAGCGTAGTGTTGGATTACACTGGGAGACAGCTGATTGGAGAAAAGGCACACCCCTCTCCAGATAGGCAGAGATTTTCAGAGCTGTGCTGTGACAAGTTAAGCTGTCTGCTAATCTATTTATAGCACCCACCCCCCCGACACAAATTTCAGGCTGGTTTTATCAGGTGCTGGAGAACTTGTCAGAAGTACCTGGGAGTAACTTTAGTACCTGGGAGTAAATTAATACCTGGGAGTAACTTTAGTGGCTGACTGAAAGTAAGGTGCTGAGTGTCGCGGGGAGAGCTTGGAGTAGTGTAGGTTACCAATAGCAAGTCTTATTATCCCCAATAGAATAGCGGGTAAAATGTCCAACAGGATTGGTGATGCCACTCCTGCTCCATATATGCTTTCCTTAATGATCCAAATTGAGGGCGAATATTGCTATGCGAGACGTGAACGAGTTTTTTCTCTGGAAGCCCAGACCCTGGTTCTGAAGAATCGGGTGGCAATACTGAGAAGCATCAGCAACCTGGAAAGGAATTTAGACATTACCCAGCAGGTGCTAGCAGGGGCCAGTCTAGAGAAGGTTGGAGACATGGCGGCACAGATCCCAGAGGTAGGTAGCTGGGTGACAGAAGGAGTGGTAGAGGAAAGAGTGCTAGGGAGGCCAGTCCTGAGTTGGTACTAGGGGTGCTGAAATTAATCGATGCATTGCGAATCGGCCGTCCACAATCTGGCATCAATGCAGTGACTGTCCATAATCGATTAGGGATGACGTTATCAGACATGTGGGCAACTCAGCGCGACCTCTGCACAGTGCGACTTGCAAATTACTTGAGTTGCTTCGACTTAGAACAGTTCCAATTGCAGTGCATGTAGGCGACTTGTCAGGTGACTGAAGTCGCCGGACAAGTCTCCTATGTGTGAATTGAGCCGGCACTGTTGCGGCTTCTTCCCGGATGTCTGCTTCATTTCTTCCTCATTTTCAGATCCGTGATTAAATCCCCAAATTACGTTTGTAATTTGTACATTAGTACAGTTATTCTTCATGCACCGTTATGTAGCAACACACCGCAGTGCCTCTCTCAGCACTCGTTACCGCCCAGCCCGCCTCTCTCCTCTCTCGTCTCCGGCAGAGGTCAGCGGTGGATTCTCAGACCCGCCCGCCTCTATTCTGACTTGTCAGCTACAGTCAGTGGGCGGGCTGAGAATCCACCGCTGACATCTGCCGGAGGCAAGAGAGGCAGGCTGGGCAGTAACGAGTGCCGAGAGAAGCACTGCGGTATGTTGCTACATAACTGTGCATGAAGAATAACTGTGCAAATTACAAATGTAATTTGGGGTTTCAATCACAGACCTGAAAATTCGGAAGAAATGAGACACCCCTCACCACCCACTGACACCCCTCACCACCCACCCACCCACTGACACCCCTCACCACCCCCCCACTGACACCCTTCACCACCCACCCACCCACTGTCAACACTCACCACCCACCGACACCCCTGTATCCTAATCATGATGCATTGTGCAATCGAATCGTTGACCTGATAATCATAATCGAATTGTGAGGCCAGTGAAGATGCGCACCCCTAGTTGGTACACCCCAATAAATATGCCAAGTTGCATGATGCTGGGGATCTAAACTCAGGGGTAGCAGTGCTGGAGTAGGCACCCTCTCTTAGCTGCCAGGTGAGTGACTGCTCCAGTAAGGAGGGTGGCAGAGATACAGGAAAGGCTAGACAAGTGCTGGTAGTGGGTGACTCCATTATTAGAACAGACAGGGCAATCTGTCAGAGCGTGGTCGCTGAACGGTATGTTGTTTCAGTCAGTTACTGGCTCTTTAGTAAGGACGGGATGCACCTTAATGGGGATGGTGCAGCTCTATTGGGAAGAAAGATGGCCACAAAGTTGGAGGGGTTTTTAAACTAGGTATTGTGCGGGGGTCAGAGGAAGCAATAGCTGGCAGTGAGCAAAGGACAGAGGGTAATAGTGGAGTCAGCAGTGATAATACAACCACAACATCTAATTCCGGGGTGGATGAGTCGACAATTCAAAAAGAAAGCCAGAGAAAACATAAGGATGAAATAATATGCACTCATACAAAACTGAGAGACAGCTACACAAATGCTAGGAACCTAGCTAACAAGTTAGAGGAACTGGAGCTGCTATTACACGAGGAGGACTTAGACTTTGTGGGAATAACTGAAACTTGGTTTGACAGCTCACACGATTGGCTGGCCAATATGCAGGGGTATTCCTTGTATCAAAAGGACAGGGAAGATAAGAGGGGGAGGGGTGTGTCTAATATGTCAAAAATGATGCAAGGGGGGTAGAGAGGAGCGACATTATGAGTGGGACAAGGGAGGAGGTAGAATAAATATGGGTAGAATTTCGGAGAGAAGAAACTATAAAACTATTCAGCGCAAGGGAGTACACAAAGACATGTGGACATTCACTAAAAATAAAAGAGAGGCGGTTTAACCTTAAAATGCGTAGAGGTTTCTTTACGGTAAGGGCAGTGAGAGTGTGGAATTCTCTTCCACAAGCAGTAGTTTCTGCTGGGAGTTTAGATAATTTCAAAAAACTATTAGATGCACACCTAAGGACCACAACAATGTAAAAACTGACATAAAAACCACACACATAGGTTGGACTTGATGGACTTTTTTCAACCTCACTGACTATGTAAGAAGTAAGTGGGAAATTAATAGTGGGGGTATGTTATAGGCCACCCAACCTGAAGGAGGAGGAGGAGCTGGGCCTACTATCACAGTTAGAAAATGGCAGCGAAACAGGAAATGTAAACCTCATGGGGGATTTCACTTATCCCGAAATGGACATGGGGAGAGGGGACAGCTCGCTCATTAAAGGCTTGTCATTTCATGAGTGTCTTACAGGACAACTCATTGGACAACAATTGGTGGATTCACCAACTAGAAAGAATGCCCTGTTAGATCAATTAATTTTGAACAATCCAAATCTGGTCTCAGAGGTGGTGATACAGGACAACTTGGGATCTAGCGATCATAAGATGATCACATTTAGCGTAAGTCACAGGAAAAGGAGGCATGAGGGTATCAAAAAAACACCAAATTTTAAACTAGCCAATTTTTCTGTACTGCGGTCATTACTACATGACATTAATTGGGACCAAATCCTAGAAACATTGTAAACCGTAGAAAAATGGAAATGCTTTAGGAACATCTTAAACAAAGGTATCACACAGTGCATTCCAATGTTCAATAAATATAGAAGAGCGAAGGTTAAACCTGGTTGGCTAAACCTGGTCGGCTAAACAGTAATGTGAAAAGCCTCATTTAAAGAGAAAAATATGGCCTATAAAAAATAATAAAGGGAATGCGTCACCGTCAGCATTCCAACACTACAAGGAATGCAATAAGATGTGTAAAAATACAATCAGGGCGGCTAAAAAAGATTAGGAGAGACACACAGCGGAGGAGAGTAAAAAAGAAAACCCCAAAGATTAGATATATTAACAGTAAAAAGGCAAAATCAGAGCACATTGCACACATAAAAGACAAGAATGGAAGGATGGTTGAAGATGACACAAGGAAGGCAACTGTACTAAATGCCTTCTTCTCCTCCAGTTTTTATGCAGTAAAAGGAGGTATTTACCGACCGCAACCGTACTGTTAATGACACAACACAGGACATACCCTGGTGGCAAACCGAGGCCAGAGTTAAGGAAAGACTGTATAAACTTAATACAGTGGAACCTCGGATTGCAAGTAACGTGGTTAACAAGTGTTTCGCAATACCAGCAGTTTTTTTATTAAAATTCTCATTTGGTTTGCGAGTGGTGTCTCGCAATGACGAGTAAAACGTTAGCCTTTTTGCATGCAATACTGCATGTGGCCAGGTTTTCGGGGACGCTGGCGAGCCTCGGAGGCGGTCGGAAGTTCTTGGAATTCCTCTGAAATACCGAAGATGTAAACCCTTTTCGAGCATTGCCGAGTGATCCCGACATCTTAGAGACTCACTAGCTCCCTCCCCCGCAAATCTGGCCACATGCGGTATTGCATAGACCATAGGAACTGTGGCCATATACAGTACTTTATAGACAAGCAGTGATTGGAACGAATTATGGGGAAACATGCTTTGATATACAAGTGCTTTGGATTACACGTATTCTCCTGGAATGGATTATCCTAATCCAAGGTTACACTGTACAAATAAATCACCAGGACCAGATGACTTACAGCGGAGAGTCCTCCGAGAACTCCGGTTATAGCCAGGCCATTGTTCCTAATCTTTGCGGACAGCATAATGACAGGATTGGTACCAGCTGATTGGAAAAAAGCCAATGTGGTACCAATGTTCAAAAAAAGGGAAGAGAAATATTCCTGGAAACTACAGGCCAGTCACCCTAACTTCAGTTATTAGTAAATTATTGGAGGGGATGATATGGGACTATATCCAAAAATTTATTGAGGAAAAATATAATTTAGTAGTAATCAGCATGGGTTTACGAAGGGTCATTCCTGCCAGACCAATCTGCTAACATTCTATGAGGAAGTGAGCTGCCATCTAGATAGGGGGAGGCCTGTGGATTTAGTGTATTTGGATTTTGTTAAAGCTTTTGATACAGTTCCCCATAAACGCTTAATTTACAAGCTGAGATCTGCAGGCATGGACCATAAGGTTTGTGCTTGGGTAAAAAACTGGTTACAGGGACGTGTCCAAAGGGTGGTGATAAACAACAGGTACTTGTCTGGAGTAGCGAGTGGGGTACCCCAAGGTTCTGTCTTGGGACAAATTCTATTCAATTTACTAATAAATGATATAGACTATAGAGGATGGGATAAATAGCTCAGTCTCGGTTTTTGCGGATGACCCAAAGATCAGTAGGGCAATAACTTCACAAGATATAGAAATTTTACAGAATGGCCTGAACAAAATAATTGAGTGGGCAGACAAATGGCAAATGAAGTTTAGTGTGGAGAAATGTAAAGTAATGCACTTGAGGGCAACAAACAAACACAAACTACTCACTAGGGGGAGAATCTCTGAGGGAATCGAGGATGGAGAAGGACTTGGGGGTCCTAGTAGATAGATTGAGCAATAGCATGCAATGTCAAGCTGCAGCTACCAAAGCCGGCACAGTATTAGCATGCATAAAAAAGGGATATACTCAGGGATAAAACGATAATCCTGCCACTTTATAAAACTCTGGTTAGGCCCCATCTGGAGTATTCCATTCGGTTCTGGTCACCAGTCCTCAGAAGGCATGTGCTGGAGCTGGACAGAGTCCAAAGAAGGGCAATGAAACTAATAAGGGGACTGGAGGACCTCAATTACAAGGAACGACTACAAACACTAAATTTTATTCTCGCTGGAGAGGGGGCATGATAACGAACTACAAATGCCTCAATGGGGATCCCAGTATAGGAAAAAACGAGTCAGTCTCAGGGAGTGTAAGAGGACACGGGGGTCACACAATGAGATTGGAGGAGAAGCAGTTTAACCCCTAAACTGCGCAGGGGGTTCTTAACTGTCAGGACAATAAGGATGTGGAACTCTCTTCCACAGTTGGTGGTGGCTGCGGAGAGTATGGATATTTTTAAAAGACTCTTGGGTGTGTCTCATAACCACTTCCACACCGCGCACAGTATATTTACTATATGTGTAGTGGATGTGTACCATGAATCGCCGTAAATAGACGTCGATTTGCAGAATGGCAGCTAGGGGGCGCGCGTGCGGAGGAGTGTGCTCGCGGCTCGGGCAGACCCAATGTCCGCTGCCGAGCCGCGATGAGCTGCCAGAGCCAAAGAACGGGGAACTGCCGATGTAAACACGGCAGTTCCCCGCTCTGTCAGTGGGGACATATACTGATCTCCTAGGGAACACAGTTAACCCCTAGATCTCCCCCTGAAGGTTAACCCCTTCACTCTCAATGACATTTATACAGTAATTCGTGGACATTTAAACTTCTGATCGCTGTATAAATGTCATTGTCCCAAAAAAAGTGTAAAAAATGTCCTATGTCTGCCCCAATATCGCAGTACTGCTAAAAATTGCAGAAAAATAACCACCCCAGCAATTAATTCTCATCATTCGTAAACGTGGCAACTTTTGCGCAAACCACTCAGTAAAAGCCGATTGAGATTTTTTTTTTAACCAAAAATATGAGGAAGAATATAAATCGGCCAAAACCAATGAAAAAAATGTATATATATATATATATAAATATAAATTAATTTTTTTTTTTTTGGATTTGTATTTTAGCAAAAAGTAAGAAATAGTTTTTTTTTTGCAAAATTATCGCTCTTTTTTTGTTTATGGAGGTGATCAAATACGCAAATTTAGTTTGGGTACAACGTCGCGCGACCGCGCAATTGTCAGTTAAAGCGACGCAGTGCCGAATCGCAAAAAGTGCTCTGGTCCTAACGTGGGAAATCCTTCCGGGGGTGAAGTGCTTAACCACTTCAATACCGGGCATTTAGAGCACTTCCCGCCCAGACCAATTTTCAGCTTTCAGTGCTGTTGCATTTTGAGAATTGCGCGGCCGTGCGACACTGCACCCAAACAAATTTTTTATCATTTTGTTCCCAAAAATAGAGCTTTCTTTTGGTGGTATTTGATTGCCTCTGCGTTTTTTATTTTTTTTATTTTTTGCGCTATAAATAAAAAAAGACCGAAAATTTTGAAAAAAAAAAAAAATGTCTTTGTTTCTGTCACAAAACTTTGTATAAAGTACATTTTCGGGCACTGATGTGGCTACACTGATGAGGCTAGACTGACAGGCACTGAGGAGGCAGTACAGATTGGCACTGATGAGGTGGCACTGATGAGGTTGCACTGATGGGGCACATATGCAGCACTGATGGGCGGCACTGATGAGCAACGCTGACGGGCACTGATATGCAGCACTGATGGACACTCATAGGCGGCACTGATAGGTGACACTGGGCACTGATGGGCAGATAGGTGGCACTGCTGGGCACTGAGAGGTGGCACTTTTAGGTGGACACTGATAGGTGGCACAGGTGGGCACTGATAGGTGGCACAGGTGGTAACAGATAGTGGGGGCTCCCTGGTGGTCCTGGGCGGCCTCCATTTTCCCTCCCTGGTGGTCCTGGGCAGCCTCCTCATGGTGCCCGGGGGGGGCTCCCTGGTGGTCCAGTGGGGTGATCCTGAGGGTGGCTGCGCTATAAACATTCAGCGCAGCCCCCCCTCATCAGGCGAGCAGCCGATCGGCTCTCCGCTGCTCAGGTCTGCAGACCTGAGCAGAGAAAAAGCCGATAAACAGCTCTTCCTATTTACACTGTGATCAGCCGTGATTGGTCACGGCTGATCACATGGTAAAAGGCTTCTGATCGAAGCCTTTTACCTCGGTCGATAATGCGGTGGGTCAGACTGACCCACGGCACCACCGATCGCCGCGATGTGTGCCCCCAGGGGCGCGCGATCGCAGATTATCCTGAGGACGTTGATAGACGTCCAGTCAGGATAATGAACCACCCGCCCGGACGTCATTTGTCTATACGCCGGGCGGGAAGTGGTTAAAGAACACAACATACAGGGATTTGGTAAATAATTATCAACTCTGACACACGTACACCAACACAGGTTGAACTGGATGGACTATATTGTCTTTTTGCAGCCTTACCTACTATGTAACTAAGTTATCATGCTGATCACAGAAGAATGGAGCAGGTGAAAGCCTCTGAACTTAGCGCTTTGAAGAGAGATAAGAGAACATTGCAGATCTATGTACCCAGCTCAAATATCATCAATCGAGTAACGGTTTACATCCACTTTAAAGTAATGCTGTCACAATTGTGAATAGTTCAATCTGAGAACAAGATATTCAAGTTGATTTATTAAAGGCAAATAGATTGTGCACTTGCTCCAGAATTCTGTAAATAAGGTGAAGCTTTGCTTTGCAAAGAATACCCAATCACATCTAACAGTTACATGAAAATAACAAAAAAAAAAAAAACAGCATATTTGCTTGCACGTGTTTGAATGATGGACTTCTGGATATGTTTCCCTCATTTGCTAAGCTCTGGAGCAAATGCCCCTGAAGAGTGCAATTGCACCTGCAAACTACACAGTCTATTCGCATTTAGTAAATCCACCACATTGCCTTCAGTGAAATTCACTCCAAAAATGTTCAGTACATCCAATTATATGGACAGCGGTTATGTAAATGTATTCTGTAAACCAGTGGTCTCCAATCTGTGGCACGGGGCCAGATGCAGTCCTTTGCTAGGCTTTTATCTGGCCCTTGGGGCACAATTTATTTCACTGTTCCCAACAGCAGGGCATAATTCCTCCCACTGACACCAATGATAGGGCACAATTCCTCCCAATGACGTCAATGACGGGGGAACAATTCCTCACAATGATACAAACAATGGGGCCCAATGACATCAGTGATGGGGCACAATTCCTTGTAATGACACCAATGGGACAGTAAACTGGGGCTTTGCTTAGATTTAGAAAGTTTGGAGACCCCTGATGTAAACCCTGACTATTTTTGAGTGATGTTACTTAGCCCGGTAATGTGAACCATGGCCTCACTGACCACTAGGGAGACCTGTGGAAAAGGAGGGTAAAAGACAGGCTTGGCTTTTACAGGAAATGTCAAGATTTGCACATACATGTAGCTGCACACATCTGTGGATCTACTGATTGTGACATATAGTTGGTTTAAATTGTCCAAGTTGGAAAAACAGTTTAAAGCAAAGCCTGGCATAACGCTTGAATACACAGGGGAAATACAAACATATGCTGTTACGTTATTCTGGTACCTGCCAGAAAATGCAGAATTGTCTGCAGCCAGCCTTGTGATAAAGGGCTTGTGTAAACAGGCATTTGTTTGCACTTGAACTGCTTCTGTTCTCATACAGACCATTGAGAATGCAAATGCGGTTTAGGAAGCTAGAAGTGCCTTTGAAGGAGTTCAGAGGCCTCCTAATCTGGAGGCCTCTGCACCCAGGGCTGCTGTTAGAAATCACGGGGCCCCCTATAGCCTACCTGACAGCCCCCCCCCCCCTCGAAAATATCAAAACAATATGGTTGCTAAAAAAAAATCATTATTAGTGGACACAAACATAACTTACACCATTCCTGCTAAATCTAAAAGGTTAAAATTTAATAAATAAAGTCCTGAGTGTAAATGAGGTCTTGGGTCGATCGCAAGGGTGATGTGGTCTGTACATTGTGATTCAGTGTTTCTTTTTATGTGGCTGGAGCTGTGTGCAGGTAGCCTATGTTACTCTGAGGACACAGTAGCTGTATAAACACAGCCACAGGCCCTAATTTGGCAAATTCACCCATGCGTGGCTGTCTTCATACAGCTGTTGTATCCTCATAGAGTAACAGGCCACTCCAGCTGCACAAACAAACCGCTCCTTCACATTGTATGGGCAAGAGAACCTGTGTGAATGAGCCCTGCAGACATACTACAGGAGATTGTCAGAGACTGCAGACATAGTACAGGAGCTGGTCAGAGACTGCAAACATGATACAAGAGATGATCGGAGACTGCAGTTATCGTACAAGAGATGGGCAGAGACTGCAGACATGATACAAGAGATGGGCAGAGACTGCAGACATGATACAAGAGATGGGCAGAGACTGCAGATATAGTACAAGAGATGGGCAGAGACTGCAGACATAGTACAAGAGAAGATCGAACACTGCGGATATAATACAGGAGATGATTGGAGACTGCGGATATGATACAGGAGATGATCGTAGACTGTGGATATAGTACAGGAGATGGGCAGAGACTGAGGACATGTTAAAGGAGATGATCAGAGACTGCGGACATGCTACAGAAGATGGGTAGAGACTGCAGACATGAAACAAGAAATGATCGGAGACTGCGGATATAGTACAGGAGATGATCATAGACTGCGGATATAGTACAGGAGATGATCGGAGACTATGGATATAGTACAGGAGATGATCATAGACTGCGGATATAGTACAGGCGATGATCCTAGACTGCGGATATGATACAGGAGATGATCATAGACTGCGGATATAGTACAGGTGATGATCCTAGACTGCGGATATGATACATGAGATGATCCTAGACTGCGGATATGATACAGGAGATGATCGTAGACTGCGGATATGATACAGGAGATGATCGTAGACTGCGGATATAGTACAGGCGATGATCCTAGACTGCGGATATGATACATGAGATGATCCTAGACTGCGGATATGATACAGGAGATGATCGTAGACTGCGAATATGATACAGGAGATGATCGTAGACTGCGGATATGATACAGGAGATGATCGTAGACTGCGGATATGATACAGGAGATGATCGTAGACTGCGGATATGATACAGGAGATGATCGTAGACTGGGGATATGATACAGGAGATGATCGTAGACTGGGGATATAGTACAGGCGATGATCCTAGACTGCGGATATGATACAGGAGATGATCCTAGACTGCGGATATGATACAGGAGATGATCATAGACTGCGGATATGATACAGGAGATGATCATAGACTGCGGATATGATACAGGAGATGATCATAGACTGCGGATATGATACAGGAGATGATCATAGACTAGACTGCGGATATGATACAGGAGATGATCGTAGACTGGGGATATGATACAGGAGATGATCGTAGACTGAGGATATAGTACAGGAGATGATCGTAGACTCGGGATATGATGCAGGAGATGATCGTAGACTGGGGATATGATACAGGAGATGATCGTAGACTGCAGATATGATACAGGAGATGATCGTAGACTGCGGATATGATACAGGAGATGATCGTAGACTGCGTATATGATACAGGAGATGGTCATAGACTGCGGATATGATACAGGAGATGATCGTAGACTGCGGATATGATGCAGGAGATGATCGTAGACTGGGTATATAGTACAGGCGATGATCCTAGACTGCGGATATGATACAGGAGATGATCATAGACTGCGGATATGATACAGGAGATGATCCTAGACTGCGGATATGATACAGGAGATGATCGTAGACTGGGGATATGATACAGGAGATGATCGTAGACTGGGGATATGATACAGGAGATGATCGTAGACTGCGGATATGATACAGGAGATGATCATAGACTGCGGATATGATACAGGAGATGATCCTAGACTGCGGATATGATACAGGAGATGATCGTAGACTGAGGATATAGTACAGGAGATGATCGTAGACTGCGGATATGATACAGGAGATGATCGTAGACTGCGGATATGATACAGGAGATGATCGTAGACTGCGGATATGATACAGGAGATGATCGTAGACTGCGGATATGATACAGGAGATGGTTAGATACTGTGGACATGATACAAGTGTGTCCTAGCAGTGGCCAGTGTTCTTCCAGTGTGAAAAAACATTGATCACTACACTATGTATAAATAGGGGTTTAAAAGCTGTAACAAAGTGCCAAAAACTTTGATGATCGTAGACTGCGGATATGATACAGGAGATGATCATAGACTGCGGATATGATACAGGGGATGATCGTAGACTGCGGATATGATACAGGAGATTATCGTAGACTGCGGATATGATACAGGAGATGATCGTAGATTGTGGATATGATACAGGAGATCATCGTAGACTGGGGATATGATACAGGAGATGGTTAAATACTGTGGACATGATACAAGTGTGTCCTAGCAGTGGCCAGTGTTCTTCCAGTGTTAAAAAACATTGATCACCACACTATGTATAAATAGGGCTTTAAAAGCTGTAACAAAGTGCCAAAAAAAAACAAAAAACTTTACCAACAGTCAATTGCTCAAGCACCGGAGGACAATAAATGGTTAATAGGTCTGTGAAGCTCATATCCTGAGCAGCCTAATTCCTGCAAAGATAACACAAGGACTCTGGCACAAATCTCTAAAGAAATAGCTAAAGTTTATTACTAACCTGTCACATACTCATATCTAATGTGGCTGTGTCTATCATTATCAGTGTTCCCCATCCTGTGTGCAGTGTAAATAAAAACAAAGATAAGAAGTGAGAAGAGTCAGGGGAAGTCATTCCTCCATCAGAGTGTTCAGTGCCTAATCTGCACACAGGACAGGAGAACGCACTGATGATGATGATGACTTCTGCAACCGATCTGGTTGTGTAGAATCCACTGTGGGCTGAGTGGTCTGTTTGATTAAAATGCTCACACCGTCTTCATACTCAGAGTCAGGTATGTGAGATTCTGCCCACCCCATCCAGCACAGCTCTGGGCACTAGCATCTTCTTCTGGATTAAATGTGGCGGGCTGGGTAAGGGGAGGGTTACAGAGGAATGCTAATTGCCCTCTACCATCTGAAAGCTGGTGGGAGGGAGAGGGGGAGAGCCGTACAGGGCACAGCTCTGTAATTTCCGTCCCTTTGCTGTCCGGGCCCCCCTGTTTCTCAGGGCCCCGTACAGCAGCACCCCCCCCCCCCCCATCAGTGGCCCTGTCTGCACCTGAAAGCATGCTGCTGCTTCTAATCTACACAAGCCCTTTATTCACAGAGCCTATTTTTTTGTGATTTGTGAAGTTTATTTATTTGTTTCTGTAAGGGGTGCTTTTGCAAGCATTACAGGTGTTTGATCATGGACTGTTTTTTAGGCATCTAAATGTATGCAGAAAGCATGTGTGTCTCATGTCAGGCATTCCAGTGGATTTCTATAGGGCAAAAACACCCAATTGCACTAAAAATTAGCTTCTTTTAGTGTAGGCGATGATTGTACAGGTGACTGAGAGTTTAAATCTATATATGCACAATTGCCAACAATGGAATTCTGCATGTTGAGCGTAGTCAGGCAGGAAAACACATAAGTGTAAGTGGGGGCTAAAGCTGGCCATAGATGGTTTGAATTTCAGACTGTTCAGCAGGGACTGGCCAAAATTCAAACCATCTATGGCAGGCTGCTTGTACCCAACTCAAGCCATCGATCGAATTGGATACAACCAGCATGCCAGATTTTTGTATGCGATTATTGCCAGTGGATATAGCTGCTAGCAATAATCATTGTTCTCCTGGCAGGGACTGCTCCCTACAACCCCTGCAAGGAGATCACAATAGCTCAGCGGGAGGGATTCCTCAATCAACACCACTGACTGTGTTGATGGGGGAATCAAGCGATTTTCTGTCCATCTCTGGCCAGCTTAGAATACACACGAGCACAAGAAATATGGAAAATACACTTTTTGATTAATCGGGTTGCATGTTTTTTTTTTCTCTTTTGTTTGCTGAAACCACTTTGGATGTGGCATCTTCTGAGATCATAAAGTCCATTCTGCAAGCTTTACAAGTGTAGATTATAAAATCGATTTCCTCCTTAAAAGCATCTGACATGCATATCTTTACCCATTGTCTTGCATTAGAATATCAGCAAAAGTATTTCTAGCCATGTAAAACCACTCAGGGTGTCTTTTCTTTCTCATTGCAGTTCGGTTGGATGATACAACCTTTATCTAGAACACAATCACAAGGGGAAAGTGAAGTGTCTGGAGCCTGGCCAAGTGGCATGTGATCTATGAGAAAATACTTTTGTTTCCACAAGTTATGGAGAGTCACAGAGGGAAGTGAGAGGAATTGTTCTGACTGACACACAGTTGTACAGTGTGAGTATTGTAGTCCACATGCATAGACAACATTGCATCCCTTATGTCTCAGCACTTGGAGCTACTGAATTACATTAGGGGTCATGTTTCTTTCTTTTTTCTCCTGGTTAGGCTACTTTCAAACTGCAGTCGCAGTAAAACCCTGCTAGTTTAAGCAGAGTTTTACCGGTGCTGTAGCGCTACTTTTCAGTCAGGAGCACAGTGCTTTTAACCCCCCACAAGGGGTTAAAAGTGCCTGCGCTCTACGCTTCCAAGGCAGTGTGCAGCCGCTTCGGAAGCACGTGCCATTCATTTCAATGGAAGAGGCGGTAGAGGAGCGGTGTATCACCGCTTACCTCACCCTCCCAAAGATGCGGCTTGCAGGAATTTTTGTAACGTCCCTCAAGTGCACCGCCCCAGTGTGAAAGCACTCAGGCTTTCACATTTGGGTGGATTGAGGGGGATTTTTGAGGAGCTTTACAGGCGTTATTTTTAGCTAAATATTGCCTGTAAAGCGCCTCAGTGTGAAAGTAGCCTAAGTAGCATTGGGAACTTAGGCTACTTTGGGATGTATCTCAGTTGGGAAATAAATTCCCAACTGAGATACATAGCAAGAGTTTTTAAGCACATATGAATTTTTAAAATTGATAATTGAAAAGTAGCATGTGATTGCAGCATTGTGTGTTTTTACATTGCACAAGATGAAATTTGACCTTCCTTTTTTCACTTAAGGGCCGGATTCAATTTATGTGAATGAATGGGGGGCCGCATTTTCCTGCTAATAAATGAAGATAATAATAATCCTGTGGACAGGGGGGTTTCAGAGGTGGGTGTGGACAGGGGGGTTTCAGAGGTGGCTGTGGACTGGGGGGCTTCAGAGGTGGCTGTGGACATGGTGGCTACAGAGGTGGCTGTGGACAGGGGGGCTACAGAGGTGCCTGTGGACGGGGGGGGGCTACAGAAGTGCC
>BLSH010136794.1:477220-497618 GCA_018402905.1 Glandirana rugosa
GGCTGTAGACAGGAGGGGTTACAGAGGTGGCTGTAGACAGGAGGGATTACAGAGGTGGCTGTAGACAGGAGGGGTTACAGAGGTGGCTGTAGACAGGAGGGGTTACAGAGGTGGCAGTAGACAGGAGGGGTTACAGAGGTGGCTGTGGACAAGGAGGGTACAGAGGTGGCTGTGGACGGGGGGGGGTACAGAGGTGGCTGTGGACGGGGGGGGGGTACAGAGGTGGCTGTGGATGAGGGGGGGGGGTGTAATAGAGGTGGCTGTGGACAAAGGGGCACAGAGGTGGCCGAATTAATCACGGGCACTAACGGGCCAGAGATTTAGCAGCCGGCCCGCGGGCCGCTGACCCCTGACGATAAGGATGGCAGTTCGAACGTGTGGAAAAGCTGTGGTATGTTAGAACAACATTGGATTTATTGGGACAGGACATGCAATCCCGAACTGTGCGGTGCGATAAAATGTGTGGCAGTGCGAATAGGACACATAGGCAACATTTTGTTTTCTGTGTGTCCTAGAGGTGATCTGTGTTGTTGCAGTGTGGTAAAGCGCACATCACTGTACATATGTGAACAGGGTCTTAAGAGAGGCGAAGGGCATATCACTCCATCATGTACTGGTGCTGTCAGTCCAAACTTTAGAATGATTGTCAGACTTCTGTTGCCTTTCCCCCCTTTTTCTCCATCTTTATCTTTATCCTCATCTTTACTTTGCTCTTTCTCTGTTTTTGTTTTGTTATTTATCGCCAGCAGCCCATGTGCTGGGCCTATTTATTGCTTTTGGCTCTTTTATGGAATCAGTGTAGCATTTTTTTCTGGTACCAGGGTAGAGGCATTTTCTTATTGCAGCTTTTGGAGACATATGAGATGGCCCCTCTGGCCCCTGAACATATATTTTTTTTAAATTTCATGTACATTTATACGGGTCGATCTCAGGTGCTGTTGTGTGTATTACCTATGTTACACTATGTGAAATTATTTGTCTACGTTTAGCCTGACCCCTAGGCCTTGGCTGTTGGGTGATGCGCTTATCATTGACTTCCTAATGGAACGTATTGGTATCCAGACACCCTCACATGTTTTATTTTTGTTTTGTTTTTTTCCTTTGTTATTATTGTTTATAGAGATGGGCCAATGCACCAGAACTCCCGAACAGGGAAAAAGTTGGGCCGCAAACTCTATTAAAGTCTGTGGGACGCATACATGAGAAATCAAAAGTCCCCATTTTGAAGGCTTACATGCAAGTTATTGGCCATAAAAAAGAGTATGGGAGCCCAGGTACTGTCCTGGGGACATGTATCAATGCAAAATTAAAAAAAAAAAAAAATGTTTTTATTCACTTAACCACTGGGCACTTAATCCCCCTTAACAACCAGACCAATTTTCTGC
This sequence comes from Glandirana rugosa, assembly GCA_018402905.1. Classification (NCBI taxonomy): domain Eukaryota; kingdom Metazoa; phylum Chordata; class Amphibia; order Anura; family Ranidae; genus Glandirana; species Glandirana rugosa. The sequence goes on from BLSH010136794.1 coordinate 478,606, forward strand.
TTTTCAGTGCTCTCACATTTTGAATGACAATTACTCAGACATGCAGCACTGTACCCATATGAAATATCTGCCCTTTTTTCACACAAATAGAGCTTTCTTTTGGTGGTATTTAATCACCGCTGGGTTTTTTATTTTTTGTGCTATAAATGAAAAAAGACCAAAAATTTTGTAAAAAAAAAATGCATTTTTCTTCATTTCTGTTACAAAATTTTGTAAATGAGTAATTTTTCTTCATAAATTTTGGCCAAAATGTATACTGCTACATATCTTTGGTAAAAACAAATTAGTGTATATTATTTGGTCTTTGTGAAGGTTATATAGTCTACAAGCTATGGTGCCAATCACTGAAAATTGATCACACCTGATGTACTAATGGCCTATCTCATTTCTTGAGACCCTAACAAGCCAGGAAAGTACAAATACCCCTCAAATGACTCCAGAGATTCCAAAGTATTTAGTAAGAGGCATGGTAAGTTTTCTGAAGTTGTATTTTTTTCCCACAATTCTTTGCAAAATGAAGATTTTTTTTCTTTTTCCCCCACAAAATTGTCATATTAACAGGTTATTTCTCACACCCAGCTTATGCATATCACAAATTGCACCCCAAAATAAATTCTACTACTCATGAGTATGGCGATACCACATGTGTGAGACTTTTACACAGCGTGGCCACATACAGAGGCCCAACATGTAGGGCGCGTCATCAGGCGTTCTAGGGACATAAATTACACATATAATTTGCTGAATATCTCGTGCACTTTTGAAGGTCCTGGAGCACCAGGACAATGGAAATGCCCAAAAAATGACCCCATTTTGGAACGTAAACACCCCAACGTATATTCTAGGAGGCATAATGAGTCTTTTGAACATGTATTTTTTTTCCCACAAGTTTTTGGAAAATGTGGAAATAAAATGAAAACGTTTTTTTTTTTTTTTTACACAAAGTTGTCCATTTATGCAATCTTTCCTCCTCCTGAGTATGGCGATACCACATGTGTGAGACTTTTCTACAGCCTGGCCACATACAGAGGTCCAACATGCAGGGAGCACCGTCAGGTGTTCTAGGGGGCATAAATTTCAAATCTAATTTGACTACCTATTACACTATTCTGAGGCACTGTAGTGGCATGAATGTGTCACGGATGGGAACTGATGTGGTATGAATGAGGCACAAATGAACCATGGATGGGGATGGATGAGAACGGATGGGGGAAGACTGAGCACGGATGGGGAGGATTGAGCATGGATGGATGGGTGGTTGAGCATGAATAGCGGGGTGAGCATGGATGGCTGGGTAGGTGAGGATGGCTGGCTGAGGATGGATGGGGGGTGCAGCCTGGCACATAGCAGCGCTGTGCTCACTTCAGATCCTCTGCCCACAGCACTGCTGCATTGATCTTCCCCCTCTCCTCTCACACTGCACCAATCGGTGGGGAGACAAAGTTGGAACTTCCAGCGGCATGTTTACATCTGATTGCTCCATGATTTGATGGAGCAATCACGTGGTAAAAGGCCGCTGCGAGCGGCCATTTACCGTGATCCGTGAAGCGCCGAGTCCTCCGGACCAGGAACTCACAGATGTTCCTGGGTGCACACGATCATGGGAGGACATCATTGTACGCCCTCCCAGAGTTAAGCAACCGCCCTGTAGCCGTCATTTGGCTATGGGCCGGTTGTTAAGCGGTTAAAGGAGCAGTGATTTTAATGATGCTTAAAGTGAAACAATAGAAATGAAAATTACCTTTAAATATAGTGTCTGGGGGGCACCCTTAGTCTGCCTGTAGAGTGGCGCATCTGTACAGTGTATAGAACATGCTGCAACAAAACTGACATTCCTAAAGAAGAAAAGAATGCATTTAAATGTACTTCACGGCTGCAAGCTATTGCCGGCACCTGGCAATACAAATTTATTTATTTATTTTTTTTAAATGGTGTGGGGTCCCCCCCAGTACATACCCGGCCCTTTGGGTCTGGTATAGACTTTAAGGGGAACCCCACGCCACAGCGTGACGGCGGCAAGGTGGCCCGTTGTCGCGAAATGCCGTCACCTGACGGCGGCCGCGATAACTAGCATTGTGAGCATGCACCGCCAGAGGCGCGCTTTCACTGTGTTCGGGGGGGGCAGGGAGCGTGTAGGGCGGACTCTTATCGCCACAGGCTACCCACGATGGCCCCCCCCACAGTGAGAGAACGGAGGTCCGTGTAAGTAAATATGGATTTCCGTTCTCATAGAGGGGGAAGGGCGATGATCACAGGCTTCCTGTATATGGAAGCTGTGATCATCCCCTTTCCCCAGCCAGGACAGCCCACACACAGTTAGAACACGCCCAGGGAACACAGTTAACCCTTAGAGTGTCCCCTGCAGGTTAACCCCTTCACTGCCAATGGCATTTACACAGTAATCAGTGCATTTTCATAGCACTGATCGCTGTATAACTGCCAATGGTCCCAAAAGTGTCAAAATAGTCCGACATGTCCGCCCCAATATCGCAGTACCGCTAAAAATCGCAGATCACCGCCATTATTAGTAAAAAATGAAAAAACAATAAAAACCCCAGAAATGAATTCTCATCATCCGTAAACGCGGCAACTTTTGTGCAAACCAATCAATAAACGCCGCTTGCGATTTTTTTTTTTTTTACCAAAATATGAGGAAGAATATAAATCAGCTGAAACAGATAAAAAAAAAAAATGTTTTTGGATTTGTATTTTAGCAAAAAGTAAGAAATGAGGGTTTTTTTCACAGAATTATCGCTCTTCTTTTGTTTATAGCGGCGATCAGAAATGACGCAGAGGGGATCAAATACCACCAAAAGAAAGCTCTATTTGTGGGAAAAATTTAGTTTGGGTACAACGTCGCACGACCGTGCAATTGTCAGTTAAAGCGACGCAGTGCCGAATCTCAAAAAGTGCTCTGGTCCTAAAGTGGGAAATCCTTCCAGGGCTGAAGTGGTTAAATAAAGGATTCTAAACCTCTGTACTGGTTTTTTTTTTTTTTCTTTTTTTGACACTTTTTTTGGTGAATGAGTAGCGGTACCCCATACTCATTCACATGGGGGGCGGGATCTGGGGGCCTTGGTCCCGGTTATGGGAACAACATGGGGAGAAGGTGCTTTATGGCGGGGAGGGGGGCAGAGCCCCATCCCATGTTGCCTGGTATGGTTCAGGAGGGGGATGGGCATGTGGCCTGGTCAGGAGGGGGCAATATTTTGGCATTTATTTTGTTTATTTTTTCTATTGCTGCAAATGTTGTTGTTTTTTTTCCCATTCAGCTGTCAGCGGGGAAGCTTATCAACAGCTGATGATTCATCTGTTAAGAACGCAGCGGCCAACTTCCCGTCAGTGTTGCCAACCGCCAGTAAATTTACTGACAATTTGTAAAAATCAGTGATTTTTAGAAATTTGTCATGCTGTGCTGACTTTTTAAGTGTAAACTGGGCAAACTACTTGATATGGGTATTGTCAGTGTTTCCATGCTGTGTTTAAATATTAATTGTCTTAGTTTTTAATAGGAGTTCAGTTATTTTTCAGGTTGCCAGTAAAAAATGTGCTTTGCCAGTAAGATTTTCCATGATTTGCCAGTAAAAAACGCTGTGGGAGGTTGGCAACACTGCTTCCCATCCCTGCTCCTTAATGGCCATTCACTGTGCCCTAATTGGGCAAGGCTTTGCTTCAGGGCTTAGAATGCACTGTGCAGTGCAAACTTTTGCTGGACTCGAACAGTTCGCCCATCTCTATTTGTGATGTATAAGGGGCCTATTTGCATGTGGGCTCTAACCTGCTTTTTGTTGTTGTCCCTGGAGTTTGAGCACTGCTTTGTATGTATGCCTTCTTTTTTTATACAATAAAAGTATTGTTAAAGAATGATTGCCAGAAAATATGCCTGAGACATTGCACACAAACTTCTGCCCACTGCAGCCTTTTACTCTGTGAAGCAAACAAACAGATTTAAGCCCCAGACACCCCTCTATTCCTCTATATTTCTCTACTTCCAGAAAATGTGCTTGGGTGTTCTAGCTGTATTAATTTTCTTTGTTTAAGCTAAGGAGACTAGTAAGCTGCAATATTTATTATAGGTACTATATATTATATACATATATCAGGGTTGCACCGATACCACTTTTTTGCCACCAAGTACGAGTACCGATACTTTACCTTTTGGTAGTCGCCAATTACCAGTACCTACCGCGTAGGAAGAGTAGGTAGAGGGTTGGTTTTGGAAGTGCCCCTCAACATCCCCTTCACATTACACAACCCCTTGCACGTCCGTACCCCTTTACATTACAAAGCCTCCTGCTCCTCTGCATCCCCTTTACATTACACAGCCCCCTGCACCTTTGGGCCCCTTTACTTTACACAGCCCCCTGCTCCTCTGCATCCCATTTACATTACACAGCCCCCTGCACCTTTGGGCCCCTTTACTTTACACAGCCCCCTGCTCCTCTGCATCCCCTGTACAATGCACAGCCCCCTGCTCCTCTGCATCCCCTTTACGCACTGGTTGCTAGCGCCTGTGCCGACTGGCGTCTAGCAACCAGTGACGTCAGTCATATCTGAGCCACTGCTGAGCCTGAGGAGGAGAGCGAAGCCCCTGAATTCAGAGCGGAGCCTACTTCCTCCTTCGCGCCGTGTGAGGCTCCTCCCACCTCCTCCCTCCATCTTCTGCAGGCTCCATGAGGAAGACAGGAAGAAGCAGTAGCTGTGACACTGTGTGCCACTGTCATTGCTCTGCTGTCTGCAGTGCAATCCCAAAATGGATCCCGCTATTGCAATCCTGATTCCGAATCTCTATTGCTCCTTCATGGGAGCCCCTCCCCCACCAGAGCTGAGCACCTAATAAACCAATAACCGTGAGTACAAAAATTCATCATAGTATATAATCACAGAATACCAGTTGTTGTACTTGTATGCCATTATTTATGCAATAAAAAAAAAATGCTGCCCTTTTGCATTGACATTTTGTCTTGTTCATTCTTAACCACTTCAGACCTGGAAGGTTCATCCCCCCTTCATAATGATGACCAGGCCATTTTTTGTGATTCAGCACTGCCACTGCGTCACTTTAACCACTTGCTGACCGTATCGCATGGACATACGGCGACAAGGTGGCTCCACTGCGTAAATCCCCATATATAAACCTGTGTTAGTGTGGCCGCAGGTCGGGCGGACTCTATATCTGCCGGTGACATGCAATCGCCTAATACAGAGCTAGAATGGTGAACCACCAATGTAAGCATGGCGGTTCCCCATTCTGTCAGGGGACATGACGGTAATTACTGATCCCAGTAATCAGGATCAATTAGATCTGTCATGTCCCGCCCAGCCCCCACACTGTTAGAACACGCTGAGGGAACACACTTAACCCCTTGATCACCCCCTTAGTGTTAACCCCTTCCCTGTCAATGACATTTATACAGTAATCAGTGGTTATTTATAGCTCTGATCTCTGTATAAATGTCATTGGTCCCTCAGAAGTGTCCGATTTTGTCCCTCGTAATATCGCAGTCCTGATAAAAATCGCAGATCACCGCCATTACCAGTAAAAAAAAAATTATAATAAAAATCAATTCTCATAGTTTGTAGACACGCTAACTTTTGCGCAAACCAATCAATATACGTCCATTGTGATTTAATTTACCAAAAATATGTAGTAGAATACATTTTGGCCTAAACTGGTGAATAAATTTGTTTTTTTACATTATTTTTTTTGGATATGTATTATAGCAGAAAGTAAAAAATATTGTTTATTTTTCAAAATTGTCGCTCTTTTGTTTGTTTATAGCGGTGATCATAAATGACGCAGAGGGTTTAAATACCACCAAAAGAAAGCTCAATTTGTGGGGAAAAAAGGATGTCAATTTTGTAAGCAACACCTTATTTTCAGGTAGTGCCCCTCCCGAGACTAGGCTCTGCGTCCGCCCCTGCACCATTTATGTCATAATCTGGACTATCTGCATTTCAGAGTTTTTATTATTATTATTATTATTATTATTATTGCCTGCTATTGTTCAAGCTTTCTGTTTTGTAACTTGATTGTCATGTGGCTGCTGCACCTTCATTAGAGTGCGAGTGTATAATGTCTCTTAGTACTTATTTTCTCTTTTACTCATAAGACACTATTAAGAGCGTCTTATTAACCACTTAAGCTCCTGAAGATTTTACTCCCTTCATGACCAGGGCATTTTTTGCTATTCAGCACTACGCTGCTTTAACTGGCAATTGCGTGGTCCTGCAACACTGAACGCAAATTAAATTTTAAATAATTTTTTTTTTTCACACAAATAGAGCTTTCTTTTGGTTGTATTTGATCACCACTGGGTTTTTTATTTTTTGCAATATAAATGAAAAAAGACAGAACATTTTGAAAAAATGGTGTAAAAAGGTAGCCGTATATAATGCAATTTGTACAATCTCCATTAGATTTACCGAAGTTATAAAAGAATTCCAATAAGTGTATATTGATTGGTTTGTGGGAAAGTTACTATATTAACTTCATAAAATCCATTTAAAAAAAAGCTTCTATTCACCTGTAATAATTTTGGATCACGTGACCACGATGGCTTCTTTAACCGCTTGCTGTACATGTACGGTGGCAAGGCAGCTTTCCTGTGGAGAATCTCGTACCTGTAAGTGATCCTGCAATTCTGGGTCTTTGGACACAGTTGGCAGCCAATCAGCGGGTCTGCCCGGGACCCGCCGATCGGTCGGGACAGAAGCAGAACAGCAGTAAGCCTATGTAAACAAGGTAGACTGCCGTTCTGTCAGTAGGGAAGGTAGTGATCCTATGTTTCTGCAAAGCAGGAACACGAATCTCGGCCTTCCCTTAGTACAAGCACATCCCACACAGTGAGTAAGCACATTTTAGGCACACATTTAACCCTTTGATTACCCCTGATGTTAACCCCTTCCCTGCCAGTGTCATTAGTATAGTGACGGTGCATATTTTTAGCACTGTGAGTAAACCGTGTATTGAAGAGCGCTCTTTCCCTTGTATGACAAAAATGAATCAATTAAATAAACTTGGTTAACAAAGTGCTTGTGCATCAGTGAAAGGAGACTCCTAGTGGTCAATCCACAATCAATAAATAAACAAATACCATAAAAATATATATGACCAATTTTAAATTCCACATAACAAGCAAAAAATGTGACTGTATAAATGTTTCAAATATCACAGTCCAAAGTTCATTGAGCTTTGACAATGTCTCGTGGGAGGGACGAAATGTATCAGGTGACCGCGGGTGGTGACGTCATTTCCAGCCGGTAAGACACACGTCGGCTTCCTACTTCCGGTTCGGCGGTTTCAATGCATTTTTGCTATTTTAAATGTAAATGGATATTGTTTGATTTTAATCTACAATAAAATGGGTTTGCACTATATACATCTCTTTTGCCATTGTGACCACCATATCATTTGGATCCGGTGAATGCTGTGAGCGGAAAAAATTGCTGGATGAGATCTGATTCGTGGAACTACTGGTCCCAGCATGCATCTAAGGCATTTATGACTTCTGTTATGGAAGTCCCATCTTTCTGGTGAGTGCGGAAAACACAGGAGGGGAGCACGGATTGCACAAGACCTCACAGCAATGTTTTAACCACCTCCCACCTGGCCACTGTACATATACGGCCGGGTGGGAGCTTCCCCGTTCTGACAGGACGTGCATATATGTCCTGCAAAACGGGAGTTCGCAGCGTGGCCACATGGTGCGCTGCGGCTGGGTCCTGTGATCATTAGGATCACAGGATCCAGCTGAGCAGAGATCGGGATATGGGCGCTGTGATTGGCCCTCCCGATCATGTGACGGCTGTGTCCAATCACAGCCGTTACATTGTAAACGGAGACGAACGTATCTGTGACATTTCTCCCCCCGCCAAGCTCAGTGAGAACTCAGTGCGGGGGGGGGGGGGTCTGCAGCAATATGACAGCTCTCTGCATGATGAGGATTTCATGCAGAAAGCTGTCACAGATCGCCCCCCACACAGTGCACCGAGCACACTGATACCCCTGTCCCCATACACATAAGTGTCCCCATGAAACAGTCCCCAAAACATCTGTATGTCCCCCATCACATCTGTCACAGTCCCCAAAACATCGGTATGTCCCCATCACATCTGTCACCATACACAAAACATCTGTCACAGTCCCCGTCACATCTGTCTGTCCGCCAACACCAATTAAACTCAGATTTGGGTTATTTTTACCAAAGAAATGTAGCAGTATCATTTTTGGTCAACATTTATGAAGAGAAATTACTTATTTGCAAAAGTTTATAACAGAAACTAAGAAAAATCGGCCTTTGGTTTGCGCAAAACTTGTCGCGTTTACAAACCATGAGATTTAATTTCTGGCATTTTTTACAAATGTGTTTTTTTTACTAGTAATGGTGGCGATCTGCGTTTTTTTTTTTTTTTTTATCGGGCTGTGATATTGGGGTGGACATGTCGGACATTTTGGCACTTTTTTTTGGGACCAATGACATTTTATACAGTGATCAGAAATGTAAATATCCACTGATTACTGTATAAATGTCATTGGCAGGGAAGAGGTTAACCTGCAGGGGCCAGTGAAGGGGTTAACTGTGTTCCCTGTGTGTGTTCTAACCGTATAGGGGGCTGGGCTGCCAGGGGCACCAGAGATCTAACTGATCCCGAGTACAGAATATATACAATACAATACAGGCCTGTCAGAGCGAGGAACCGCCGTGTTTACATCTTCGGATCCCCATTCTGGCTCTATCACCAAGTCCGCCCAACCCGTGGCCCCGCTCAGCCGTCATGCCTGCGAGTGATGACTATACGCGATGATTTACGGGACAGAGCCCTGCTGTCGCCGCATATAGTCGCTACATGGTTGGGCACTGGTTAAAGATTTTCCTATATTTGTAGAGTATTTATCAGCATGTTTCCTATTTTGCTTTTTTTATATGCCGTTTTTTGAATTGAATGCTTAGAGCAGGCATATCAAACTCAGATTAAAAAAAAAATGGAGAAAACTGTGGACCAAATTGAGAGGGCTAGGGGCCATGTTATGAGGACGGGACCTACATAGCGTTAGAAAAAGTTTATGGCCCTTGGAATTTATTATATTAAAAAAATGCAATTTAAAATATTCACAGAAACCCCTGACCGTTGTACAGACAACAAACTACATAGAATGTGGTCACTTTGGGTGACATGGTACAACACAATAACACAAAAATGATAAACATACTCCTGCCGAGACGTGTCTTCCCTCTCACCCTCTACCCTCTTTTCCCCTTCCTCTCTCTCCTGTCTTCCTCTTACTATGTGCGTCTCATTCCTATTTACTAAGCCTACTTCATACCTACCAGAAAGGCTTCAACCAGTTAAGTAATTAAGATGTTGATGAGGAACGTGATATAACTCCAACGCAGACAAATCTTCCTTGAGCAACACCTAAACTATGATAGGGAAAAACCCAAGGCCTCTAAGCATAGGAGGAGAATGGCCCTTTACCCCGCTAAGACACATTATGTTCCCATAGGGGTGTCTGGGTTGGGGCTGGTCACTTCTCACCAGACTAAGCTACCTACATTGGGTCAATGCGCATCAAGGAAGGTATGGCTACGCAGATATGCTTAGTATCAATAAGTTTGTACATTTGTCATTCCATATATAGGATTGTTAATAGGGTATATTGGATGGAATGAGCCCTTTCTGTACGCATACCCTAGACATTTGATATGTATTATTGTTCAGTTGTTATCATTTATCTTCAACTTAAATAAAAACTATTGAGAGTAAAATATTCACAGAGAAAGGGACTATAAAACATATCTTGAAGTATTTATGTGCACAATTACGTAAGGAAGTATAACTTATCAACTGGAAAACCGCAAGAGACACATTAAAGGCTAAGTTTACTTTTGTCAAAATTCCAGCGTCCCTATGTTCCAATATACCATTCATGTACCTCTGTTGCAGAAAAGAAAAAGCTTTCTCTATATTCTAGAGTGGGCTTTACCTCTGCCTCCAGTTTCTTCTATAGAAAACTCCTCCCGACTTCCTCGTATACATCCTATAGGACATGAAAATTGTAGAAAGTAGAATTAGGAAGTACTTTAGCAGTTGACCTCATTAAACCACACCCTGCACCTGCGCTCCCCCTCCAGGAGATTGCTCCCGGACAGTTCCATGTTTCTCCAATGCAGACATTTTCAGTAAACAATGTTACCCTGAATACTCAGCCAGATTGTTCATTTGGCACACTGGAGCAGGAGAAGGAACTGAGTGATCACATAACCGTTTATGTGTAGCAGAGTTTTAGTATTGAAACAGGAGAAGTGTGTCCCTGGAAGTCTGTAAAACTCATCATACACTGTGTAGCCATGTGCTCCCTTAAGAGTGGCTGAAAGTTGTGGTCCACCCGCCTGCTGCCCTCAATCACACGTATTCCGCACATCCAATGTCACTGAACAGGCCGGTACTTTGTTCTTGTTGTTTTATTTAGGGGTTTGAACTTGGATAGGGATTAGGGATGACTGTGGGATGCCCAGTAATTGAACATAGGACATACTATATACACCTCCGGTATATACACTTCTTCACCTCCAGCACACTACTTGCTGACCGTTACACCTGTCCTTCTGGTCCGAAGGGAAATTTATCAGACCTCTACAATACTTCTTCACCACAGCTAGCACATGGTGAGGCCTGCTGCAGGCGCTGGCAAGGCATGAGAACTACCCTTTTTGTGGGCGAGGGCTGTAGGTTTCTCTCACTGAAACCAGACAGCCTCTCTTGTGTAGCAAAGTACGTTGGTGCTAGCTGGGCCTTTGGATGAACTACTACTCCCAGCCCATCCTTCACACCCATCCGGTATGTCCTGCGGTCCAATGGCTCTCCTTCATCTTTGGTTGGTTCCCCCTGGCTTCCACAGACTGCTCTCTCTCTCTCCCAGACTGTCCCAGCTGTCTCCTCCAACTCCCAGGGGCCGCCACTCACCGACTTATTGGTGGAGTCCTTTAAAGAGTCTCCTTCCATGTAGACCTCAGCTGCTCTCCTGCTTCTCCTGTGCCTCTCCAGGAGCCGACTCCCACTTCCGGCTGCACCCAAGTCCCAGAAGGGGGATCCTCTCCAGGGTGAGGCCTGCTCTGCAGCTTCTGACTACATCCTTACTCTTCCACCTGAACTCTCCTGACACCTGCTGGCAGATTGCTGTATTTAAGGAGGCCTGCCCCCTGCCAATTCAGCCGCTGGATTGGTCAGAGCTCCTTGTCATACATCAGGAAGTGACACCTCCTCCTCCATCCCCCTTTCTAGAACTTTCCAAGTTCAAGGGGGAGGAATCTCCAAGGGGTGTTCCTTCCCTCTATCTCCAGCTCCTCCCTGAGCTACTCCCCTAGCCCAGATCAAAACATTCAGGCCTGCACCGTCAAGCCACAGTGGGCGGTCGGCAACTGGTTAAAAAATAGACTGCAACCTGATCATATGGTACTTCTGTACCATGCAAATTGCTGCAGGCAAAAGCACTGCATTTGGGGTGTCGTTAACAATGACACCCACTGAAGATAGTAACTGCAGTCTGTTTTGAATGAATACATTTATTTCTAGACTCTACATCATTGCACACATACAAGTATTTCTAGACTTTGCATGATTTCTTTCTGGTGCTTTGCTTCTCATACTTGGTTTTACCTGACCCTCAGCTACTACTCCTTGGAGAGCTGCCGATTATTCTCTGTCTTTTTCAAGATACTTCTATTAAGATCCATGATCAAGCACCCCACGCCCACTCTCTACCTTCCAAGTTTTTATTGCTATATTTTATTGCAGATGGGAAATCTTTGGTTGATAGGGGAAAGGTTAGATTACATGCAAATTGTTTTTGCTGTCTGTGCCATCCTGTATATATGCCCCTGTTTAACTTATTTCCTGTCCTGTGGTCAGAAGGGTGAAGGGAACCTTCCCAATGGAGTCACAGCCAGTAAAAAAAAAAAAACCTAACAAACGCTTTAGCCCTTCCACACCCTTCTAACAACTAAAAGAAAATGTCTCAAGTTGAGTTTTAAAATCATGGGATTTAAGAATGTGCTTGAAAGTTTTATTGCACAAAATAGTGCATGTAATATAGTTGGTTGTGTATTTATTTATTTTCAGAGATGCAGATCCATTTAAGTGATGATAAAAGAGGGAATTTGTCATTCTCATCACATTCAAGATGAACCTGCAGACAGGTGACACCGACCACTTTGGTTCTCACAGCTCTTTGCATGACGCCCATTCCATTACCAGTGCTGAGTTTGTGGCCAGGCTTGAATCCTATGAGAGCTCAGGGAAGAAAAGTATATCTGATGTCAGAAGAACCTTCTGCCTCTTTGCCACCTTTGATGTCTTGTTTGTCACGTTGCTGTGGATCATAGAATTAAATGTGAGTTACTTTTCGGTTTTATTTATCCTGTGTTCCTATTAAGTACTGTGATATATGTACAGTAAGTCCCCTACATATGAACCTTCGAGTTGCAAAATGTTTAAGATGCGAACATGTGTTTGCACAGTTTTTTTTCCCGTACCAACACAAGCAATGTTGGTGCAGCAATCCCCCCAGCTGTGCTACTGTGTTCTGACAGTGGGACAGCACCCCCCCCCCCTTCCTTTGTCTGCAAGCACTGATCTTTGTTGGACTTACAAACAAGTTGGATTTCTGAAACGGAACTTGTTCATAAGTGGGGAACTTAATATAATCAAAAACGTAACAGTCTGAAAAGTCATTACAAAGTGAAATAACTAACATTTTATATAGCTGTAGGAGCAATGTATATATTAATGAATTACCCTAACTATTTTTGCGCTAGCCATTTAGTTTTTTTTTTTTAAGTTTGCTACCTCTTAAAAGTTGATTAGAATATCCTTACATCATCTGAATTGTCTAGCACAGCCTTTCTCAACCTTTTCAACACCAAGGAACCCTTGAAATAATTCTCCGGTCTCGGGGAACCCCTGCTAAAAATCTACAACTCATGATACATTAGTGTGATGGTCAATGGGAAGAATGCTCCTTACACTTTGTGGTCATTGGGAAGCATTACCCCCTTACAGATAGCTAAAAAAAAACAATTGTGAGTGGGAATTTATCTGAGAGGCAGAAATTGACCATTGCTAAAGGAACCCCTAGCAACCTCTGGAGGAACCCTAGGGTTCCACAGAACCCTTGTTGAGAAACCCTGGTCTAGCACATGAGAATTACCGGAGTATTGTAGGATTGCATTGAAATAGGTGCAGAACGGGGTATGTAGACCAAGGTTTCTCATCTTCTTTACCTTGAAGAAACCCTTGGCGAAAAGTATTGAGATCTCGAAGAACCCCTGGAATAATATTCAGATCTACAGCTCACGTTGATGTGATCAGCGAGCTATTGATATAACAATTATTTTTAGAAAAAGTATTAGTGCCTTGAAAAAGTATTCCTACTCCATTGAAATTGTCCACATTTTGTCATGTTACAACCAAAAATGTAAATGTATTTTATTGGGATTTTTTTTTCCAGTAAAGTTTTTTTATTTTTAGGATTTTATGTGATCGATCAACACAAAGTGGCACATAAAAGTGGAAGGAAAATAATAAATGCTTTTCAAAATGTTTTACAATATATCTGAAAAGTGTGAAGTGCATTTGTATTCAGCCCTCTTTACTCTGGTACCCCTAACTAAAATCTAGTAGAACCAACTGCCTTCAGAAGTCGCCTAATTTAGTAAATAGAGTACACCTGTGTTTATATCTCAGTGTTCAGCGGTTCTGTGAAGCCCTCAGTGGTTTCAACAGCATCATGAAGGCCATGGAACACACCAGACAGGTCAGTGATAAAGTTTTAGAAAAGTTTAAAGCAGGGTTAGGTTATAAAAAGAATATCCCAAGCTTTAAACATCTCACGGAGCATTGTTCAATCAATCATACAAAAATGGAAAGAGTTCAACTGAAAACCTTCCAAGACATGGCTGTCCACCTAAATTGACAGGCTGTGCAAGGAGAGCATTAATCAGAGAAGCAGGCTGGATGTGCTGCAGAGATCCACAGCTCAGGTGGGAGAATATGTCCACAGGACAACTATTAGTCATGCACTCCACAAATCTGGCCTTTATGGAAGAGTGGCAAGAAGAAAGCCATTGTTGAAAGAGGTCCCGTTTGCAGTCTGTGAGAAACCATGTGGGGGACACAGCAAACGTGGAAGAAGGTGCTCTGGTCAGATGAGACCAAAATGGAACTTTTTGGCCTAAAAGTAAAACGCTATGTGTGGCAGAAAACTAACACTGCACATCACCCTGAACATGCCATCCCCACCGTGAAACATGGTGGTGACAGCATCATGTTGTGGGAATGCTTTTCTTCAGCAGGGACAGGAAAGCTAGTCAGAGTTGATAGGAAGATGGACAGAGCCAAATACAGGGCAATCTTAGAAGAAAACCTGTTAGAGTCTGCAAAAGACTTGAGAAAGGGGAGGAGGTTTGCCTTTCAGTAGGACAATGACCCTAAACATACAGCCAGAGCTATAATAAAATGGTTTAGATCAAAACATGTTCATGTGTTAGAATGTCATAGTCAAAGTCCAGACCTAAATCAAATTGAGACTCTGTGGCAAGACTTTGAATTTGCTGTTCACAGGCGCTCTCCATCCAATCTGACAGAGCTTGAGCGATTTTGCAAAGAAGAATGAGCAAAAAATGTCACTCTCTCTAGATGTGCAAAGCTGGTAGAGACATCCCCAAAAAGACTTGCAGCTGTAATTGCAGTGAAAGGTGGTTCAACAAAGTATTGACTCGCCAACACGCCACACTTTTTCACATATTTGTTTGTAAAACATTTTTAAAAACCATTTATCATTTTCCTTCCACTTCACAATTCTGTGCCACTTTGTGTTGGTCTATCACATAAAATCCCAATAAAATACATTTAAGTTTTTAGTTGAAACATGACAATGTGGAAAATGTCAGCAGGGTGAGATACAGGCAGTCAGCAGTGCAGAGCACAGGGATTTAGGAGGACACCGTTCAGGGGGGACAACAGATCACATTACATGGGGGGTTTGCAGGGCATATTCCTTGTGAAAGCAGTGTCAGAACTGCAGCAGGGCACATTACATGGGGGGCAACAGAGCAAATTACACAGCCAAGGGGGTCAGCATGGCAGGGTACAAGAGGTTAGCAATACACAGCACAGGGAGTCTGGAGGGGACAGTACAGGGGGTCAGGAAGGTACATTATGGGGGTCAGCAGCAGGGCACCTTACATGGTGTTCAGCTAGGATGTAGCATGATGGTAATGGGAGGCCTAGTGCGGCTGCAATATAATCTTTTAAATGGGTTTATATACAGAATACTGCATTATTAAAAAAAGAGATTAGGCATCTGTGTCATTTGGAGAATTGTACGAGTTATGTAGTAAACGATCTTTCAAAATGCATAAGAATAGATTTTACAAAGATCATTGGTGTGGTGTCATTTAATTTACTGTAAGTGAAATCAACATTCTAGATGCAAACAAGTAAGAAAATTAAAATAATTTGCACAACACAGATCATTTAATTAATATTCATATTCATTCAAAGCTTTTCAAACAGGTTCTCTAGTTCCCTGCTTACAACCCAAAGCATTCCTCCTGCGTCTGGTTCCTAGCCTCCCCAGTGGGTTTCTTTTGCACATCATAGGACAAATGTTGTAAAGCAGGCTTTTGTAAGCATCTGTTCTGCATTCAACAGGCTGTGATGTTTTATACGTGGAGACTGCAAAAAGAAATCCAATGAAGCTGTTGTGTTCAAGATTTCCATATAAACTTTTATATTGAAACATTTTAGTACAATATACTTTTGAGCTACCAAAAGCTGTAGTGCAAAGGCCTACCTGAGTAAAACAACCCCCCCCCCCCCCCAAAAAAAATCAAAGTAATTGCCTTCTTGATGCCCTCACCGCTTCTTAGTGTTTGTATAACAAACCCATACAAAAATGCCATACTTATTACATATGTAGCCAGACTGCATAACAAAAACTGTATAAAAACTGTATTTTAAATTTTGGATAGAGTGGAGAAAGATTAGCACTCCTGCCCGATAAAAAGGCTGCCCCCAGGACAGGAATTCAAGAGGACCCTCTCTAACAATGGGACAGACAAAAGTAAAAAAAATTTTAAGCACTTCAGCCCCAGGTTTAACCCCTTCATGACCCGGACATTTTTTTGCAATACAGCACTGCGTTGCTTTAACTGACAATTGCGCGGTCGTGCCAACGCTGTACCCAAACAAAATTGATGTCCTTTTTTACCATAAATAGAGCTTTCTTTTGGTGGTATTTGATCACCTCTGCGGTTTTTATTTTTTGCGGTCTAAACAAAAAACAGACAATTTTGGAAAAAAAAAAAACTTTTACTTTCTGCTATAAAACATTTCCAATGCAAATGTAAAAAATCAAATGTATTCATCAATTTAGGCCAATGTGTAGTCTGGTATATGTTTTTGGTAAAAAAAAAAAAAAAAAATCCCAATAAGTGTATATTGATTGGTTTGCGCACAAGTTATCGTGTCTACAAACTATGGGGTATTTTTATGCATTATTATTTTTACAAGTAATGGCAGCAATCAGCGATTTTCAGCGGGACTGCGACATTGTGGCGGACAAATCGGACACTAAGTGACACTTTTTGGGCACCAGTGACACTAATACAGTGATCAGTGCCAAAAAAAATGCACACTCACTGTACTAATGACACTGGCAGGGAAGGGGTTAACATCAGGGGCAATCAAATGCTTAACTGTGCTCCTAGGGAGTGATTTCTAACTGTGTGGGTAATGGCTTAACTGGAGGAAAACCAAGACCCGTGCTTCTGCTTAGCAGAAACACAAGATCTCTATTTTCCTCTCTGACAGAACAGCGGTCTGCCTTGTTTGCATAGGCAAACCTCTGTTCTGCCTCTCCTGGCAATGATCGGCGGGTCCCGCCGGACATCGCATCCGCCAGACCCGCTGATTGGCTCCTGCTGTGTCCAATCACAGCAGGAGCGGTGTGTCCAATCACAGCGGGAGCGGGTCGCCAGTGGCGCGCATGCCCCAGACCCAGAAGAAAGGAACAGCGTACAGGTACATTGTTTCGCACAGCCGGGCCGCCCTGCCACAGTAAATGTGTGGTGGGCGGTCCGGAAGCGGTTAAGTAGGGAAATGCTAGAACCTTTGTCAGCTGTATATTGTTGTCTGTTTCCCCGTTGCAGATTTTCCCTCGCTCCGTCTGGTAATAGTTTGTCCATGAAACAGTAAGTGATCTCTCTAAAGCTGGATACACACTATACAATTTTTTCTTTCAATTTTTTTTTTCTTCAGATTTACCAAAACCATTTAATATGAGGTCAAACCTAAATACTTTCAATTTGTATGCAATCAGGCAGGCTCTTCCACTACTTAGTTGAAGGTAAATCTAAAGGAAATCGAACAACAGAAGTTGGATAGTATGTATCCAGCTTAAGGTTCCATGCTCACTGGCTTAAAAAAAGTTGCTTCTACAAGAGTTTTGTGTTCTGCCTCCATCCAGAAGCAGCTCAATGTTATCCTATGTGTCCATGCACATTAGGACTATTACAGGCATATTTTGAGCTCAACGTTTAGAGGCATGAAAAAAACTCTTCTGGTTCCCATTTCTGATTGGAGCTTTCTGGCCTAAAAACGCAAAACTCTCCTAAACTCTTCTAAACTTTGTACAAAAAAAAAACGTTCTATATGAGCATTTTTTTCTAGCAAGGGAACTGGCATTACTCTTACGTTCACTGACAGACACAGCCCTTCATTAGACAAGTGGGGTTATGCTCATATCACTAGGAGTAGACTAGGCAAAATAAAACAAAAGCATGGGTTGGCCCCTCCCAAGGGGCCATCCTCACCTTAGCATATAACCCCCTGCTAGACAATAGCATATCAGTTTTTATTGCCTAGTGCAAGAAGTAGACCTGGTTCCCTATGGGATCTGCAGTCTTCTGAGGTTTTTTTCTGATGAAGACTGCTATCAAGAAGCTGGCTGGTGGTATAGAGGATATCTAGAATCCAAAAACTTTCCCCAGTCCGGCCAACGTCTGTGCGAGCTACTTTTAGCCTTGGCGGGGACACACCGCATAGGGCCTGTTCCGTGCGGGCTGCCAGTGGCTGATCCCACTTGTGCCCATTGACTGGTGTATTCCTGTCCAGTGGCCTGGCCAGTAGCATCCCTCTCCATGGGGAGGAAAGTCTGCTCCGGGTGGCTACCCGCTGCGCCAGTCGGATCGGTGAGTGGACCCCTCTTCCGTCCTAGGGGTGCGGAAAGGGGCACCTGGGCAGCTTCTGAGGTAGCCGGCCGGTGGGGGCTTGGTAGTGGGGTCACACTGGGGTTGGTCAGCTGTTATGGATCTCCCGTCCCCCCCCCCCCACCCACTCCCCCACCCCCCCGCAGTACCGCACCCCGCACTGACCGTTTTGAGCATTGTATTCGACGGTTCGCCGCCTTGCATGGTGGATCACCGTTCGTTCGCCGCTACCGCGCCATTTTGCCATAGCTCGGCATGTTTGTGTTGGCAGCGGCCATTTTCCTGTAGCCCATGCGGTTTCAGCCTGTCCTCTGGCGGCCCCCAGTGGCTTTTCTCGGTATTTCGGGGAAATGTTAAACACGGCAGAAGCACTTCCGTTTTTGCTTGGACAACGTGGCTGACAGACGCGGCGGTGCAGGCTCTTGAAGTGGAGTGTGTTTTTTTTCATTGCTCATTCCGGTCACAGCGCTGAGGCATCAAAAAAACAGCAAGTAAGCTGGCTCTCCCTGGGTGCTGGTAGCGGTTGGTGCAATCCTTCCGGGTCTCCCTGGCTGATTGGTGGGGTAGAGGTGGTGGTCACACAGGGGGGGTGCCAGAAGTCTGGGATGTCAGAGGCCAGCAATGCTATGGCAGGGGTACCTGCAGAGCAACAAACCACCCCGGGGTCCCTGGTGTCCTTGGATCAGCTGAGGGCAGTATTTGGGGAGTTTTTTCCCCGGGCAGGTTTGGACCCAAAAAACA
>BLSH010136794.1:525895-550033 GCA_018402905.1 Glandirana rugosa
GTCTGAGACAATGGAACTAAAGGTTTACTTTACGTTATAAAAGGTGTCAATCCGACCCAAGTGTGATCAGGGTAAGAGCCTGGCTGTAATCCTCGTGTTCAACGTAATGCAGTGTTTTTGTTACTAAGGGATACTCTCGGCAGAATTGACCAGGCTGAACACAAAAAGTTTCCGGCCCCCTGGGAGGGGCCAACCTACGCTTTTGTTTGTTTTTGCCTAGTCTACTCCTAGTAAGATGAGCATAACCCCATGTGTCATAAGAAGGCTGCGTCTGTCAGTGAACTCAGAGAAAAGGATTTTACGGTAAGTTATACAAAAAATCCCTTTTTTTCAAAGTCGGTCCGACTTTGAAAAACACAAGTCGGACCAGTTAAGACGGCTCTCATAGGGAATCATTGTTTTTGTGACGTAATGCAACTTGTGCTCCTAATGTCGGTCCGAGAATGGGACTAGTGTGAACCCAGCCTAACTGTGGAAAATATTGCATTTCATTTGGAAATCAAGGTAACAGAGTCTGGAGGAAGAGTGGAGAGGCACAGAATCCAAGTTACATAATTTATAGATGTCAAACTTTCAGACAAGTTTCAAGTACTTCAGTATAAGGTGTCTGTAAACTTCAAGCAATAACCTCTACAGCAAGTATATCCTACATTGTAATGTAAAACATATAGAAAAACAAATGAAATTCCATACTGAAAAAAGAGAACAGAAAAAAAAATATGGCACCAGCTAGCAGGTATGGAACCCAAATGGGTTGAGTAACGGAACATAAGCATTACATGGTGAAGGGCCCCTTGCCCCTTCCCCATACTAGTTGTACCTAACTATCAGAGCGTAACAAGTAATATTTTTTTTGGTTTATGAAAGGAAAGGGTAGACACCCTAGGTATCTAGATAAAGGGTAGAAAGAAAAAGGATGAAAGGAGAAAGAATGGAGTGCTTCAGTGGAGTCTACGACACAAGACATCAAGGTCCCCTAGGGGAAGGAGACTCGGTCCACTATGTTTTATCAAGTCCAAAGTCAGTGCAGCCCTCTACCAGGAAATTCTAGAGTACTTCATGCTTCCCCCTGCTGACCAGCTTTATGGAGATGCTGATTTCAATTTCCAGCAGGACTTGGTACCTGCCCACACTGACAAAAGTACCTGGTTTAATGATCATGAAATCACTGTGCTTGATTGGCCAGCAAACTTGCCTGACCTAAAGAGAACCTGTGGGGTATTGTCAAGAGGAAGGTGAGACACCAAACCCAACAATGCAGACAAGCTGAAGGCTGCTATCAAAGCAATCTGAGCTTCCAAAACACCACATCAGTGCCACAGGCTGATTGCCTCCACGCCACGCTGCATTGATGCAGTAAACCATGCAAAAGGAGCCTTGACTAAGTATTGGTATCGTACATACAACGAAAATTGCCTTCCATGGCTTGCCACATGCTTAAATTGACATAAGAAGAAAGAAGAAAAACAACCTGTTCATGTGTCAGAAGCCCACATGACAGGGAACAAAATGGACTTTGAGGGCACACACGAGACCAAAACAAGGAGTAAAATTGAATAAAACTTATATTTTTATTGGTATACCATAAAAAGTAGTGGCATCAAAGTGCTCACTAGGACAGAAAATATATCATTATAAATATAATACAATCGGATACAAAATGCTACAAAATACCCAGAGAACATTAATGTAGTACAGTCATGTGGGGTCGACGAGTTTCGCTGAGAGGCTTCATCTGGACCCTTTCTCAGACTGTAGATAAACAAAATTACAATTTATACCTCAAAAGCAAACAATAAACAAAACAATTGATATGACTAATAAACATAGTGATGTGTGTGAAGCTTGCATGACTGCCAAATGCTCCCAGGGTCCAAGGTGATCGGGGGGGGGGGGGGGGGACAGGGGATAAAAGAGCTAGATGTGGCCAAGTAATATCCTAAATGTAAGAAAAGGGGGGGAATTCCATGAGATTGACTTAAATGAGATGGACAAGTGTCCATCATAGATCAAAAATTGCAATCGGCAAAATAGCTATAGGAAAAATCATATGCGTTGTATATAAATTCAGATATTGCTAGAAAAAGATCACGTCATAACAGGAATAGTGCTTGTTTGTATGTGTTTAAATCTAAGGAGCAAACTAGACTCAGTAGACAGTATAAGGAAGCACTATATATACCTTCATATTACATCTTGAAGAGGAGGCGGGAACAAGACCTATCAATTCAATTAGATGATGAAGGTAAGGCACTGCCAATACATGTAAAAAATTATATATATAGATATGGATGGAAGGAATACCCTCTTATCTACATACATGTACACGGGTGCTAAAATTTAATAATATACATTTACCTATTGGAGGTAATGTAGGAAAAGGAAGCACAGCTGAAATGGAACAGGATTTGAAAAATGCTTCAGGGATCCCAACAGGTATTTTTTTTTAAGAAGGTCTAGATGTTTAAAATGTATGGGAATTACTACAAAGCATATAGCTACATGCTTGTAATTATATGAATACATGAACTAATACCTGTGTAAATAAGATGAAGTGAATGGGTTCAATCAGATGAGACAGTAGATGGTATAGTAGCTGCCAAGCCGCCAATAGCATAAGGGAGAGCGAGGCCCACGCAACTGAAAAGAGCCACCTGTATAATATATTAGTAGGGAAGATGAATATGTGTTCAATGTGATAGGGTAATAGAGTGCACATTACCTTATCTCAGGGATCCTCAAACTATGGCCCTCCAGCTGTTGCGGAACTACACGTCCCATGAGGCATTGTAAAACTCTTACATTCACAGACATGACTAGGCATGACGGGAATTGTAGTTCCTGAACATCTGGAGGGCCGTAGTTTGAGGACCCCTGCCTTATCTAGTGAATCGCTGCCCGCAAAGTCCGCATGTCACACGTGTCCGCCAGCCACTGGGACGCCTATACGGCATCTGAGCTTATATCTCCCGCCGCGGCGTGTACACACCCCTTCTTCAAAAAATACCTGTTGGGATCCCTGAAGCATTTTTCAAATCCTGTTCCTTTTCAGCTGTGCTTCCTTTTCCTACATTACCTCCAATAGGTAAATGTATATTATTTAATTTTCCTTTTTTTTTTTTTTTTTCTTAAATACATTTTAGCACCCCATGTACATGTATGTAGATAAGAGGGTATTCCTTCCATCTCTCTCTATCTATCTATCTATCTATATATATATATATATATATATATATATATATATATATATATATATATATATATATATATATATATATATATTTATATTTGTTTTTACATGTATTGGCAGTGCCTTACCTTCATCATCTAATTGAATTGATCGGTCTTGTTCCCGCCTCCTCTTCAAGATGTAATATGAAGGTATATAGAGTGCTTCCTTATACTGTCTACTGAGTCTAGTTTGCTCCTTAGATTTAAACACATACAAACAAGCACCATTCCTGTTATGACGTGATCTTTTTCTAGCAATATCTGAATGCATATACAACTCATATGATTTTTCCTATAGCCATTTTGGCGAGTGCAATTTTTGATCTATGATGGACACTTGTCCATCTCATTTAAGTCATTCTCATGGAATTTCCCCCCTTTTCTTACATTTAGGATATTACTTGGCCACATCTAGCTCTTTTATCCCCTGTGTTCACCCCCTGATCACCTTGGACCCCTGGGAGCATTTGGCAGTCATGTAAGCTTCACACACATCACTATGTTTATTAGTCATATCGATCGTTTTGTTTATTGTTTACGTTTGAGGTATAAATTGTAATTTTGTTTATCTACAGTCTGAGAAAGGATGAAGCCTCAGCGAAACGCATTGACCCCACATGACTGTACTACATTAATGTTCTCTGGGTATTTTGTAGCATTTTGTATCCGATTGTATTATAATGATATATTTTCTGTCCTAATGAGCACTTTGTTGCCACTACTTTTTTATGGTATACCAATAAAAATATATGTTTTATTAAATTTTACTCCTAGTTTTGGTCTCGTGTGTGTCCTCAAAGTCCACTTGTTCCCTGTCATGTGGGCTTCCGACACATGAACAGGTTGTTTTTCTTCTTATGGTATCGTACATACTATACTGTACATGGACATACTTTTTCAGTAAGCTAACATTTCTGTATTAAAATCCTTTTTTTTTTTTTTTTTTTTTTTTTATTGGTCTTATGTAATATTCTAATTTTCTGAGATACTGAATTTTGGGTTTTCACTAGCTATAAGCCACAATCCTCAAAATAAAAATAAAAAATGCTTGAAATATATCACTCTGTGTGTAACGCATCTATATAAAATATCAGTTTCACTTTTTGAATTGAATTACTGAAATAATGAACCTTTATAATGATATTCTATTTTTTTGAGATGCATCTGTAGCTAGTGGTAATTTTGCGACTGGGTCCGTGTAAAAGAAGCCTTACAGTTTAGTGGGGAGAAGATGTAAGAAAGCAGATATATTGACGGTTGCTTTATTAAAAGTGTGGGTTAAAGAGGAAGTAAACCCAGATGGAGTTTACTTCCTCTATATACACCTGTAAATTAGAAGCATAATGGGCTACTATGCATCGCATAGTAACCCATTATGTGCCACTTACCTACAAACAAGTCCAGCGCTGTCCCCTCTTGCTGGCTGCATCCATCTTCTGCCCCTCTTCCTTCCGGGGCCGCAACTCCGGCTCTGTGACTGGCCTGCGCGTGGGAGCCGCTAGTCAGGGCCGTTTCTTCACTGCGCATGTGCCAAAATGACGTCGGCACATGCAGAACACTGCATATCTCCTGAACCGTGCAGGTTTAGGAGATATGCTGGGTACCTACAGGTAAGCCTTATCATAGGCTTACCTGTAGGTTAAAGTGGTTGTCACTGGTTGACAACCACTTTAAGGCATTACTGAATGGAAAGAATAACATGTATTTTCTCTCTTTAAAATCCTGTGCTAGAAAAATGACAATTGACTTGGTAGCTTAGTTACAATGCTTTCACGTTTTCAAAAATATTTTTTTTCTCTTTTTATAGTTAACAACCGCAACAACTTGTGCCTTCCTGATAGCAAAAGTAATTTTATCTAAGGTAATTTTAAAAGCTTAATTAAATCTTTGATTTCACCATACTGTATAATAAATGGTTGAGAATGCCTATTTGTTTCCCCAGTTATTTTACCAAGGTGCTTTTGGATATGTACTTCCTATCGTGTCCTTTATCTTGGCCTGGATAGAAGCATGGTTTCTGGATTTTAAAGTTTTGCCCCAAGAAGCAGAAATGGAAAACCGTAAGCCATTACTTGTTGTTGAGAGTTTAGAATATAGTTCACGTACCCACAACCAATGTGCCTTCAAGGACCTAAACACTCTCCACATGAACCTAGGAGACCGAGGGTAAGATCAGTAACAAAATCACTCTATAAGAAACAATTCCACCACAGGACTCAAACAAAGAAATGAAATGCAGCGAAAATACCATATGCATAGTGAAACCACTTTATTGTGCATAAATCAAACCAATAAAATATATGTTAAAGCTTCATAACGGCCAGTTGAAGTCTTCTATCCCATGGTACACAATTGACATGTCATGAATACCTAAAAAGTACTATATGAATACCTGAAGTATTAATGTCCTAGTCCAGTTTGCATCTTATAAATATGATAATGCTTTATTCCATTAAATCCACTGTACACAATATAACTATAGATGGCTATTGGAAAAACTGTTTTAATTTGAGCAATTTAGCCCCCTTTCCAATAGCCATCTATAGTATGTAAACTTTGCTCACTATTTTTTACATTGAAACCTCACTTTATTATATTTATAGCAACAAATTGGTCTGGGACTTTAGTTCTGCTTATTTGAATCTGCTCACTAATCAGCGATTTATGATATGAAAGGCCAATTTTGTCTTACTATGGATTGGATACAAGAGTTAGACAGGCGGCAGTTATTATGAAGTTTTAACATTCATTTTTTTGCCTTGGTTTATGTGCAGTAAAGTGGTTTTAGTTAGCATCTGGTATTCTCCCTGCATTTATGTTTCCCTGGGTGAGCTTTGTGGTAGTATTTTTTTTTTTTTTTTGGTTTTGTTTTTTTATTGCGGCATAGAGTGATTTTGTTTAGCATATAGTAATCAGGTAGAGATGGGGATGGGCTAGATTTATGGTTTTATAAGGTGAATGGCTGTTCATCATTGTTAATGTTTAGTACCGAAAGATAAATCTGTAGCTCTGTAAAAGAATGAAAATAGGAGTTGCTACCCTCTAGACTGGTAGGTAGCCATAATCTGCTTTTGCAGAGTAGCTTGCTTTAAAACATGTTTTGCAACAAAGTCACTTTAGAGGCGATTTTGTATTCTGGCCAAAATTTAGAAAGCATTGTAATGTGGCACACTGTTCAAGTACAGTTCTCTATGCTCAGTGTTGTGGGAATTTGTAAAATTTGAGTAGCCTTCACAGAGGATTTGATTTCTCACTCTTCCTCTCCTGTGACACACTTTGTGTGCAGCTAGGGCTGGGGAAGAGGGGGCTTACTGTCATCATCTGACCTGTGCACCAGGAAAATTGTAGGATTACATTTTTTTGATAGTTTCAAAGGGGGACTGAAACATGCCGCAGGAATGGCTCCACATTCTACACCTGAAACATAACACAAGTGATATTTTTACATATCTCACCTGCTTTAAAGCGTTTTTTTATATTACGAAAACAAGTTACAATCCAAATATAATCTTTTGCACTGTGTTGTCACTCATTGACCTAATAATAAAGCAGATTTCTCCAGTGTTCCTGGTTGTCATTCAGTCTGACATGCTCCCTCAAAGACTGCTCCCTGAGCAGAGCTGTTGAATAGAGTAGTGTTTGGCAGGTGGTCATGTCAGTCTACTGGAGAGCTTGGCTGTTGCTATGTGTTAGGCCGGGCAAACACTAGTAGATTTTCCAACAAACATTAGTATGAAAATTCACACAGTTTCTCAGTACATTCAATGACTTGACGAATTCCGTTCAAAAGTACTTTCAAATTTCGTTTGGTTTTAACATTTGATCTTGGAGCGAATGGACTTTCCTGAACAAAAACCACATTATATGTTAGAAATGAATTTGAGATAAAATGTTCATCCCGCTCATTTGAATATACTCGTCACTGTGGTCAAAAATGAACATTTTGATCCCAATACCAATTAGAAACCTAAAAAAACCCTCCATAATAATTGCTGTGTATGCAGCCTGGCCACATTACAGTAATAAATAACAAGGATTTAATTGGGCTTCAACAAGCTTCAGTTGGTGCTGAAGCACTCGTGAGGTTCTCGTTTTACTTCCCCAAACCTAATGGTGCTTCAACAAGGGTGCTCAAAGCTTGCTGTACCCAGTTCTTCTTTTTTTTTTTTTTTTTCTTTTTATTCAAATTAGTTCACAACATACATGTAAATAGAAGCATTTACAGATACATGAAATGCAGTGACTTAGGAAAGTATGCAATCAAAATACAGGTAAATAATGGAATGCAACAGATTTACTGAAAAAAAAAAATGTCAAATATTGGGATATTTCAAAGCAAATATTTTAATTGAAGATTAAATAAAGATGGTATATATTGTGACTGCATTTAATGCTAATAAGGAATTTTAAGGGTAAATGTGTAATCCAATTTTATGTAGAAATAATACAGGAATAGACAAGAAACCAAAATGAATGTATGAAAGAAAATTTTTAAATTAGTAAAAGTTAAACGTATATCCAGCCTGTATAGGTTATCTTGAAATAATTTCCTTAATATGACCTACTCTGGGTTATGGGAATACATTCGTCAAAGGGCCATCAGCTAGTTGTCCATTTATCAAATGGCTCAGAGTATCTAAACATAAACCAGGCAGGCTAAAGCCACTGTTTCCTCCATGTCACATTTGTTCTCCTCTTCATGCAACCATTGCCTGACTGTGGGAGTACAAGTTGATTTCTTTTAATCAATATGTTTTTATTGAAAATCCAAATGAATATACATTAAAGGATACAAAGTATGTTCAGCAAAAAGAACATAAAAGAAAGAAACTGTTTAACAAGGATGAATATCTTTGATAGATCGAATATATAACAGATTCATTATCTCCATTGAATTATCCAGCATTGAATTCTTAGGTCAAACCTATTTTGCAGGCATATCATCTGAGTGGGGCCCATTTATAATATAAAGGCCAGTCCCGACTAGCCGCTTCCCCCCAGGGGCGTCCCAAATGGGGTCTTCTGCGCCTGGGGAGTCGGGCGCGTCCGGTCATAGGTCTTACAACCGAGTTAAAAATGGCCTATAGGTGCGTACAAGTTGATTTCTAATGGCAGTGGATTACTTTGGTGGCATTCAGTAACTGTCTAAGGATCACTTATAGCGTTTCAAAGAGCAGTTGGAAATGTGCAATAGGCAGCAAGCCGGGTTAAGCGGTATATTCGTTTCCGTTGTGTGAACAATCAGTTCACACACTTTTTGCCGGTTTCTTGCAATCTTGTGCTTATGGAGCATTTCTGAGCCAAGATACAAGCCCTTTTCCACCAATCATCAGAAAATTTAGATGAAGTGCTATTTTCTAATGTACTCGAGAGCTATTCATTCCTTCTATGTTTGATTGTTGCAGTCACAGAAGTTGTCTTTTCTACTGGTTTTCCTTTCAGACAAACTGCTTCCAGGGGGGGAAATGACCTAAACCAATCCTTTTTTTCTGTGCAGAGGTGTAAAAGGTAGTTATGCAATTGAAGATAAGTCCAAAATAGGAAACATTGCGTACCTAACTCTGTTGCCAACGTGTTGGACGTTTTCAGTTTACCAGAGGCTGCACAATGGGTAGCTAAGAGGCATATCGTGCCCAGTTTTCTCCAAGCTGAACAAGGCCTGAAGGAAACCCATGCTGAGAGAAATGCAGGTGCTACCTTTGCCCAACACCTTACTCTGACTTCAATAAATTCAGTAAACCCAAACTGATATGTAATAATTGACCCTGTATGTTAAGAAAAAAAAAAACGAATTCATGGAGTCTAGAGTTTTCTTCCATGCAGCTGAGTCCTTCTTGCACCACTAGGCTGACGTACTGCCATCTTGAAATCCTACACACACATAGACTGCAAATCTCTAGGAGGATTTGGATCCTAGAAAAAAACCTGCGGCATTTCTGTTCATAGGTGTGGATCCCCACAAGTGTGCAGACATACTGCTGCTTTCAGGTATGTAGGATCTGGTAGAGACCTGCAGCATGTCTGCACATGCACAGGGGATCTTGCCCATGGGCAGACATGCTGCAGATTTATGCTATTTCTCAAATACCTGGCAGGGACCAGCAGCATGTGTCTGTACACACGCAGGAACTCGCTACATAAGTAGCCTCCTTTTCAATGTGTGTAATGGACATCCCAGGAGGCAGCGGGGGAATCTCTTCTCCTAGGTGAGGAATCAGGAAATGAAGGAACGCACAGCAGAGCATAGAAACTGCTTTAAAGTGCAACTAAAGGCAGAACAAGTTAAATTATGTAAGTGACTGGAGACACCATAAGTCATTGTTTGCTATATGTTTATGTTCCCTGCCCCATTAAAAATGTAAAAATTAACTTTATCAGCCTTGCAGACTCCTGTTGCCCATTCCTGAAGCTCACGTGTGTGGACCTAAGCAGTTTTAGAACATTATTTCCTTCCTACCGCCTGTATTAAGTATTGCACAATGCCATCGGTAATCTGCGTTGGCTAGGCATGGTTTATTGGGCAGGACTGGGCTAG
Organism: Glandirana rugosa; assembly: GCA_018402905.1. Classification (NCBI taxonomy): domain Eukaryota; kingdom Metazoa; phylum Chordata; class Amphibia; order Anura; family Ranidae; genus Glandirana; species Glandirana rugosa. Next base: position 535,662 of record BLSH010136794.1, read on the forward strand.
CCATCGTTTAGTGGGCTACGCTGGACTGGGAAGGGCTAATCATGATCTACAGTTTATTGAAAAGTAACAGGCAACATAAAAGCCCATCCCAAGGCTGCACGACTGCTTTGCAGCTGTAATCCTAGCGATTGCAGCTGATGCAAAGGGTGACAATGGAAGATATTTGTCTGAGCCGCAGCGCCATCACTAGATTGCAGGAAGTGAGGAAAGGGACTGGCCAGTCCTTTTTTATGTTACAAAGCAAACTTGTTAACATGAGCTCCACTGTATTACCGAACGTATGCTTCATTACATACAGTATTTATGTTTAGATTAGACCATTGTTCTACTTTAAATGCCATGGGGTTGATTTTGCACGGCTGCAAAATCTGGTGCAGCCGTGCATGGTAGCCAATCCACATCTAACTTCTGCTTGTTCAATCTTTTGACAATAAAACCTGGAAGCTGATTGGTTTCTATGTAGAACTGCACCAGATTTTGTACACTCCAGTTTTAGTAAATCAACCCCAATATCTACAAAGTCATAAGACATTTTCACCTTCACAACCTTTGGAACAGACCACTCTAAATTGTTACCCTCCTTCATTTTTAGATTTGTCCTTGGGTCTTGTGTTTGTTGTTGCTAATGCAGACTGTGTAACAGAAATATATACTTCTCTTGGGTTTTGCCTGTTTCCCCTTAGGACTTTTTTCAGCTATGCTTTGCAAATCACATGGATTAACTCCCTGCTCTCATCTAGAACAGGAGCTGAATCTGTGCAGTACATAGGCTTCTTTTATCCAAAATGTCATAATCCTAATATAGATTTATATGGTAATATCTTGCAAGCATTTAGCTAGTAAGTGTTAGCATGACTGGGAGATATGAGTTAATAAAATAATGTAATTATTCAGCCCGTAATGTATATAACATTAATAGGAACGATTAATGTGTGTCTAAAACCCTTTTCCTACATTTCCATAGAGTAGTGAAGGGTAGAATCCCGGTCAGGTTTTTTTTGTTGTATTTGTGATGGTTGCCATTGTCTCCAGAACTGAAAATGATGGGCAATTCAAACCTTTGCCATACTACCATATTTACCTTCCTCCCACTTCCTATACAGAGATTTAAGGAAAAAAAATCTCTCAAACGGATGGCAAAAAAATTGACAGGGGTTTTAACCTTTTTCTACTCTAATCAAATTGAGAAAATAAAAGTGTTGGCTTTAGATATACTGTAACTAGCAGTGTCTTGCAGTGTTATGTTAAAGTGGTTCTAAGCTCCCCCCTCCCCTGTCAGCAATCCAGTGCTGTCTGGGCTGCAACACTGCTTTTCTCTTTTCCTGGTCCCACTGGAGACACTGACAGCGGCAGGAGCCATAGGATCTTGCTTCTGTCAATCAAACTCCTGTGAGGCGGGAACAGGGGCATGGCTTGCCAGCACTGTGTGTGTCCGGGGATGAACACAGCCCGACTCGGGAGTGTGCCCGCACCGGTGCCCCTTTTGCACATGGTTTGCTTAGGCGGCACCCAGAGGAAGGAGAAGCGGACAACGCTGGTGGGGGACGCCAAAGAAGAAGTAAGCGACAGCTCTGTGCAATACCATCCCACAGAGCAGGTAAGTATAACACATTTTTTATTTTAATAAAAAAAATATATATATGTTTTAATACTTTAATTGTATGGACATCTAAATTTTGTGAGAGCAGTACTTTTTATACAGTTTCAATGGAGGTATTCTTAGTTCTTTCCCATTGTGTACATTAAATAAGCACAGCAAAAGTAGAATAAATTAAAGAATTGCTTAATACAGAATTGACCTGATTTGTATTTAAATCTTCAAAGTAGGACACATGTTGGAGATATCACTGCAGACAGCTAGAATATATTTGCAGCAGATGGCATGCCGGTAATTTAATTTCCATGCAGATATAAAAGCACCATTTAATCCAGTTATGCATTTATTTAAGAAAAAATGTATTTTTGCACAGAACTAGCATCAGTATCTGGATCTTTCTTGTTGGCAGCCTCCTTTTTTTTTCCCCCTTGCAGCAGCAGACTGGTAGAGAAACAGTTGGTCTCCCCTTTCTGTTCATCTAGTGAATCAGTCAGGACTCTATTGCAATACACAGTGTTTTCATTGTAACACCTGTGTGTTAGACATCAATGAGAATAAGGGCCCACTGACACCATTGTGCACTGCCACAGGCGTTTGTATGCATTGAAGCACATTGCATTTGACAGTCCATTCAAAATGAAGGTGCAGCAATACACCTCAATGCAAGACAAGTTAGTGCAGGCTTTATTTTTTTGCGATGAAATGCCCAGGACACCACACATTATAGTGCACTACATTGGATTGCAGCACACAGTGGTGGTGCATTGGGGGTGTCATTCAAAATCAGTAACACTTCAGCAAACCATTGCATGTAACATGAAGTACTGCTACGAAATCTGTATGAATAGCCCTTAGTCAGCTGATCATGTCCTTACTTTCTTGAAGTGCAGTAACTAATTGTTATTCACACATACAAACATATGTGACTTAAAATAATGTATGTTTATGTATGTGCATTTTTTATGTTTATATATACAGTATCTCACAAATGTGAGTACACCCCTCACATTTTTGTAAATATTTAATTCTATCTTTTCATGTGACGGCACTGAAGAAATTACACTTTGCTACAATGTAGTGAGTGTACAGCTTGTATAACAGTGTAAATTTGCTGGCAACAAAAGTAAGTACACCCCTAAGGGAAAATGTCCAAATTGACACCAAAATGTCAATATTTTGTGTGGCCACTATTATTTTCCAGCACTGTCTTAACCTTCTTGGGCATGTAGTTCTCCAGAGCTTCACAGGTTGCCACTGGAGTCCTCTTCCACTCCTCCATAACGACATCACTGAGCTGGTGGATGTTAGAGACCTTGCGCTCCTCCACCTTCCATTTGAGGATGCCCCACAGATGCTCAATAGGGTTTAGGTCTGGAGACATGCTTGGCCAGTCCATCACCTTTACCTAGGGTTGCCACATCATCCCTTTAATCCAGGACACATATTAATTACACAGGCTCTGTGGCTGATTAAGGTGGTAATTAAACTCACTTGGTGCCTCATCTGCATTAAATCAGCCACAGAACCTGTGTAATTCATATGTGTCCTGGATTAAAGGGATGATGTGGCAACCCTACCTTTACCCTCTGCTTCTTTAGCAAGGCAGTGGTCGTCTTGGAGGTGTGTTTGGCGTGGTTACATAGTTACATAGTCGGTGAGGTTGGAAAAAGACACAAGTCCATCAAGTCCAACCCATGTGTGTGTTTTTATGTCAGTATTACATTTTATATCCCTCAATGTTGGGGTCCCTTAGGTGTGCATCTAATAGTTTTTTTAAATTAACTATACTACCAGCAGAAACCACTGTTTTTGGAAGAGAATTCCACATTCTCACTGCTCTACCGTAAAGAAACCTTTACGCATCTTAAGGTTAAACCGCCTTTCTTCCATTCTCAGTGAATGGCCGCGTGTCTTCGTGTTTTCCCTTGCGCTGAATAGTTTTGTCCCTATAGTGGGGTCACCAGTACAGTATTTGTACATTGAAATCATATCCCCTCTCTAGCGTCTTTTCTCCAGACAGAATAAGTTCAGTGCTTGTAATCTTTCCTCATACCCAAGGTCCTCTAATCCCTTAATTAGCTTTGTTGCCCTTCTCTGAACCCTTTCCAATACCAGGGCGTCCTTCCTGAGGACTGGTGCCCAGAATTGGACGGCATACTCCAGGTTCGGCCTCACCAGGGACTTGTATAGTGGGAGAATTATTGATTTATCCCTGAAGTTAATCCCTTTCTTGATGCATGCCAACACTTTGTTAGCTTTGCTTGCAGCAGCTTGGCATTGCATGCCACTGCTGAGCCTATTCTCTACTAGGACCCCTAGGTCTTTTTCCATCCTAGATTCCCCCAGAGGCTCTCCCCCTAGTGAGTTGTTTGCGTTCATGTTCTTGGTACCCAAATGCATTATCTTACATTTTTCTACGTTAAATCTCATCTGCCATCTGTCTGCCCACCCCTTTAATTTATTCAGATCTTCTTGCAAGGTTTCCACATCCTGTGGAGAATTTATTGCCCTGCTTAGCTTGGTATCATCTGCAAATATTGAGATTGAGCTGGTCACCCCATTCTCCAAATCATTTATGAATAAATTGAATAGGATTGGTCCCAGGACAGAACCCTGGGGAACCCCACTTTCTACACCAGACCATTCTGAGTATTCCCCATTTATCACCACCCTCTGGACTCGTCCCTGTAGCCAGTTTTCAATCCATGTATTCACCCTTTGATCCGTGTTAAGGGACCTTAGTTTGTACAGTAAACATTTATGGGGAACTGTATCAAATGCTTTTGCAAAATCCAGGTACACCTCGTCTAAAGGCCTTCCTTTATCTAGATGGCAGCTCACCTCCTCATAGAAGGTTAATAGATTGGTTTGGCAAGAACGATTTTTCATGAAACCATGTTGATTACTGCTAATACCGTTCTCGTTACAATAGTCTTGTATATAATCCCTTATTATTTCCTCCAAGAGCTTGCAAATTATTGATGTTAAGCTAACTGGGCTGTAGTTCCCGGGGAAATGTCTTGGTCCTTTTTTATATATTGGCACCACATTGGCTTTCCTCCAATCAGCTGGTATCATACCAGTCAGAAAACTGCTCTTAAAGATGAGGTACAAAGGTCTGGCAATAACTTGGCTAAGTTCCCTAAGGACCCTCGGGTGCAAGCCATCTGGGCCCGGTGACTTTAGCGTTCAGTTTTTCAAGCCTATTCCTGATTTTATCCTCAGTCAGCCATGAGGGTGCTTCCTGTGATGTGTCTTGAGGACCAGCATTGTGGTTCTGCATAATTGAGCCCCCCCCATTCCCTTTGTGAACACTGAGGAGAAAAATGAGTTTAACCCCTTTGCCATTTCTCTATCATTTGTAACCAGATTACCTTCATCATTCTTTATGGGGCCAATATGATCTGACCCCCCTCTCTTACCATTTATATATACTTAAAGAATTTCTTGGGATTCTTTTTACTCTCCTCAGCTGTGTCTTTCATGTTCTATCTTAGCTGCTCTGATTGCAACTTTGCATTCCTTATTGCATGTTTTATAGATATGAAAATCTGACTGAGACCCCTCCGCCTTGTATTTTTCGAAGGCCTTCTTTTTTGCTTTTATGTGTGCCTTTATGTCGGCATTAAGCCATCCTGGTCTTTGCTTAGCTCTTTTAAATTTATTTCCTGTTGGGATGCTCTGGCTGATACCTTTTGTTTAGTGTGTTCTTGAAGCACTCCCATTTTTCCTCCGTATTCATTGTTCCTAGAATTTTATTCCAGTTAACATCTTCCAGCAATGAGCGTAGTTTATGGAAGTTGGCTCTTTTAACCACTTCAGCCCCGGAAGGATTTCCAGCTTTAGGACCGGAGCCCTTTTTGCGATTCGGCACTGCGTCGCTTTAACTGAAAATTGCGCGGTCATGCGACATTGTACCCAAACGAAATTTGCGTCCTTTTTTTCCCACAAACAGAGCTTTCTTTTGGTGGTATTTGATCACCTCTGCGTCATTTCTGATCGCCGCTATAAACAAAAGAAGAGCGACAATTTTGCAAAAAAACTCAAATTTCTTACTTTTTGCTAGAATACAAATCAAAAAAAAAAAAATAAAAAAACTTTTTTTTTCACCGTTTTTGGCCGATTTATATTCTTCCTCATATTTGCGATAAAAAAAAAATCGCAATCGCCGTTTATTGATTGGTTTGCGCAAAAGTGGTCGCGTTTACGGATGATGAGAATTCATTTTTGGGGGTTTTTTTGTTTTTTTTGTTTTACTAGTAATGGCGGCGATCTGCGATTTTTAGCGGTACTGCGATATTTCAGCGGACATGTCGGACTATTTTGACACTTTTTTGGGACCATTGGCATTTATACAGTGATCAGTGCTATAAAAATGCACTGATTACTGTGTAAATGCCATTGGCAGTGAAGGGGTTAACCTGCAGGGGGCGCTCTAAGGGTTAACTATGTTCCCTGGGCGTGTTCTAACTGTATAGGGGCTGCCCTAGCTGGGAAAGGGAAGTGGTCACAGCCTTCGTATACAGGAAGGCTGTGATCACAGCCCTTCCCCCTTCACACAGAGCGGAGGTCCGTGTTTACTTACACGGACCTCCGTTCCTCCGCTCGGGGGGGCCATCGCGGGTAGCCGGCGGGCAATCGAAGCCGCCGCACCCGCTCCCTGGCCCCCCCTGGACACAGTGAGCGCGCCTCCGGCGGCGCGCGCGCGCTCACTAAACTCGTTCCCGCAGCTGCCGTCGTATGACGGCGTTTTGCGGGAACGAGCCACTTTGTCGCCGTCAATTGCCGACCAGCGGTCGGCAAGCGGTTAAAATTCAGTGTCTTTGTATTCCCCTTAGGTGTCCTAGATGTGTAATTTTATAATAAAACTGATTGACCTGTGATCGCTATTACCTAGATTGCCCCTTACTTCCACGTCTGTGATCAGGTCTGTGTTGTTAGTAATCAGAAGGTCCAATAATGCTTTTTCTTGTTGGTACATTTACCATCTGACCCATGAAATTGTCCTGCAGGACATTTAAGAAATGGCGTGCCTTAGCTGAACGTGCAGTACCTGTTGGAAATGTAAATGTTGGAATACTGCCCTGCGGCCCAGTCTATAAAGGGAGGGGATCATGCTCTGCTTCAGTATGTCACAGTACATGTTGGCATTAATGGTTCCCTCAATGAACTGTAACTCCCCAGTGCCGGCAGCACTCATGCAGCCCCAGGCCATGAGACTCCCATCACCATGCTTGACTGTAGGCAAGACAACCTTGTCTTTGTACTGCTCATCTAGTTGCCACCAGACACGCTTGACACGATCTAAACCAAATAAGTTTATCTTGGTCTCATCATACCACAGGACATGGTTCCAGTAATTCATAACCTTAGTCTGCTTGCCTTCAGCAAACTGTTTTGCGGGCTTTCTTGTGCATCATCTTTAGAGGCTTCTTTCTGGGAGGACAGCCATGCAGACCAATTTGATGCAGTGTGCAGCGTATGGTCTGAGCACTGACAGGCTAACCCCTTCAACCTCTGCAGCAATGCTGGCAGCACTCATATGTCTACAGTATTTCCCAAAGACAACCTCAAGACACTGAGCACGTGCACTCAACTTCTTTGGTCGACCATGGCGAGGCCTGTTGTTAGTGGAACCTGTCCTGTTAAACCACTGTATGGTCTTGGCCACTGTGCTGCAGCTCAGTTTCAGTGTCTTGGCAATCATCTTATACCCTAGGCCATCTTTATGTAGAGCAACAATTTTTTTTTTCAGATCCTCAGAGAGTTCATTGCCATGAGGTGCCATGTTGAACTTCCAATGACCAGTATGAGAGAGATCACACCAAATTTAATACACCTGCTCCCCACTCACACCTAAGACTTTGTAACACTAACGAGTCACATGACATCGGGGAGGGAAAATTGCTAATTGGGCCAAATTTGGACATTTTCACTTAGGAGTGTACTCACTTTTGTTACCACTAGGGATGTACCAAAATTTCGGCGGCCGAAAATAATGTTTTCGGCAGGTGGCCAAAAGAAAAAAAAATGCCAATATTTTAGCCAAAAAAGGGGCGGGTTGGCGATGACCACCCCGCCCTGCCTCGCCGTGTGCCACACATATGTTATCCTGGCCTCCCCTCCCTCCGCTTCCTCTCCCTCCTCCTCTCCCTGCGAGTGTCAACATCATGCAGCCTCACCAGTGCCTGCCAGCGCGATCTTACTCTGTGTCACAGAGCTGGATTGAATCACCAGGCCGCTCTGTAACAATGTCCTGCCTCCTAGGCTTCCTCTTGTGATGGACAGCACACTTATCCAATGCTGGGAATCATTGTGCTTGTGTCATAGGAGGCGGGACATTGTTAGAGTGCTGCACGGCAATTCAATCCAGTTCCAGGACCGTGACACAGCATGAGATTGCGCTAGCAGGCACTGGTGGGCTGCGTCCCATGGGCACTGGTGGGCTGCGTCCCATGGGCACTGGTGGGCTGCGTTCCATGGGCACTGGTGGGCTGCTTTCCATGGGCACTGGTGGGCTGCATCCCATGGGCACTGGTGGGCTGCGTCCCATGGGCACTGGTGGGCTGCGTCCCATGGGCACTGGTGGGCTGCGTCCCATGGGCACTGGTGGGCTGCGTCCCATGGGCACTGGTGGGCTGCGCCCCATGGGCATTGGTGGGCTGCGTCCCATGGGCACTGGTGGGCTGCATTGATCTCTTGTATCATGTCTGCAGTCTCTGACCACTTTCTGTACTATATATGCAGTCTCTGACCGTCTCCTGTATTAGGTCTGCAGTCTCTGACCGTCTCCTGTACTAGGTCTGCAGTCTCTGACCGTCTCCTGTACTAGGTCTGCAGTCTCTTACCGTCTCCTGTACTAGGTCTGCAGTCTCTGATCATCTCCTGTACTAGGTCTGCAGTCTCTGACCGTCTCCTATACCAGGTCTGCAGTCTCTGACCGTCTCCTGTACCAGGTCTGCAGTCTCTGACCGTCTCCTGTACCAGGTCTGCAGTCTCTGACCGTCTCCTGTACCAGGTCTGCAGTCTCTGACCGTCTCCTGTACCAGGTCTGCAGTCTCGGACCGTCTCCTGTACCAGGTCTGCAGTCTCTGACCGTCTCCTGTACCAGGTCTGCAGTCTCTGACCGTCTCCTGTACCAGGTCTGCAGTCTCGGACCGTCTCCTGTACCAGGTCTGCAGTCTCTGACCGTCTCCTGTACCAGGTCTGCAGTCTCTGACCGTCTCCTGTACCAGGTCTGCAGTCTCTGACCGTCTCCTGTACCAGGTCTGCAGTCTCTGGACGTCTCCTGTACCATATCTGCAGTCTCTGGACATCTCCTGTACTATGTACTTGTACTACATTATTGGCATCTTTTAGTGCAAGAAAAGCTCAAAAAATGCAGTCTGCAGTCTCTGACCATCTCTTGTATGTCGTCTGCTAGAGGTGTACCGAATGGAAATTTTGCTAATACTATTAGCAGAAGAGATTGCAGACATGATACAAGAGATGGTCAGAGACTGCAGACTGCATTTTTTTGCGCTTTTCTTGCACTAAAAGGTGCCATTAATAGACAATAATAAATTCATATTTTAAATTGATGATCTTAATTAAAAGTGGAATATAATACAATTATATATAAAAATATCATTTTTTAAAAAAAAAAACTGTCATTTTCTGTTTCGATTTTGGCACCAAAATTTCCATTCGGTGCACCACTAGTTACCAGCTGTTTAGTTAATAATGGCTGTGTGTTGAGTTACTTTGAGGGGACAGCAAATTTACACTGTTATACTGTACACTCACTACTTTACATTGTAGCAAAGTGTCATTTGTTCAGTACTGTCACATGAAAAGATAGAATAAAATATTTACCAAAATGTGAGGGCGTACTCACTTTTGTGAGATACTGTAGCTATTTATAGCTATTTCACAGCTCACTCGGCTGGGTTAGAATCCCTGTGTTAAAATCGCAGCCAGTTTTGAATTGAAAAATCTTGAATTATTAAAATGTTTCCCCTAACCCCACTGACCTCTGTGGTAAATCTTGGTATACCATTCATATTTTTTGTGAGGCTGGACTCCACTATGAGGTACATGTACAATGGCAAAATTAAAAAAAAAAAAATAAAGTACAACAGGGAAAGAGCCTTTTCAAGCTACTTAATGGGCTTCATTTAAGACACACAAAGCCTTTAAATTACAGGTTTGGGGGATGTGTTGAAGCAACTTCTTCACTTGGGGCAGAGAAGGCCAAGGTGGGTTCATGAGTAATGCTGGCAGATAGCTGGCTACTCTAAGTCTGGGAGGATGTAGATGCAGGCGATTTTGTCTGTCAGTCAACTATCTATTGGGTGTACTGTGATTGTGTTTGGTTGGTCAATTTGCTTGGCCCCTACTGACATTTCTAGTTTTTTTGGGAGATGAGTGGAATGGCTGGCTTTTACTGAAACAATGGTGATGGTTAAGTGTGTGTATGATGCTTTTAATGCATACTAATTACAGCAATGCAAGCCACAAGCTAGGTCAAATATGACATGACCAGCAATCACTATGATGACAATTTAACATTCTAAACATTTTTTTTTTTTTTTTTAGGACGTTTAATGATACAAAGTGTTCGTGACCGAGCTCCTCTTTTGCCACCTGGACCAATATCAGATGGACAATTCTATTCACCCCCTGAATCTCCTGCAGGTACTGTACATACTGTGGATTTAAACATTTTCTGATTATTGTTGCTTTATCAACCCTGGTAAAAAAATGTAATGTAGAGGCCTATCGGCTGGTGCCCAAATTCAGTCATATTTGTACTGCTGATATATAAAATCAGTTCTGTGCAAAATATGTGTTTGACTGTCAGAATCTATATGGGGTTTCAAATGTATTAGTGGGTAGCATATCGCTGCTTTGAAATCTGAACAAGTCTCATAACTCCTTAGCACAGAATTAAAAGGCTTGAAAAAAAGAATATGAAAATGGTAATACTCTCCTAGATGGCTGCAGCACTGATCCCAGCTGCAGCTGTCCCCCGCCACCTCTGAGACTGAGAACTGAGTGATCAAAGACTGCTCAGTTCTTGGTCTTCAACCTGCAGACAGCCAGTGACTGTCAGTCACCAGCTCTCTGCTCTGCCCTGCCCCTCCAGTGCTGTGCTATGCAGGGGGTAGGAGCGTCTGACTCAGTCTCTCAGCGGCTCACTGAGAGGCTGAGCCAGCTGCCGATCCAGGCATCTGGGTTGATCCGAACTGTAAAGTCCGGATCTATCCTGAGTTTGGACCAGCTGAGTGACACCAGCCTATGGATCACAGGAGTGCAGAGCGAACTGCACTCCTGTGATCCATAGGAGAAGAATTGCCAAAATAGATTTCACTTTAATATATGTGCACACATATTAATATGCATATCGGGAGAGGGGACTTTGTTTTTCGCTACAACTGTCATACAGTATCTTTGCCCAACCTAGCTGAAGTGGTAAAGAGAACCTGGGAAAATGGAAATATATGTGCTTCCCTTGCTGACGCTGCAAGCTCCATAAAGTTCTCTTGGCATCACTAACATGGAACAAGCAAGCAGCCAGTGAAGTCTTAAAACTCTAAATTCCTGCACTGCATACTTCTTCCTGGTTAGTTGCTTGCTAGGTAATGAAGCCTAGATCTAATTTACAAATTCAGAGCCTGCATTTTTAAAATGTTGTTCTCACAGGTTCATTGTAACTGCTTCTCTATTTCTGTATATTTAAAATGACTGGGTGGTGAACTTCTATATCTGGGGTGTTGTTTATAAATAGGCAAGGTTGGCCAGTGCACCTTTAAATGCCTGTTATCAAACGGTCATTAGACGGTACAGATCATACTAAGGGCACAGAGCCACACTGATGGACCCTTTTTAGTCTGTGATCTGAACTGTGATGGCCAATCATGGTGATCATAAATTAAAACATTACTATGGTTTACATTTGAGAGCCCACCCCTTCCTCCTCTCCCGCCAATTCTCCCAGTTATCTTTCTTTCTCCCCCTCTTATAGTCTTAGCGATTCTCCTACCAATCCTGTAGATAAAACTGCTGCCACTGATTGACCAAAGGTGACATTAAGCAGCAAGGGGGGAGGGGGGGGGGTTCATACTAACCATCACTGAGCAAAAGAAGTACAGAGCGCGCATTTGGACCATGCAGAGGGCACACTGACCACCAATGTTATGGGGGAAAACATCAGTGACCACCAGCAGTCATTTATATCACCAGTATTTCAAGTGGGCACATGCCATTGACCATCAATTTTAAAAGGGGCACTTTCCACCAGCATAAGGGGTACTAACCCTTGCCCATTATGTCTACAAGCTGTTCTGTGCATTACAGTCTTGACCACTGCACTGTATACATACAGTATATGGCCTAAACTGGGGGAGCATGCAATGCATCAGTTATTTTTTATTTTTTTTCAAAATGTTTTGTATTTTTTTTTCTTCTATACTATCCTTCTTCCTTTATATACTTCTATACTGTATTGTAAAATTTCCAGTGGTTATAATATATACCACCAAATACAGTGGGGAAAATAATGATTTGATCCCGTGCAGATTTTGTAAATTTGCCCACTTACAAAGAAAGGAAGGGTCTATAATTGTTATCATAGGTGTATTTTAAATGACAGAGACAGAATATCAACCAAAAATCCAGAAGAAAAAACACAATTCAAATGTTATAAATTGAGTTGCAGTTCAGTGAGTAAAGTAAGTTTTCGATCCCCTACAAACCAACAATAATTCTGGCTCCCACAGACTGGCTGCAGTATGTGCTTTATGTGCTACAGAGATTAGTCCTGTCAATTTAAGGTGCTCCTAATGACAACTCGTATGTATATAAAAGTCACCTGTCCACAGAATCTTTCTTCCATTCAAACCTCAACATCCTGGGCAAGACCAAAGAAGGATGTCAGGGACAAGATTGTAGACCTGCACAAGGCTGGAATGGGTTACAAGACCATCAGCAATAAGCTTTGTGAGAAAGAGACAACTGTTGGAATGATTATGCGCAAATGGAAAAAATACAAAATAACCATCAGTTGCCTTCAGTCTGGAGCTCCATGCATGATTTCACCTCATGGGATAAGGATGATCATGAAAAAAGCGAGGAATCAGCCCAGAACTACATAGTAGGAACTTGTGAATGATATCAAGGCAGTTGGAACCACAGTCACCAAACAAACCATTGGTAACACAATACGCTGCCATGGATTGAAATCCTGCAGCACTTGAAAGGTTCCCCTCCTCTAGAAGGCACATGTACAGGCCCATCTGAAGTTTGCCAATGAACATGTACATGATTCAGAGAAGCATTTGGAGAAAGTGCTGAGGTCAGACAAAACCAAAATTGAGCTCTTTGACATTAACTTGACAAGAAGAATGCTGACTGTGATCCTAAGAACACCATCCCTACAGTTAAGCATGGAAGTGGAAACATTATGCTTTGGGGCCGTTTCTCTGCAAAAGGTACAGACAGACTTTGCTGCATTGAGGGGTCAATGGACGGAGCCATGTATTGTAAAATCTTGGATGAGAACCTTCTCTCAGCCAGAACACTGAAGATGGGTCATGGATGGGTCTTCCAGCATGACAATGACCCAAAACATACCCCTAAGGCAACAAAGGAGTGGCTCAAGAAGAAGCACATTAAGGTCATGGAGTGGCCTAGTCAGTCTTCAGACATTAAACCTATAGAACATTTATGGAGGGAGCTGAAACTTTGAGTTGTCAAGCAACAGCCAAGAAACCTTAAGGATTTAGAGAAGATCTGTAAAGACCAAGATCCCTCCTGAGATGTGTGAAAATCTGGTAACCAACTACAAAAAACGTCTTACCTCTGTGCTTGCCAATAAGGCTCCACCAAGTATTAAGTCATGTTTTGCTTGGGTATCAAATACTTATTTTACTCACTGAATTGCAACTCCATTTGTAACATTTGTGGGGTTTTTTTTTCAGAATTTTTGGTTGCTATTCTGTCTCTGATTTAAAATACACCTATGAAAAAAATGATAGCCCCATAAGTGGGAAAACTTTCAAAATCTGCAGGGGATCAAATAGTTTTCCGCACTGTAAAGCTCTCTCCTGTCTAAAAAAAAAAAAAAAATATGAAATGCATTTGGGTACAGAGTGGCACGAACAAGCAATTGTGAGTGAGATTACTACAGCACAGAAAACTGAAACTTCTTCTGGAAATGAAGGGTATTACAGACTAGTAGTCAAGTGGTTATCATATATAGTATAGCTGTTATATATTAATTTCCTTTTTTTTTTTTTATTCATTTTTTTTTTTTTTTTTTTTTTTTTTTTTTTTTTTTTTGAAAACATTAGCACTTTTTTAAGTTATTTTTGTACCTGGGTAATGGTTCATATTTTATAGTAAACTATTTCTATTTTAGTTAAACAACGTATTTATCCCTTATTTTGTAAGCTCTTCTATTATGTGCAACATGAAGCTTATGTTTAGGCATTCCATTCATTTGCACTCGTATGAATGAATGTTCGTGTTTGCAAACAGCATGCTAATCACAATTTAGAGGCTCTGTAGTGTTGTAGTTTTAGATTTTACATTTTCAACATGTTGGGAGTAGAGTTGAGCGAACACCTGGAAGTTCGGGTTCTGCTGGTCCGTCCGAACTTCGGGACAAAGTCCGGGTCCGGGTCCGGACGGAACCCGAACGATCGCACGGACAACGAACCCCATTGAAATCAATGGGGACCCGAACTTTTAGGCACAAAAATGGCTGTAGGAAAGTCCTGGAAAGCCCTAGAGG
>BLSH010136794.1:554797-585242 GCA_018402905.1 Glandirana rugosa
ACCTCGACGGTCAAAATAGTCTGTTACAAGAAATTATTTATATTGTCTTCAAATGGAACAATTAGAATGTGGTTTTCGAAAAGTACCAGAACAAAGAGTAGTCGAAGAAGTAGTCTAAGACAATTGTATGTGTTCCAACTCGTGTTAACTGAAGAATAATTGCATTTTGTTAATACATTGATACATATGTCTTTACGTGGGGGGGGTCTGTTTATAATTTTTAGTTTTGGACGTCTACCCTTGTGTCGAGCTACATGTTACTTTCATTTACTTATATTATTCGACTGTACATAATGAAGTTCGATCGGTCTTCTCCCTCGGTAACGTGATTTTAATACTTGGAAACCCGAACGATTTTTGAAATGTCCGGGTCCGGGTCCGTGCCACGGACACCCTAAAGTTCGGTACGGACCCGAACGTTACAGTCCGGGTTCGCTCAACACTAGTTGGGAGTATTGAAGGTTCATAATTTTAGTGCAATGGCTCCCTCTTCTGGCTAGCTTGAAGTAATACATGTCAGCTTATTATATTCATTTACTTTCATTGTACATCGAGCTGTGTTCCCATCTGCAGGTTTTGATTTTTAATATTTGTCTGGGGGGGGTGCATTTCTGTATACATAGTTACATAATTGTTTTACGTTAATAAGAAGTCAATTGTGCTCAACCTTGTGTATGTTAACAGAATCTGATGAAGAAGCTGATGAGAAACAAGACCATGAAAAGCTTTTGGTGTAAGATTAACAAGGTAAACTTCTGTTATATTTATTAAAGAACATTGTCTGATAAAACTGGCAGCTCCAGTTATGATCTGATATTAACATGAAATTAAGTGGCATTTGATTTAACCTGCATCTTCTAAGTACATTTCTCACACACACTTTAACTGTTAAAGCTACCATAAAAAAATGAACGCACATATACAGTAATTCCTCCTACTGATTTCTGAATAGAGTGTGTCTTATTGCCCTATAAATAGGCCCAGATATTGCAGTGGACCAGAACTTTGAAATGGAGCTTAGAGTTGCTGAGGTTTATGGGGTCTCCTATGGCACTTATGAAGACTTTATTTAAATGTAATTCTTTACCAGCAGGTTAGCAGGCTTTAATCAATGTTGAAGTAGTGCTGAAGCTTGGGGCTCGTCTGAACCAGTACTTTGCAGTAAAAATTAGTAAATTGCATGCATTACTGCAATGTGTGCTTTTGAGTGGCTACACAATGCATTATAACAAACCATATGCAATACAGCCGTAATGCCTCAGTGCATGAAAATGCGTGTATCCTTACGCGGTGCATCCTGATGCAGCCCTCACTAAAGGCTGCTTGTTTAACCCGGTAGATGAACAGCTGTCTTCCGAGGGAGGTTTAAAATGGCCTCCCCCTCATGCCCATCATGCACACTTTCTAAAGCAAGGCGCAGTGCACTCTGTGATCACTGTATCCATGGGACATGCTGGGTGTTGGAATACTTATTCATTGAAAAAAGAAACCTATTCATTCTTCATTTTCCAAAAACTTGTCGTGAAAAAAGGATCCTTCAGAAGACTCAGCATGTCGCTAAAGCTCTTTTGGCCATACTTCCCATATGGCTCACAGAAGTGCATTTACTTGTGCTCTCCTGTGACACACAATCAGCCATCAGTGGGCTAAAGCCTGCTGTCGGCTGACATTGCAGACCTGCTCCAGACTCTGGAGAGGTCCTGACAATAATGTCAACGTTCTGAGCCAGCCGCTCATGCCCCATCTCCTTCCCGGTGCTCCACTGAGCACTGGAAAAGCAGAGAGCTGGTAACTGACAGTCACCACTCTCTGCTCAGTGAAGACTGAGAACTGACCAATCAGAGGTCATGTGATTGCTCATTTTTCAGGCTTAGAGTCGGGAGGGACAGCTTGCAGCATTGCACCGATGCTGCAGCAGGTAGGTAAGTGTGTGTGTTTTTTTTTTAATTCATGCACTTCTACTTTAAATATATTGGAGGGTCTACTTGGAAAATATGAAAAATATAGGAAAGAAGGGTTTTGGGCCCCTGTATGTCTGGGTAGCAAAAGTTCGCTCAAAAATATGAAAATCTGACTTTTGTTATACGTATTGTTTAGTGATGTGAACAGCTGTAATTGTTTGTTATGTAAAACATGTATGAATAAGTTGTCTTTCTTTTCTCTCAGGAATTTGTTCTTATTGCACGAATTAAATTAGTAAGAGACAACAGCGATGAATGTTCATCAGCTCATCTAGCAGAGCACTATATGCAGATGGAAAAATGAGATGTAGTCATCCAGCTGAATACACTTCACAGATGCTACTCTTCTGAAAGGCAAAATGGCTGCTAAACTTGCCACCTTGAACACTGAAGTAAACAAGGGCTGTAGTTAGCCATCTTCATCAAAGACATACATTTTACTATTGGCGCTGTAATGATTCTTGCTACTTTGTGCTTTCCTGGAGTAGATAGTTCACTGGAACAGAAGATCGATCTCTCTGCTGGTATCTACTGTCTGATATTCCTGTGCCTTTGTGTTTATTATAATGCTGGCTCCCATGCCGACCTAAAAACAGATTGTTTTGCGACATGCAGCTATAGAATGATGATTTTTTTACTAATTTGTCTACATGTTTACTGCTTGTGACGCTCAGTTGAGATTGGCATAATGTGAATATTTGGTAGCTTTAGTGTCTGCTGCACTTGGACGTTATTATCAAATGTAATTTGCATATTTTTTTTAAAGGTGCAGTGTCCACAAGGGCCTTCCCACTAGTCAAGGCTAAAGACTGACTTGTATCAGAATTTCCTTCAGTAAACCTCCATTTACATAGCTGCTGTATTTATGATGCACTTCTTCATGTGTTCCTCAAATCTATTTACATTTTCAAAGTTCTTCTGATTTTTGTCATAACTATTTTTTATTTATTGAATTCATGCTTAAACGCACTACCAAGGATTGTTCAAGCATGATTTACTCTGATAGATATTCCTGGCCATGCACTACTCAAATTTCTCCTAGAAATGCAAGCTGTTTAAACTGCAATAATTAAGCAGGTTAGGGAGCACAGAGCAACTGACAGTGTAGTGGTCAAATAGATCTTCAAGTGTCCTGAAATAAACTGAGGAGTACACATTCAGGTTTTTTTTATTCCTTTTTCTGTGAGAACGAGAAATTACCTTCACTGTGTCTCCACCAGATGCAAGACTGCATTCGGTTGGGATTGAAGGCGGTGATATCTTACCCTTAAATATCTTTTTGAATAACTCATATTTCATAATTGCCTGTATGGTCAGCGGTTTAGTTGAGCTGCCAACACTAAAATAAGGTTTAAAGTATACTCATCAACATTGTAACATTTTGGCACAAGATTCACTGATCTTAACTGATCTGATCAGGTCAGTGATTTAAGGTATTTTTAGTACCTACCTGGACAGCTAAGAAGCTTTGGGTGACATGCATACAACGAGGGAGCATGTGCTAACATTGGTCTCATTTAATTTCTTGTGCATTAGGTGCTTTTAAAGCAGAACTGAACAATTCCCAGTTATCATGTATAGCCATGGTCCCCCTCAGGAGGTGCTGGTAGTTGTGATCTACCTGCCCACTGCCCTCATTCATACAATTTCCACGCACCCAGAGCCACTGAACATGCCAGTACTTGGTTTTTGTTGTTTTATTTAGGAGATAAACTTGGATAGGGATAAGGGATGACTGTGGGATGCCCAGAGAGTGAACACTATATACACCGTCGTATATACACTCCTTCTCCTCCAGCACACTACTTGCTGACCGTTGTTCTTTCTCTCTCCTGCACACTACTTGATTCCTAGGCCCGAATGGAAATTTATTAGGCCTCCTTGTTTCCACTTCCACCATAGCTAGCACATGGTGAGGCCTGCTCCTACTGCTAGCAGACCTCCAAACCACCCGTTGTGGGTTAGGGCCGCGGGCTCCCGTTCATGAAGCCACAGGCCCTCGCAGTGTAGCTAAGTGCGTTGATGCTACCTGGGTACTGAATGAACTACAACTCCCAGCCCATCCATCTTCCAGGCCCCATCCGGCCTGCCTCGCTGTCCAGTGGCTCTCCTTTCCCTTGCTTGGCCGACTTGCAGGAGCCAACTCCTTCTCCCGGCTGCACCCAGGCCTCAAGGTCACCCAAGCAAGTCATGACAGCCACTTTAAACTACAGGTAAGCATACAATAAGGCTTACCTGTAGGTCCAGGAATTATCTCCTAAACCTGTACGCTTAAGGAGTTATCCCCTGTATCTGCATGTGCTGACGTCATCGACACATGGGCACTGAAGAATTGGCACCCGGGGTAGCCCAGGGTGCCGTTTCTTCTGTATTTGTGCTGTAAATTACGGCTCCTGTGCACATGCGCGGGAGTGACGTCAGCGCGGCTCCGCCAATCACAGCGTGGGAGGCTGCGCTGTGATTGGACGGAGCCGCTGACCCAGAAAAAACTATGCCGCCAGTCACAGCGGTGTGCTGAGACTGCTGCAACAGCTTCGTTCTGAGGTGTTTCATAATTAGCTAGTATGCGCTGCATACTAGCTCATTATGCCCTTTGCTTTGCAGGTTTTTTTTGGGGGGGGGTGGGGGGGCGGCTTTACAACCACTTTAAAGAGCCTCTTTAAATTTAGAACTCTCCTGCTTCCTTGTGCCACTCCAGGAGCCAACTCACTCCCGGACTGCACCCAAGCCCCAGGCCTCAAGGTCGCTCCCCTCCCAGACGAGGCCTGATCCGGAGCACCGGCTACATTCTCCTCCTCCCACCTGCTGGCAGACTGCTGTATTTAAGGAGGCCTGCCCCTTGCCAATTCAAATTGTGGATTGGTCAGGGTTCCCCGTCATACACCAGAAAGTCACACCACCTCATCCATCCCCCTTTCCAAAGCTTTCCAGCTCAAAAGGGGAGGAGTATCCAAGGGGTTTTTCTTCCTGCCATCTCCAGTCCTCCCTGAGCCGCTCCCTAGCCCAGATCAAAACATTCAGGCCTACACTCACTGTCAGGCCTGACTAGATTTTACCTCTCCTAACAAAAATCTACAAAATAAAGCACCTATCACTATGGGGGCGCTACACATGGAAACAGAATAAACCTCTGGTGACCGAGTTCAGGGCCATAGAGTGAGGGATACAGGGAGTATTCCTGTAACAGGCATGGGGCTCATAAGGTCAGCAGGGAGGCATTCACAGATTTTGTGAATCTGTGAACGTGAATAAGCTGTATGAAGGCAGGATTCCACACATGTCACATCTCCTCTAGTCAAGACTGATACAGGGGACACATATATTGGATACTGCTTTGGGACCAAACTCAGATGACTGCTCACTCTTAAAACAACTTCTTGTTCCTTTGCATCAGCAGTGTTTTGTCAATTGTCAGTGATAGTCTGTTGGGGGCCCCCCACTGACACTGTGCAAAGCACATCGCCCCAAAAGGCTGCAGAGCATCAACCAGCCCCCTCCAAGTATTCAGCAAGTCTCCACCTAATGCAGGCTGCTTCATTCATGGAGCTCCCCACAGCCTCTGGCTCTGCACAGCGCCAACCTACAACACACAGTACCCCCTTGCCTAGGGAATAACCTGCTGCTAGCCATTTATGGTCAGAGACCTCTGTCTGCACACCAAACAGGTGCAATATTAACCCATGAAACACAAACTGGAAAAGAAATGTCCCAGCTAACAGATGGCCATTGCCTGTGGAGGCTTGTCAGCAGAACTCTGTTCAATAGCTGGGATTCTAGGAGAATGATGTTTTGTTGGATCAGCTCCAAGGCTGCACTATGGTATCTGCTGATCCGCAAGTCAGAGGGGACACTAGGAGGTTACCCCTAGGGGACTCGAGGGTGACCCTAGCTTTTTTTCTGCAGCATTTAGGGAAACCTAAGAAATTGCCATGCCCCTAGTTTATAGTTTGTTGGGTTTTGGGTAGATCTGGCCCCAGCCTATTATCTGCAAGGTCTAGTGGAGCATGAGGATTGGCATGATCCTAGTTTGCTGGGTCTTGAGAAGGCACCCCAGCCAGGGCCTCTAGTACATTACTTTGATATAGGGCCCCGGCCCCATCATGTCAGCAGGGAGGCCCAGCAGGGAATGTCTGTGGGCAGTGGAGATCCTGTTAGGTAAGCTTTATGGGGTCCCATGATTTCCTAAGATGGCCCCGACTGGGTCATTGAGCGCAATGCCGGTAGGGAGGTGGTTGCTGAATTGCTGGCACTATTGGTAAATCGGCACTACGTGAGAACGTAGCAGTTAATGGGACTGTATTGACAACAGGTGTTGCCAAGAGGCAGACTGAGCAAAGTCATGCCAATGTGTGAGAAAGACAAAGTGTGACAAATGCTCGGTTTGACTCAAGGAGTGACAGCTGTTAATACAATCACATTAGTTGCTACATTCACAGAGCTAGCTTCACCAGATGATATCCCTGGCATTTTTTTAGCCCTTGCCTCCTACTGGCAATAGCTATATTGTCATGTTGGGGAAAAACTCGACCAAATGCTCCCTCCCCTTCTCAATCTGAAATTTGCCAACTCCAAGAACATGACTTGTCTGCATTGTCAACTCAAAGTGCTAGACCTCTTCAGGTGCCTATGTTTACCCCGATGTATTGCCGCTCAAATTTCCCCTGCTGTCAATTGTCTATTTTCCTAATCCTATGTGTGTTATGGTTCATTGTCTGCAAGTATAATTTTATGAATCGAAATTTCTGCAGAAAAAGTGGTTGGCCTATACCAAAAATTATCAGCGCTCTGAAGACCAGGAAATCTTTAAGACCGGTCTTGAAAACACTGATATTCACAAAATGCTTACAATTAGTGTTAATAATTGTATTAGAAACTAGTATATTAACATATCTTTAAAAATTTTGAGGAAATTTGTATTCTAGTGCATATTTTTCATTATATTTGTTTTCAGTTTCTTTTTCAATTTTCAACTTCGGAAATTAAAATATAACTTTGGGTCACAAATGGAGGGCCGCTCAAGAAAGCCTGCATACTGCCAACTATAACTATAAGGAGGCAGTTTTTCACAAAATAAGTCTTCTATGTGTCCAGGGTCTATAGTTCTGTCTATAGCTAAGGACAATGTAGCTGAACAAAAACCAATCCCCATTCTCTTCCTTTCAGAGTTTGTTGCCCAGCAGCTGTTAGCATAAGGAATATTTGAAGAGGTAAGCACTACGGGCAAGCAGTTGGAAAAACACTTTTTGTAAAACGCTAGAGCTGCACGATTCTGGCTAAAATCAGAATAAAGATCACGATTCTCACGGCGCAACGTCATCTTTCACACTAAACAAAAAGAATTGGCTCAACCTTACTGTTTAGTTTTTTAATTCATTAAAGTTTATTCTTTCCAAAGAAATTGCGTTTGAAAGACTGGTGCGCAAATACAGTGTGATAAAATATTGCATCAACTGCCATTTTATTCTCTAGGGTCTCTGCTAAAAAAACATATAATGTTTGGGAGTTCTAAGTAATTTTCTAGCAAAATATGCTTATTTTAACTTGTACGCAACACGAGTCAGAAAAAGGCCTGGTCTTTAAGTGGTTAAACTGACATTTACAGACCGAAGTTTATCCCTTTGATCTAAAAGAACCAAAGTTACATTGTTTATAGTTATCTCAGCTCTGAGCGATGTTGTGATAAACTTGGCAGGCTGCCTGTTTTTTTTTTTTGTTTTTTTTTTGAGTTTTCAGCTGTTAGCAGAGAATGGCTCTGAACTAAATCGTGGAAATGCTGTATTAGGACTGAGGGCGGTTGAGTCGAGATCGCAATGTTTTTTTTTTTAACAATCGTGCAGCTCTAAAACACGCCCATTTACATTTATGGTCCGACAGCATATCATTTGTCTACCGCAGCCCTGCATTTGTGACCAAAAGTAGTTACCCTCTTAGGAATCAGTTTATCCAAGGCTGATATTTTGGTAATGGATGGATATTAATGGCTTGGGCTTCACTATCTCACCTCATCTGAAATATAAGCTAGCAGTAGTTTCTCCACCTTTAAAAAATATTTTCTTCTAAACCCGTTAGGAGAGAAATAGGGGGGTGGGGTGCCATTGCCTTCTAAAAATGCTAAATGCTTGGCTCTCATACTGACTCTCTGGATGAAATATTTTTTGTATCACTGACCCAGAACAAATATGAATTCTCAAGAACCAGTCCACAGACGACCACCAGGCAACTTACATTTTCTGAGGAAGGTCAGAAATAGCAGCATACATAATTAAACAATCCTGACAAGAGACTGATGTTCTAAATAGCCATTAGCTGACATGGATTTTTTCACCTATTTGCCATCCTTTGAATCTTTTTAATATAAAGGATTGCACACAATACACACCCACAAGGCGTTTCCTGTACCCGGAAGCAACATTTATCGTGTTTTTTTTGTTGTTTTTTTGTAAGCTTAGGATTCCTTAGTAGCAAAAAAAAAATCATTAGTGTCTATGGAACAATCTTTGGTACAAAACTCTTTATATAACAAGTCTGGAAGCCTTGTCTTATGTCTGGAGGTAGTTCTATTATCCTTGTAACATTTTATGTAATAGCTGCAGCATGAGCCTTGAACTTGGGATAGAAATATAGCTGATAATTCAACCTGGTAAAACCAGCGGTATAGGTGGACTAGTTTTTAAAATGTACCAATTAGATCTATACCATATACTAGAACTGTTTGGTGAATATGTGTGCTAAAGCATATAAATGAAGTGGTGCGTTTTTTTTATAGTTTGTAAAACTCAATGCAATCAAAATGACAGAATGTGTTTTGGTATGGTTTGCTGCACCTCTTTTGTACATTTTATGTGTGTATTCCAGGATTCATATATGCCCTACAGTATACAGTGCCCTTTTTAGTTTTGGAAGTTCCTCGTACTACTCTGAAAATGTAGATCTTAAAGATAACACCTAAAATAGTTCCTATTTAAGATGTATATTTATTCTTTAATGTCTTAATTCTGTATATACAATTATATATTTTAGCATTCAGAGATGGATCTGTTTATAGTTTTAATATAAAGGTCTATGAAGAATGTATAAATGTAATATAGAATAATCCACCCCGCAGGTGTATTACCTTGGAGGTTTGACTTATGAAGTCTTCGGTCTGGGGCTGCCCACTCCTGATGTATATCTGCAGATTGACAGCTAATATATTTAGACATGGTGATATTAGCTATAAGTGGAATTTCATCACACCATGTTGAAAATATTCCCAGGGGTTCAAATTCTTCATTCAACCTTATGTAGTGTATCTCACATACAGTTTCTGCAGAAAGCGGTGGTCCTGTTTGTAAAATAGACCCTCAAGGTTTAATTTTCACATTTAAAAAAAATATTTTATTTTCCTAATATTTGCAGAAGAGATCAATTAGCTCTTGATTTAGCACTGTTGTGTATCAGTCTCTAGTAGTCACAAATTATTTATTTTTACTGTGCATTAGTCAGGAATTTATGGATTTGGGAGGAATCCCAACATGCAGTCTGCAAGACAGCCATTAAGAATACAGTTTGGAGACCTTTACGGTCGATCTCTGCAAGAATGAAGATGTTTTGCATGTGTGTGTTAACTGACATTTATTGTTGGATCAGGTTATTTTTGTTTACCTCTATAGGGAGGACTTTTGTTTAACTGTGAACATCTGTTAAAAAATGCTGTTTAATGTAATTACTATACAATGATTTTTTTAACATTTTCCTTTCTGTACTGTACTTGCACTGCATTTCTTACTCCAGCTTCATGTGCATTGCAGCTTGCATTTACCATACAAGTGATGTTTTTGATTATTTTTGGTTTGAGCTTCAATTCATTTCATTGTAATTTTATTGCTTCTTCCACAGCAACAGCACATACTTCTTTCCTTTACTCCTCTGTCAGTATGTTCCACCAGAAGTAAAGTCCTGGTACACATTATGAGTTTTTCGGTCGGAGACGCTGTAAAACTATGCGAAGTTAGTATAGCAATCTCCCCTTCTGAGCTGTTGTGTCCTGACAGTGGGACTCCCCCCTCTGCCAGAACTCTTCGATCAGCGCTCTCTGCTATTGGCTGAGTCGGTCAGCTGATGGTTTTCCAGCATGCTGGTCCGACAGAAGCTGGCAGGACAGGGTGGCATACACACAGGGTCTGAATGTTGGTCGTTTTTTTTTTCTTTTGTAACCGGCTGATGTCTCTTGAGTACAGGGCTTAAGGGGAAAAAGATCAATTTAAAACTAGCATTTCTATGTGGAGCTTACACAAACCTGAGGACTCTCTCCCTTCCCCATGTGATGGCCCTGGGCCAATCACCAAGCGTCTGGGTTGTCCCATAAAAGAGGAGGAGTGAATTAAATGATCTTGTATATCTAGAATTACTGGGTCTTTTCTTCACTTCTTTCAGCTGAACAAACCAAAGGAAAGGTAAGTGGTTCTGGGAAGAGGGGTATTAAAATGAACTTATTGCTTTACCCTGCAAAGGCACTGCTTTGCTTTAGGGGTTCTTTGACACCAGTGTAGTATACCAATAGGCACTAGATTCCTAACAGATTAGGGCTAATGACACCATTTATGTCAGCAGTGTAAACAAGTCTTTATATTTTTCCAGTGCCTTGCTCCTTGTGGAGTTTTGAAAGTAGTACATCTTTTATGCTCGAACAACTAATGGTCCACACACTGGTGTGAATAAGCCCTGTTTGTAGTCTTTCTTTTGAATATACTGTATATGTTCATGCCACGTGAGATAACTGGTAATCTGTAATTATTGGTACTTTGTAAATATTTGTATATACACAAATCATAGAGCACTAATTATTGCGTAATAAAAAATGCTTTTAATTTACAGACAAGTCTTCAGAAGTACTTATTTTTCAATTGTAATGTATTCTATTTCCAGAAAAATAGGTTCATATACTATTCAATTGATTGCTCGTATTAGTTATGCAGTTGCTTTCTACATACAGTTAGGTCGATATATATTTGGACACAGGCACAATTTTAGTTTTTTTTCAGGTATTTACCAAAACATATTCAAGCTATAGTTATATAATGGATATGGGCTCAAAGTGCACACTCTTGGGTTTGATTTGAGGGTGTGTACATCCAAATCGGGTTTAGGAAAAACAGCTCTTAAGAATAGCCACCCCCCCCCCCTTTTTCAAGGGACCAAAAGTAATTGGACAATTGAATCTTTATCGATTAAGCAGGTAAAAGTTCTGGAGTTGATTCTAAGTGTGGTGTTTGCATTTCAAATCTATTGCTGTGAAACAGGCCATTGTAAGGCTTCAAAAATGAAACAAATCTATCAGAGAGATAACAGAAACATTAGGAGTGGCCAAATCAACAGTTTGGTACATTCTGAGGAAAGAAGCGCTGGTGAGCTCAGTTACATAAAAAGGCCTGGACGTCCATGGAAGACAACAGTGGTGGATGATCGCAGGATCCTCTCTATGGTAAAGAAAACCCCATTCACAACATCCAGTCAAGTGAAGGACACTCTCCAGGAGGTGGGCGTATCATTGTCAAAGTCTACAATCAAGAGAAGACTTCACGAGAGCAAAGACAAAGGGTTCACCACAAGGTGCAGATCATTCATAAACCTGAAGAATAGATTAGACTTTGCCAATAATCATCTAAAATAAGCCATACTGGTTCTGGAAAAGCATTCTTTGGATGGATGAACCTAAGATTAATCTGTACCAGAATGATGGGCAGAAAAAGGTGTGGAGAAGGCTTGGAACAGCTCATGATCCAAAGCACACGTCGTCATCTGGAAAACATGGTGGAGGCAGTGTAATGGCTTGGGCATGTATGGCTTCCAGTGGCACTGGGTCATTGGTGTTTATTGATGATATGACAGAAGCAGCCGGATGAATTCTGCGGTGTTTAGAGATATACTGTCAGCCCAGATTCAGCAAATGCAGCAAAGTTGATTGGACAGCGCTTCACATTACAGATGGACAATGATCCATAACACCCTGCAAAAGCAACCCAGGAGCTTTTGAAGGAAAAGAAGTGGAATATTCTGCAATGGCCAAGTCATTCACCTGATCTCAGCCCAATTGAGCATGCATTTCACTTGCTGATGGCAAATCTAAATGCAGAAAGACCCAAAGAACAACTGAAGACCGCTGCAGAATAGAGCCTGGCAAAGCATCAGAAAGGAGGAAACCCAGTCTTTGGTAATGTCCATGGGCTCTAGACTTCAGGCAGTCATTGCCAGTAAAGGATTCTCAAGAAAATATTAAAAATGAATATTTTATTTATGATTATATTCATTTATCCAATTACATTTGAGCCCCTGAAAATGGAAGGACTGTATAAAAATGGTTGCAGTTCCTAAAATTGTAATTGATATTTATGTTCAACCCTTTGAATTAAAACCTCAAAGTCTGCACTTCAAATTAATTTGGATTATTTCTTTTAATTTTATTCTGGTGGCATGCACAACAAAAAGTATGAAGGTTGTGCCTTTGTCCAAATCTATATGGACCTAACTGTATATCTTGAAAAGGTGGGATAAAAAGGTCAGATTCATAACCACTGGGTACAATGTGATTGCACTGATTTCAGTCTGGGAAATGGTAGGCACTTATATAAAATTTGATAAAGAAGTCTAAGATGGTTTAATCATAAAGCAACACATAGGTTAGTGTGTTTATAACAAATTGTTCACATTTACATATATCCCTTTTCCCCAGCTTTTCTATCTGGCAGGACAGTTTTAATAAGGTCAGAAACCTACAGTGAGGAAAAAAGTATTTGATCCCTTGCTGATTTTGTACATTTGCCCACTGACAAAGAAATGATCAGTTTATAATTTTAATGGTAGGTTTAGTTTAACAGTGAGGCACAGAATAACAACAAAAATATCCAGAAAAACGCATTTCAAAAAAATTAATAAATTCTACAATCCTTGTCCCTGACATCCTTGGCTCTTTGGTCTTCGTCATGGTGGAGAGATTGGAATATGATTGCTTTTGTGGACGGGTGTTCTTTTTATACAGGTAACAAGCTGAGATTGGGAGCATTCCCTTTAAGTGCTCCTAATCTCAGCTCATTACCTGTATAAAAGACACCTGGGAGCCAAGAAATCTTGCTGATTGATGGGGGATCAAATACTTATTTCACTCATTAAAATGCAAATAAATTAATAACTTTTTTGCACTGGATTTTTTTGTTGTTATTCCGTCTCTCACTGTTAAAGTAAACCTACCATTAAAATTATAGACTGATCATTTTTGTTAGTGGGCAAATGTACAAAATCAGCAGGGGATCAAATATTTTTTTCCCTCACTGTACTATTTGTTTTGGTGATCGCTGTCACTGGGACTGAAAGTGAGTGAAACTACAAAATTTTGGCTTGCTGCTAGAACAGAAATAGAGGGGGAAATGTTCCAACCAATACACTGGTTCCATGGCAACTTACCTCAGTTTGAGTAAATTTCTTCTCACTTCCTGCGGTAGTTACAGAACAGAAAGTAAAAAAGAAATCTCCCAAGTAGGACCCAGGCAAAAATAAAAAAAAGTGGGGTTTTAATAATTCTGTATGATATCCAAAATGAAAAATAATGGTTTTTCTTTAGAGATACTTTCAATAGTTGAATACATTATCACCATTGTAGATGTTGCAGTACATTGAAGATAAAACATACATAACCAGAAATATATGGATCTGATCCAACAAGTAACATAAACTTTATGCTGACTGTACACTAAAGCATTGTATATTTACTGTCTCATCTTGTACTTGAAGAACAACATGGCAGGCCAATATAGGATGATCTTGACAAGTAATATACAATAGCTGAGATATTCTGCTCGGTAACTCAAAGGTCTGACCAGCACAACACCTGAAAAATAATTGAAAAAGGAAATGTTAACTTGTGAAATAATTACAGACAAAAAGCTACCCATTCAAAACAAATTTGTGCAATTGTGAATACAATTTAGTTTGCAAGCCAAAAAAAGTTATATTAGACGTCCGTAGGTAAGTTTTTTATTAAAATGGCTTCCTCCTCTCTGTATTAAAAAAAATTAAAGACCATATTTACCTGTCCGTGTTCCAGCTCTGCTCCAACCCAGTTCACCTGTGCTTTAATTCTTCTGACTTTAAAGCTCAATTGAACCCTGTTTTAAATCGAGCTAAATTTCAGCTCCATCGGCTGCTAAAAACCCAGGCACTGCCTAAATCTAATCGGATGCCAAAACCAATCCTCCTGCGCTCAGGTCTATTAGTCCAAAAGGTGATGCAAAAGTAGTTACATAAAAAAAAGTAGTTACATTAGTTCTTAATAGATGTGAGTAACTTTCCACACTCAAAGGTCTTGAAGCCTTTCTCAGGACCATGGGTATCCAAAGGCACTAAAGAACAAAAAAACAAGAGGGGGCGCACCGACCTAGTGCAATACCGTTTATAAAGTTTATTTAAGAACAATTAAAGATGTATACTCAAACTGAGAGATAAAAAGGCACAACAAAATAAAAGTGAACATAACGCCTCCAGGACTACTTCGGAGCTCCACCTCAGCAAGGGAATCGGATAGCGTCCATATGGCCAGGCTGATGCGTTTTCAGGGCGAACCCTCTTCCTCAGAGCCACTTTGTTGTGTCTTTTTATCTGCTCTGTTTGTGAGTATACATCTTTTTTACTTGTTGAATAAACTTTGTAAAAGGTATTGCACCAGGTCAGTGCGCCCTCCTCCTCTTGTTTTTTGGGGGTTTTTTTTTGTTCTAATAGGATGCCGGTGCTGTTCAACCAAAAATCCTTCTGACCAGATTGAAACAACAACTTTTGTTGTTGCTGTGATGCCAGCAGGGCCACCAACAGAGGTCACATTTTTAAGTTTTAGGAGAAATCCTCCCAAATTCAAACCTTATATGACCCCTTTACAGTTTGTTTTCCTTAGGAAGCAGCCACAGCTTGAGTAGAAAAGTCTGCCCTCTGCCAGGACCTGTAGAGTGGAATCCCTGCTCTCCGTGGAAAGCAGAGATCCAACACACTCACTCTAATGGCCCGTACACACGATGCAACGGTCGTACAACAACGGTCTTACAACAGCTTGTTGTATGATAATCCGCCCGTTAGTACGCGCAATTACAACAGCCGACATTCAAAAGTCGTACAACAGAAGTTGGCTGAGCAGACTAGAAAACTTTTGTTGTACAACAAGCTGTTGTATGACTGTTACTAGCATGTACAGAGAAGTTGGGCCAACAAAGATGTATGTGCAAAACATGCATGCTCAGAAGTCTAGAACGCCTGAAAGTATCTGAGTAAACCTACATTCCTAATTCACAAATCGCATTCACCTGAACTTCCACTTTGGACGCTCGTAACACATCACTACGTTTGGCTTTGTTGAACAATTACTTGACTCCTGTCAGTACGCAAGACACAACAGCTGATTTTGGGCAAAAGTTGAACGTGTGGTCGTAGGACCATTGCACCGTGTGTACGAGGCATAAGTCAGAACCAGAGCTGTCCAATCAGCAGGTAGCATAAGCTTTACAGATCACAGAGCTATAGTTCTGACTCAGTAGATGGGAGTGTCAGACCTCTTCAGTGAGATCACTGCTTTCCACAGAGACCAAGAGCTTCCCACTCTGCCACTGCTGGCCAGGGGCAGGCTTTCAAAATCTGGGATATTGAACACCACATTTGTCTTGATGCTCCTGGAATGTATTTACCCATTTAAACTGAAGCTTCAGTTGGGTTTTAATGACACACAGGACCATTCAAACCATTTTTGTGAGCCTGGGGCATCATGGATACAACCCCTGGACCATAGAAGAGTACTGCAGGCAAGGGTACTGACATCATTATATTATTACCACTCTCTGCAGGCCACCACAGGAGGAAGAGGAACCTCATTGCCACATGACCAGCCCAAATGCATCTGGAAAAAAAGGTGTTTATATTGCAAGTGTGAGGGAATGGAGTTGGGCCTTAAGTAGCAGACACCTCCAGGTGATTGCATATTAGTCCTGATATCCTTACATTGCTCTGTTTAGAAATAACAATTACAAAAGTCAGCTCCACCACATGTGCCTTATATGGATCATAGAAAGATAGGAGAACACAAGCGTCACAAAATATCCTCTTCTGTCTGTAGCCAACTGCTAAAAATGTAATTTCCTTATACAATTGAAAACCGGGTGCACTTCATATGCAGTATGTGTACAGTCTCCCTAGAAATGTAGTTACCTATTAATGCAATTGGCTAACTGCTTTGTCTATGAACAATCACCTGCTTCTGAAGCGTCACTTTCTCACTGGCCAAAACTGATTATAATCTGACTCGCTAGCAAATTAGCAGTGACAGCTGCATTCAAACCTGAGCGTATCATTTTTAGGCAGAAAGTCTTTTTTGCCACAATTTTGTACAGGGCAAAAGGTAAAAAGCAGAAAAATGCCTGTAATCTGCCTAAAAAGAAGCTCATGTACGTTTTTGAGCTTCAGGTGACAGAACGCTCAGATGTGAACAGGGGCCATTTAAATGAATGGGATTTTTCTTGTTGAGTGTTCTGGAACTTTTGAGATGAGCGTTTTCCGAGCTGAAAACGCTCAGGTGTGAATGGGTCTTAAATGTTCTCTCTGCTTTCTTAGTGATCCTGTTGCTGATGAGTGACACAATTGCTAGAGCGACATGGCCCCAATACCGATCAAATGACTATAGCACAGTGGTTCTCAACTCCGGTCCTCAAGACCCACTAACAGGCCAGGTTTGCAGGATAACTGAAATACATCACAGGTGATATCATTTGCTGCTCAGTGATTGCAGTATTCTAGTCTGCATCTCCCAAAGGTAATACTTAAAATCTGGCCTGTTGGTGGGTCCTGAGGACCGGAGTTGAGAACCACTGCTATAGCAGATAGACCCTCCTCCCACTTAGCATGCTGGAAGGAGAAATTTTAGGGAGTTCACGTGCATCATATATTGATGTGCAGAGCACTATTTTTTCTCAACAAACATGAAATTGCACCTATTTACCACTCAGCACTACAACCCTGATATTTCCTTGTGTTCAGTATGATTACTTCTATACTTTAATAGTTCAAAAATTATTAGTATTTGGGAAAGAAACACATCAAAAATATAAAAGCATGAGCGCAGAATAAAACAATGTGCGAAAAAATATATTACCTGTAGATTTGTACTTGTAAAAACATCTTCTGTACCCATTATTTTCTTCACGGTAACCTGTGAAAATGTATTGCAGTATGTCTTTACAAATGTGGAGTATAATATTAACAGGTTCAAGAATATTATTTTAGTACATTTTTACTGAAGCTTAAATTTACAAGATCTTTGCTACCAGTATCTCTATAATTAGCGTTTGCAAAAGCTGAAGGATTTTACTTTCATGCATTCTATGCATGAGGGTAAAAACCAAACCTGTGTGCAGCAGCCCCCCTCAGCTTCCCCCCTTATACTTACCTGAGCCCCATCTCAATCCAGCGATGTGCACAAGAGCAGCGACTCTCCCGGGTCTCTGCCGCCTCATTGGCTGAGCCACACCAGCGGGAGCCATTAGCTCCCACTGCTCTCCATTACAGCTAGTGCAAAGGGAGCTGGGGGGGTCAAGCGAACACGCATGAGTGCCCCCATAGCAAGTGACTTGCTATGTGGACGCTCGACAAGGGGGTGGGGCCAAGTGCATCGGTGGGGGACCTGAGAAGAGGAGGATTGGGGCTGCACTGTGCAAAACCACAGAGCAGGTAAGTATAACATTTACTATTTTTATAAAATAGAACACGAGCCCTTAATGTCACTTTAAGGATAAGATTTAAGCTAGCAACTGAATACACTGTATGTTCAGTGTAAGCTTTGCCCTACAATAACGCCTGGTGTTAGCACTCTGTCTTTCAGTTTTTCCTGTGATGTGATGATGTAATGTGAAAAAAAACCTTCATCTTTACACTAGTAACTAGTACACAGTCATAGCCTTTTGGGGGGTTGTTGACCAAGCTATTGCCAAACACATAGCATTGGAAGTCGGGCACTGCTGTGGGGGACTGTTGCCCATTGGGTGAAATAATACAAAAATAAATAATGAAAGGGGAAAAAAAAAAGTATAGGGATGTAGAGGATCTTTTCATGTGACTTTGAAGGAAGCACAAGTTATACAGTAATCTTTTTTTATTACAAGTTTAGGGGATACCGTAAAGCTATAATTTGGCATTACGAGATCCGGATGGCATTTTTTTTTTTTTTTTTTTTTTTTATCTCAGCTCAAGCGGTTTTCAGAAAATATAGTTCGGGGGGTGATTTACAAATGTTCAAAACTGTATTAAACAAATAGTGCAACGTGATATAAAAATTAAAAACAGCAGAAATGGTCCATCCACCTAAGGTTAATAGTGAGGAGCAGGGCCCTGCAGCGAAATTATTAAAGCTTTTATATGGCTTATAAATAGACCGCCTCAATTTATTCTACACATACCTTTTCTTACAGATAACAGCAGTACCCCAATCTATTAAGGAATTCTTATCAAGTAGTACTAGGCCTATTTTAACCATCAGAAATAGCAGATGTAACATACTTTAAATGCCAAGTGCAAAGCCACAGAAAGGTATCTTTCTAATAAATTAATTAATGGGTGAAAGGTAGCCAGTTGGCCTAAAGTTTTATGGCCCAGACACCGTTTTCCCCAGCACTCCACTGCATTATTTTAAAAGGTTAAAAAGGTAAAAAAAAAAAACAGATTGTGCAAAGAATGCCTCACACCACCCGTATTCCTCCTTCTCCTCCCCAAATCCTATTTTTTACAAAAGCTATAGACCTAGGGTGTTGTTTTTTTGTTTGTTTTTTATAAAAAAAAAAATTAGAGCTTCAGAACCGTGTAAAAAATTTATCAACAGCACAGTTTTCCAGCAAGTACAATGGGCCTGAAGGCAGAGAGTACATCCCTCACATTTTTGTAAATATTTTATAATATCTTTTCATGTGACAACACTGAAGAAATGACACTTTGCTACAATGTAAAGTAGTGAGTGTACAGCTTGTATAACAGTGTAAATTTGCTGTCCCCTCAAAATAATTCAACACACAGCCATTAATGTCTAAACTGCTAGCAACAAAAATGAGTACACCCCTAAGTGAAAGTGTCCAAACTGGGCCCAATTAGCCATTTTCCCTCCCTGGTGTCATGTGACTCGTTAGTGTTACAAGGTCTCAGGTGTGAATAGGGAGCAGGTGTGTTAAATTTGGTGTTATCGCCCTCACTCTCTCATACTGGTCACTGGAGGTTCAACATGGCATGGCACCTCATGGCAAAGAACTCTCTGAGGATCTGAAAAAAAGAATTGGTGCTCTACATAAATATGGCCTATGCTATAAGAAGACCCTGAAACTGAGCTGCAGCATGGTGGCCAAGACCATACAGCGGTCCAACAGGACAGGTCCCACTTAGAACAGGCCTCACCATGGTCGACCAAAGGAGTTGAGTGCAGGTGCTCAGTGTCATATCCAGAGGTTGTCTTTGAGAAATAGACACACGAGTGCTGCCAGCATTGCTGAAGAGGTTGAAGGGGTGGGAGGTTAGCCTGTCAGAGCTCAGACCATACGCTGCACACTGCATCAAATTGGTCTGCATGGCTATTGCCCCAGAAGGGACGCCTCTTCTAAAGATGATGCACAAGAACGCCCACAAACAGTTTGCTGAAGACAAGCAGACTAAGGACATGGATTACAGGAACCATGTCCTGTGGTCTGATGAGACCAAGATGAACGTAATTGGTTCATATGGTGTCAAGCGTGTGTGGGGGCAGCAAGGTGAGGAGTACAAAGACAAGTGTGTTGCCTATAGTCAAGCATGATGGTGGGAGTGTCATGGTCTGGG
Source organism: Glandirana rugosa (assembly GCA_018402905.1). Lineage (NCBI taxonomy): Eukaryota > Metazoa > Chordata > Amphibia > Anura > Ranidae > Glandirana > Glandirana rugosa. Next base: position 574,615 of record BLSH010136794.1, read on the forward strand.
GCTGCATGAGTGCTGCTGGCACTGGGGAGCTACAGTTCATTGAAGGAACCATGAATGCCAACATGTACTGTGACATACTGAAGCAGAGCATGGTCCCCCCTTTGGAGACTGGAGCCCAGGACAGTATTCCAACATAATGACCCCAAACACACCTCCAAGACGACCACTGCCTTGCTAAAGAAGCTGAGGGTAAAGGAGATCGACTGGCCAAGCATGTCTCCAGACCTAAACCCTATCGAGCATCTGTGGGGCATCCTCAAACGGAAGGCGGAGGAGCGCAAGGTCTCTAACATCCTCCAGCTCCGTGATTTCATCATGGAGGAGTGGAAGAGGACTCCAGTGGCAACCTGTGAAGCTCTGGTGAACTCCATGCCCAAGAGGGTTAAGGCATTGCTAAAAAAAATAATCGTGGCCACACAAAATATTTACATATTTATTTGGGCCCAATTTGGACATTTGCACTTAGGGGTGTACTCACTTTTGTTGCCAGCAGTTTAGACATTAATGGCTGTGTGTTGAGTTATTTTGAGGGGACAGCAAATTTACACTGTTATTTACATTGTAGCAAAGTGTCATTTCTTCAGTGTTGTCACATGAAAAGGTAGAATAAAATATTTACAAAAATGTGAGGGGTGTACTCACTTTTGTGAGATACTGTATGTCAAGTTAAGACATCAACATTCAACACCCTGTCCAGGACTACCTCCCAAAATAAATATAGCAGGGTGCACGACCAACGGAGGCACAAATGCAAAATAAAGAAACAGCCAGCACTCCTTATACTATATGTTAAATATTACCAGCAGAGGTGTTAGTAGCATATACAATCTATTGTCAAAAGTATTGGGACACCTGCCTTTATGGAATCCCAGTCTTAGTCCATAAGGTTCAATAATGAGTTGGCCCACCCCTTGCATCTATAACAGCTTCAACTCTTCTGGAAAAGCTGTCCACAAGTTTAGGAGTGTGTCTATGGGCATGTTTGACCATTTTTCCAGAAGTGCATTTGTAAGGTCAGCACTGATGTTGGACAAGAAGGCCTGGCTCACAGTCTCTACTCTAATTCATCCCAAAGGTGTTCTGTCGGGTTCAGGTCAGGACTCTGTGCAGGCCAGTCAAGTTCCTCCACCCTAAACTCGCTCATCCATGTCTTTATGGACCTTGCTTTGTGCACTGGTGCACACTCATGTTGGAACAGAAAGGGGCCATCCCCAAACTGTTCCCACAGAGTTGGGAGCATGAAATTGTCCAAAATGTCTTGGTATACTGATGCCTTAAGAGGCAACTTCACGGGAACTAAGGGGCCAAGCCCAACCCCTGAAAAACAACCCCACACCATAATCCCCCCTCCACCAAATGATTTGGAGGGGTGGCCCATACTTTTGGTAATATAGTGTGGATGAGCGAGTTTGGGGTGGAGGAACTTGACTGGCCTGCACAAAGATAGGCCTTCTTGTCCAACATGAGTGCATAACCTCACAAATGCGCTTCTGGAAGAATGGTCAAACATCCCCATAGACACACTCCTAAACCTTGTGGACAGCCTTCCTAGAAGAGTTGAAGCTGTTATAGTTGCAAAGGGTGGCCCAACTCCATATTGAACCCTATGGACTAAGACTGGAAAGCCATCAAAGTTCATGTGTGTAAAGACAGCCATCACAATGCTTTTGACGATAATATAGTGTGTGTGTGTGTGTGTGTATGTATGTGTATATATATATATATATATACACATACACACCGGCCGCTTTAGTAGGTACACCTTGCTAGTACCGGGTTGGACGCTCTTTTGCCTCACTGCCTTAATTCTTCATGGTATAGATTCAACATGGTTGGAAGCATTCCTCAGAGATTTTGGTCCATATTGACATAATAGCATCATGCAGTTGCTGCAGATTTGTCGGCTGCACATCCATGATGCGAATCTCCTGTTCCACCACATCCCAAAGATGCTCTATTGGATTGAGACCTGTGGAGGCCATTGGAGTACAGTCATATTCTAGAAACCAGTGGTGAGATGATTTGAGCTTTGTGACATGGTGCATTATCCTGCTGGAAGTAGCCATCAGAAGATGGGTACACTGTAATCCTAAAGGGATGGACATGGTCGGCAACATTACTCAGATAGGTCATGGTGTTTAAACGATGCTCAATTGGTACTAAGGGGCTCAAATTGTGCCAAAAAAAATCCCCCACACCATTACACCACCACCAGCCTGAACTGTTGATGCAAGGCAGGATGGATCCATGCTTTCATGTTGTTTACAACAAATTCTGACCCTACCATCTGAATGTCGCAGCTGAAATGGAGACTCATCAGACCAGGCAACATTTTTGCAATATTCTATTGTCCAATTTTGGTGAGCCTGTGTGAATTGTAACCTCTGTTTCCTGTTCTTAGTTGACAGGAGTGGCACCTGGTGTGGTCTTCTGCTGTTGTAGCCCATCAGCTTCAAGGTTCGATGTGTTGTGCATTCAGACATAACGAGTGGTTATTTGAGTTACTGTTGCCTTTCCATAATCTCAAACCAGTCTGTCTATACTCCTCTGACCTCAACAAGGTATTTTCATCCACACAACTGCTGCTCACTGGATATTTTGTCTTTTTCGGTCCAATCTCTGTAAACTGTAGAGATGGTTGTGCATGAAAATCCCAATAGATCAGCAGTTTTTGAAATACTCAGACCAGCCCCTCTGGCACCAACAACCATGCTAAGTTCTAAGTCATTTAAATCCTCTTTCTTCCCCATTCTGATGCTTGAAGTTCAGATGAGCTGGTCTGAGAATACTGCAGATCTAATGGAATATTCACAAACAACCATCTCTAGGGTTTACAGAGAATGGTCCGAAAAAGAGAAAGTATCCAGTGAGTGGAAGTTGTGCGGAAGAAAACGAATGGTTCAGGCTGGTGGTGGCGTAATCGTTGGGGGATATTTTCTTGGCACACTTTGGGCCCCTTAGTACCAGTTGAGAATAGTTTAAATGTCATGGTCTACCTGTGTATTGTTGATGACCATGTCCATTCCTTTATGACTACAGTGTACCCATCTTCTGATGGCGACTTCCAGCAGGATAATGTCACAAAGCTCAAATCACCTTAAACTGGTTTCTTGAACATGATAATGCGTTCACTGTACTCCAATGATCTCCACAGTAACCATATCTCAATCCAATAGAGCAACTTTGAAATGTGGGGGAAAGGGAGATTCGCATTATGGATGTGCAGCTGACAAATCCAACGCCTTATTAAATCTATGCCATTAAGAATCAAGGCAGTTCTGAAGGCAAAAGGGGTCCAACTCGGTACTAGCAAGATGTACCTAAATAAAGTGACCAATGAGTGTATATTTACAGCTCTATGTGGAAGCACACTGATTCTTCCATGGAGGACAATGCTGTGTAGTGAGGCCTTAATGAGGCCACAAACATTTGCAAATATATGCTACTAAGACCTCTGCTTTTATTATTTAGCAATATAGTGCAAAGAGTGAAAGCTATTTCTTTATTTTAGTTATGAGACCAGTCTTTGGAGGTTTTGAAAGGTAGGTTGAGATCTGGCAACTGTGGCTATTGTCACCAGAGGCTTGCCTTGAATGTAGCATGCATGGCACATGTATTAGTAGGCAGAATGTAAATACAAACCTGCAGATGCCAAACCACATCAGTATCTTTGGTTAAGGTTTTAGTAATATTTATTAATAACTTTATTTTGGGAAAGAATTTAACCAATAGGTTTAGTTCTTTTGGCAGTGTGAAAGCCAAGATTCACCCAAGATTCTTAAGGCAAATTTGAATCCTGGAAATTTTTTGCCAATTTAACACCAGGGGAAGAGGGTTGCTCTCATAATTTTGTTATTGCTCCTTCACAATACAGTCAAAGGCTCAGGCAATCCTTGAGAAAGGGGCATTGCTGTAAGAAAGACTGGCTGAAGATAATTACGGTATTTTGGGAAAGTAGGACAGTTCTGCTTTAATAGAAGACCTGTGGACTTTACTATGCTACAAATGAAGTGGCCCCTTGAGAGTAATCTAGGAGGGTAAACCCCAAAAATCCAGCCATGATTATGATTTTATAGCAACATTTTTTAAAAATATACTTAATTATAAATTGTGGTATATACTGGGTAGCTAAGTATTTAAATTAATTATTGTGGAAGTGTTTTATGCCCAGCTCTATGCCATGATGAGCTATGCTCACCTAAATTATTTGTGGATGCTTTGGCCCATGATTGAGAAAAGTTTATGCCTTCGTGCTTGTAATTGCATATAAAATTCTTCTTTCGGTTCGATTTCTTTACTACAATCCAGCTGTTCACAGAATATGTCTGAGTGGTAGCATCAAATATAATATCCCCCTGCTCCGCCTCCAGTTCTTGTTCACTTCCTTCTTCATTCCAGATCACTGTGATCACTTCAGGGAAGAAGTTCTGTAGGGAACACACATATATCACTTCTCCAGTTCTGTCCACATCTTCTTTGGAAGGCTTCAAGATGAATACAGTGGGAGGCTTCACGGACTGTGACTCATCTGAAAAGAATTTATTTTTAGAAAATTTCAGCTTCAAACAAACCACTTTTTGTGCTTAAAGCTGAACTTTACCCATAACAATATGATAAAAAAATTATGTACGTATCTAAAAAAATAAACAAAACGTTGGGTCCGACGTCAAGGAAAAAAAGTTGACATTTTTCGGCGTTATGCATTGGCATTTTTGAGCGTTAGTGAGCGTCGGCGTCAATAGGCGGTTTTTTAAAAAAATCATCCCTCTGCTATTTTTCAACCTAAAAACATCGGCGTCAAAAAACGCCGGAAAACGCCGGTACAATATTAGGTGGCGTTTGTTGGCGTTTTGTGGTGTCGGCGTCAAAAAACGTCAAAACGTTACAGCCTCAGAATGCGATGGCCATGGGTTCTACTTTCTGCTCACTAACGCCGACGCCACCTACAGCTCAAAAACGCCGACGTTTTTATGGGGCCATTGACTAACATGGAGAGCTGCAAAAAACGCCAGAAAACGCCGGTGTCAAAAAACGTCCGTGTGTATGAGGCCATAAGGTTAGGAGGGTTTAATTCCGCCTTAATGGTGTCAGCAGATCGGCCTCTACAAAGTCAGTAGTACCTAAAAATGGAGAGCAATTCAGCATGTGCAGAGTATGGGGAGACAGTGTGGTACTGGATTTTAAATAGTATAGGCACTTATTTTTAACCACTTAAGGACAGTGCCTCTTTCTGGTGTTTACAAGTTAATTTTTTTTTTTTTTGCTAGAACCCCCAAACATTATATTTTTTTCCCTAACACCCTAGAGAATAAAATGGTGGTTGTTGCAATACTTTGTGTCATACCCTATTTGCGCAGCGGTCTTAAAAGTGCAATTTTTTTTTTTTTAATTCTATTTTTTGAATTAAAAAATAAGACAGCCGTAAAGTTGGCCTAATTTTTTTCTATATTGTGAAAGATAATGTTACGCTGAGTAAATTGATACCCAACATTTCATGAGCCAAATTGCGCCCGCTCGTGGAATGGCGACAAACTTTGGCACTTAAAAAACTCCATTGGTGAAGTTTAAAAAATTCTACAGGTTACCAGTTTTGAGATACAGAGGAAGTCTAGTTCTAGAATTATTGCCCTCACTCTAACGATCGCGGCAATACCTCACATGTATAGTTTGAACACCGTTTTCTTATGCGGGCAGGACTTACATATGCTTTCGCTTCTGCACGCAAGTTCGGCGGGACGGGGCGCTTTAAATTTTTTTTTTTTTGCTTATTTATTGTACTTTTTATTTTTTATTTTTACACTGTCCTTTAACCAGTTGCTGACCGCCGTACGACTATAAGAGGTGACAGCGTGGCCCCCCTGTCCCGCGAATCGCCACTTATAGTCGTCACTTTAGTGCACGGCGGCTAGGGCTGAGCAGGGCTGCAGGTCGGGCGGACTCTGTCCACCGGTGATATGCGATGCCCTGTGACAGAGCCAGAGCGGTTCCCCGTTCTGACAGGCGGCATGTCAGAGGTCTACCGATCCCTGTACTTTGGATCAGTTAGGTCTCTGGTGCCCCTGCCAGCCCAGCCCCCTCACAGTTAACCCCATTCACTGCCCCCTGCAGGTTAACCCCTTCACTGCCAATGACATTTCCACAGTAATCAGTGGATATTTAACCACTTCAGCCCCGGAAGGATTTCCCCCTTTAGGACCAGAGCCCTTTTTGCGATTTGGCACTGCATCGCTTTAACTGAAAATTGCACGGTCATGCGATGTTGTTCCCAAACGAAATTTGCGTCCTTTTTTTCCCACAAATAGAGCTTTCTTTTGGTGGTATTTGATCACCGCTGCGTCATTTCTGATCGCCGCTATAAACAAAAGAAGAGCGACAATTTTGCAAAAAACCCCAAATTTCTTACTTTTTGCTAAAATACAAATCCAAAAAAAAATATAAAAAAAACATTTTTTTTCATCGGTTTTGGCCGATTTATATTCTTCCTCATATTTGTGATAAAAAAAATCGCAATCGACGTCTATTGATTGGTTTGCGCAAAAGTGGTCGCGTTTACGGATGATGAGAATTAATTTCTGGGGTTTTTATTTTATTTTTATTTTTTACTAGTAATGGCGGCAATCTGCGATTTTTAGCAGTACTGCGATATTGCAGCGGACATATCGGATCATTTTGACACTTTTTTGGGACCATTGGCATTTATACAGCGATCAGTGCTATAAAAATGCACTGATTACTGTGTAAATGCCATTGGCAGTGAAGGGGTTAACCTGCAGGGGGCGCTCTAAGGGTTAACAGTGTTCCCTGGGTGTGTTTTAACTGTATTTGGGCTGCCCTAACAGGGGAAGGGAAGTGATCACAGTTTCCACGTAGAGGAAGGCTGTGATCACAGCCCTTCCCCCTCTCACAGAACGGAGGTCCGTGTTTACTTACATGGACCTCCGTTCTTTCACTCTGGGGGGGGCATCGCGGGTGGTCGGCGGAGATCGAATCCACCGCACCCGCTCCCTGGCCCTCCCCGGACACAGTGAGCGTGCGGGCGCGCCTCCGGCGGCGCGTGCGCGCTCACTGTGCGCGATCTTGCAGCCACCGTCATATGACGGCGATTTGCGCAGAGGAGCCACTCTGTCGCCGTCAAACTTCTGATTGCTGTATAAATGTCATTGATCCCAAAAAAGTGTCAAAAATGTCCGGCATGTCCGCATGTTGCATTCCCCATAAAAATCGCAGATCACCACCATTACTAGTAAAAAAAAAGTAAAAATGCCAGAAATTCTCATGGTTTGTAAACGCGGCAACTTTTGTGCAAACCAATCAATAAACGCCGATTGCGATTTTTTTACCACAAATATGAGGAAGAATATAAATCGGCCAAAATCAATAAATACATTTGTTTTCTATATATTTTTTGGATTCGTATTTTAGCAAAAAGTAAGAAATATAGTTTTTTTTTGCAAAATTGTCGGTATTTTTTTGTTTATAGCGGTGATCAGAAATGACGCAGAGGTGATCAAATACCACCAAAAGAAAGCTCTATTTGGGGGGATGCAAATTTTGTTTGGGTACAAAGCCACACGACTGTGCAATTGTCAGTTAAAGTGACGCAGTGCCGAATCACAAAAAGTTATCCTTTTTTCTGGTCCTAACATGGGAAATCCTTCCAGGGCTGAAGTGGTTAAAAAAAATATAAACATTCCTTGTAATAGAAAAAAAGCATGACAGGACCTCTTAAATATGAGATCTGGGGTTAAAAAGACCTCAGATCTCATATTTCCACTAAAATGCAATAAAATAAAATATGACACTTGAAAAAAAAATTGTTTCCTTTAAGAGCATTGACGTCGCTTCCGCCCTGCAATGCCGAGCAGGCGCCATCTTGCCCTCACTTGGCATCCAGGCAGTGAGGAGAGTGGACCCAATCGTTTCCGCTGCTACCGGCATATCCAGTAAGCGGCGGAGACGATGGGAAAGTGGGGGGAGGGGAGGCACACCTCCCACCCCTATAAAAGTGATCTCACAGCGAATCCGCTGCAGAGACCACTTTTATCTGAAAGCCGACTGCCTGTCTATTAAAATGATACCAGGGTTATGGTAGCTATCTGCTACCATATCAACGGTATTCCATGTCAAAGTACCGACGTACGACGACGGCGGGCGGTTGGTAAGTGGTTAATGTTTTACATGGCTATACCTGCAAAAGGGGCCAGCCTAAAGTGATCTAGTAGGACCTCATTTTCTGACTAAAATTCCAATAGACACATTTAGCAACATCCAAAATTTTAAAATGGGTTTTAAACAGATCTGAAATGTAAAATTCACGGTTATGAATATTTTTTTAATTAGCCTAGGAGCCTATTGAAGTCCTGTGGGTGCCATTGAACTGATTATTGGTACGTAAAAGTCTAGAATGGCCTATTTAACCAAAAAGAGTACCCGTTCTTCCATTTACACAGACCAGTTAACCTATATCAATATGAATAGCTATGCTTTCTTTGTGGTTCACCAACTGTAATTGTACTTTATATCTCAAACGCAGTCTTTTAGGATAGACATATGGGGTGCCATTGCTGACTTGCTTTTATAAGATTCAAGCTTCAGGTCTGTTATCTCTTTTTGTAAATCACTAAACTGGAACATGAATGACTTCTAATATGAACATGCTATTTTTCACATCAGTGAATCACTGTGTGAAAGAAAAAAGGATTAAGATGACAGCCTAGGAACCTGCTCTATCCAAAAAATAAGTCAGCAATGGCAACTCCTATATTCGATATCCCCATAGTTTTCTTAAAAAATGCACTGGAAAAACTGTCACTAATGCTCTTTCTGCAAAGGCTAGTTGCCTAGCTATTAGAGTTGAGGGGACACCTGGATGTTCGAGTTCGGCCCAACTTCGCTAAAAAGTTTGAGTTCGGCCCGAACTTGACCCCGAACCCCATTGAAGTCAATGGTGACCCGAACTTTTGGGCACTAAAATGGCTCTAAAAAAAGTCCTGGAAAGGGCTAGAGGGCTGCAAAAGGAAGCAAAATGGGGGTAAGAGTAGGACAAGTGCCCTGCAAACAAATGTGGATAGGGAAATAACTTAAAATCACATAAAAAAAATAAAAAATGGAGGAGGAGGTGGATGTGGAGTAGGAGGTTGAGGAGGCGGTGACCCTGGCGGTGTAGGTGGTGGAAGTGGCGGTGGAGGAGGAGGAGTTAGCCAACACTGTTTTTTGTTTGTTTGTTTTTTTTCTAATTGGGGTAGCCCCCAAAATATTGAGACATATTAAAAAAAAAAAAAAAAAAGATCACTATCTGCAGACAAACCCAGAGATGTTCTAGCACGGGTTCACTTTTTCCATATAAAATGTACCATGGTTTATTTTTCATGTTTCTCCTGTTACAGATTCCAATAAAGACTTATGTTCTATAAAAAAAAAAAGAATAAGTTCACTTAAGTATACCAATGGCTGTGTGAGGCTGGTCTAAATGTCTACACCATGGCAGTGTAGGTGGAAGTGGCGGTGGAGGAGGAGGAGGAGGAGGAGGTAGCCAACACTGTTTTTTGTTTGTTTGGTTTTTTTCTAATTGGGGTAGCCCCCAAAATATTGAGACATATTAAAACAAAAACAATTATACCAATGGCTGTGTGAGGCCGGTCTAAATGTCTATTCTGCACAAGGTACAGACAAGTCTTGTGGGATTCATGACTGGTTCATTTAAATAAACGTTAGCTTATCCACATTGGCTGTGCACAGGCTGCTGCGCTTGACTGTGATAACGCCCCCTGCCATGCTAAACACACATTCAGACAATACACCGGCTGCAGGGCAGGCCAGCACCTCCAAGGCATAAAGGGCAAGCTCAGGCCATGTGGTGTTGCCTATCAGCTGGTGGTGCTGTTTGTTGTGGCATGCTTTGCCACATTTCGGCCATGCTAATCCTGCCTTCTGAGGTGCTGGCGGTGCCACAGCTGCATTAGCGACCTCTTCCTCCTCCTCTGCCTTCACCCTGTGCTTCCACTGAGCCCCCGGTGTCATTTGGGAATTCCCTCAGCAGCGCGTCTACCAGCATAAGAGACTGCTGCATGACTTGGGGCTCAGACTGCTTGGCTGATTTACAAGGGGCTGAGGTGAAAGACAGATGGCCATGGGGTTCAGGTGCCAACTCTGAGCTTTCAGCAAGGGACCGGGTGGGAGACCATGTGAAGGAACTGGAGGCATTGTCAGCCACCCAATCTACTATCGCCTGTACTTGTTCTGGCCTCACCATTCGTTGAGCGGCATTCAGGCCTACCATATAACATTGAAGGTCGGCCACTTGCACCTGAGGAAGGTGTTTCACTTGTGCGTGTAGCTGGCACAGATCGACCATGTCCTCTCCTTGCAACAGGAGCTTCAGCAACACCAGCAGCGCCAGCAGCACCACAACCACATCCCTTATTTGAAGCTCTCCTCATTCTGGATGCAAATGTACTATTTAGCACAAATTTATATTATTTTTTATTTTTTGTTTACAAACTTTTTTTATTGGAAGGTTGTATACAAAGATTAACAAAGGGCATATTGCATACATATCGAGATAAAGGATGGTACAATATTGATATGGGTACAATAAAATTGTCAGAGATATATAAATGCAGTATATA
>BLSH010136794.1:585252-596806 GCA_018402905.1 Glandirana rugosa
GTATAAGATGGGATTGTAAAGGGGGACAACGAAATCTCCGACGAACCTGGTTCCGTGTTAGCATGTGTATAAAACCCTCACGTTTAACGACTTTGGATATATAATGCGGTCCCATAGATCCCATTTTTTCTTAAAAATATACACAGAGTCTTTTAAAATATGGTAAATGTTTTCTATAGATTTAATCATGTGCATTCTGTTTATGACTTGTTGCCATATGAGTGTAGGTGATTTCCAGTTAAAAGCAATCATCCAAAGTGTAGCACCACAGATAGTATGAGCTAGGTTATTCTGGGATTTGTCAAGGTCAGGAAATGTGCAGAATAGGAGGCAACATTGTGGTTTTAAGATGATATGTTTGTTGGCAATTGTATCAATAATGCGATTTACTGACGTCCATATAGGTTTCAGCAATTTGCACTCCCAAAATATGTGTACGATTGTGCCTTGGTCCAAGCAGCCTCTAAAGCAACAGGGGGAAATGTTAGGGTAGAATATGTGGATTTTGGATGGAGTCATATACCATCTGGTGAAAACTTTAAGTGGAGTTTCTTTTAGTGAGGATGAGCGTGAGCATTTGTTTAGGTTAGCGATCATGATTGACCATTCTTTGAGCGAGAAAGTGCAGTCAAGGTCTGTCTCCCAATGGTCCATGTATTTGGTTTTAGTGAATGTGGCCAGAATTTTAAAGTGTTTATATAGAGTTGAGATCTGACCTTTTTGTCTTGGGGATGTCATGCATAAATTCTCCATAATGTTTCCTATGGGTGGTGTTGTAAGGGCATAGTAATTAGAGTAAAAGTTTTTAATAATAAGATAGTTATGAATTTCAGATTGGTGTATTTTGAATTTGTTTTGTAGGGTATCAAATGTGTTGAAAATTGATAGAGTGGATAGCGCATGTAAGCTAGTAAGTTTTAAATCGATCCAGATATGGAAAGATGAGGGGTTTTCAAGTGCATGTGGTAAGCGAGGGTCACCTAGAAAAGAGGCTAGTAAATGAGGATTAGATGGGGGACACAGGGTGTGACCATATTTAGACCATAATTGTAGTGAGTGGGAGACAATTTTATTATGTTTAGCAAGCATGGTGTGTCGGACTGCCGGGGACCACATCAGACCTTCTAGAAAGTATGGATGAACAGTTAAACGTTCAAATTTTATCCAGGGGATCTGCTCGGCTTTATCATACCATTGTATAATTTGTGCGAATTTAGCTGAAAGATAGTAGTGCCACAAATCAGGAAGGCCATAACCGCCATGAGTTTGTGGTCTGAATAACACTTCATTGCTGCATCTTGGTTTTTTGTTAGACCAAATAAAGCTATTTATAAGTCTTTGTGTTTGTGTGATTTTACCTTTTGGTATTGCGGCGGGAAGGGCGCGGAAAATAAATAATAGCTTGGGGAGAATGATCATCTTTATAGCACACAACCTACCTAAGAATGTTATATGAAAAGATGACCAGGATTTGATTATTTTTGAGATTTTGTTGAATAGGGGGTTGTAGTTATTAATGGCAAGAGTATTATAGAAGGGAGTAATGTTAATGCCCAAGTATCTAAAACCTTCTGGGCTCCATTTCAGGTTGAAACTTTTAATTTCGGATATTAAGTTTGGTTCTGTATTTATCCCCATAATAGAGCATTTGTTGAGGTTTACTCCTAGGCCTGAGAGCTCATGGAATATTTTAAGCTCTGATTCAAGAGCAGAGATAGAGTTTATTGGGTTTGTTAGAAATAACAGGACATCATCCGCGTACATGGATATTTTAAATTCTGTGGAACCTACTTTATAGCCTTGGATATTATTGTTGTTTCTTACAGCAATGGCTAAAGGTTCTAGCGCAAGGGCAAAAAGTAGGGGAGAAAGGGGGCAGCCCTGCCTTGTTCCCCGTCCCACTGGGAAGAATTTGGAATTACATCCTGGAATTTTAACTCGTGTCTGTGGGGAGTGGTAAAGAGCAGCAAAACCTTGTATGAATTTATCAGGGATACCGAATTTAGGGAGAAGTTTTAGTAAATATGACCAATTGACGCTATCGAATGCTTTGTGAATATCGAGGCTAAGGAGGTAAGTGGGTTTATGTTTCAGGTTGGCATCTTGGATAATATTGGAGACTAATCTGATGTTATCTGTTAACTGTCTACTTGGTATGAAACCCGTTTGGTCGGAGTTTACTACCGAAGTGATAACAAATGCTAATCTATTTGCTAGGAGTTTGCCAAAAATCTTTATGTCGTTATTTAGTACCGATATCGGTCTATAGTTTTGGGGTTGAGTATGATCCTTATCGGGTTTTGGGATAAGGGACATGTTTGCCAGCAGCATTTCTTTTGGGAATTGACCACCTTGTATGATGTGGTTAAAGAGATTAGTAAGCCAGGGGGTGAGTAAATGAGAGAATTTTTTATAATAAGATGTAGAAAATCCATCTGGGCCAGGTGCTGTGGAAGTTTTTAAACTTTTAATGATATTATTAATTTCATCTTCTGTAATGGGATTACTAAGAGATTCTATTTGTGTTGTTGAGAGAGATGGGATTTGGATTTTGTCAAGCCAACTTAGAGCTTCTGGATTTGGTTGAGAGGTTGGGGGTGAGAGGAGGTCTTTGTAAAATTTTGTGAAGATCTCCATGACATCCTGGGGGTGGGAAGTTAGTCTATTTTTTAGGTCTTTCAGTTTATAAAGGTGAGTGGGTTTACTATGTTGGTTAAGTTTTCTGGCGAACATAGTAGACATGGAGTTACTTTGAAGTAGGAATTTAGATTTAGAAAATCTAAGAGTTTTTTCCGTGTCTAAGGATAGTAGGGAGTCAAGTTCTTTTCTTTTTTCTTGGATCTGTGAGGTTATATATGGGTCTGTTGAGTGCCCGAGTTTATTATATAATGTTTGGAGGTCAAAGGTGAGTTCCTTAATATTTCTAGTCCTTGTTTTTTTGATATTTGAAGCAATTTTTATGCACTGACCTCTGATCACTGCTTTATGGGCGACCCAGATCGATTGTGGGGAAATGTCCTCTGTGTTATTTGTGACAAAGTAATCTTTGATATGGATATCTATTTGATCTCTAATGGTGGGGTTAGAAAGTAAGGAATCGTTTAGGCGCCAATTATATATTGTATGTTCTAGGCCTATATTGGATGTGTCAAAAGATACAATAAGATGGTCTGACCATGGGCAGGGATGTATCTCAGCTTTGGGGGAGTTTGCCAATAAGATGGGAGAGGTAAAAATATAGTCCAGTCTAGCATAACTTTTGTGGGGATGTGAATAAAATGTAAAGGCCTTACTACCAATATTATGGGCTCTCCAGGTATCGATTAATTGAAAATCATTTAATGATCTTGATAAAGATTTCGGGAATGCTTTAGATGAGGGTGTATGGGAACTTCTGTCTAAGACAGGGTTGGAGGAAAGGTTAAAATCTCCTCCTATTATAAGGTGAGAGGAAGAAAATTTACTTAATTTGTCAAAAAAATCTCTGAAAAAGGTTGCATGAGTTTCGTTCGGGGCGTAGATGGATGCGATAGTGATTGCTTTTCTGTTTATGCTTCCTTTTAGAATTATATATCTGCTGTTGGGGTCTCTGTATATATTTTGGATATCAAATATTAATGAATTGCGGATAAACACTGCAACTCCTCTGGTTTTGTTAGTGTAGGAGGTGAAATAATGTTGTTGGTAGGATTTGTCAAAATACTGGGGATGTTTGTCAGTTGAGAAGTGGGTTTCCTGAATCATAATGATATCAGCGCCTAATCTTTTGTAGTGACGGAAAGCTTTCTTTCTTTTATGAGGAGAATTAAAACCCTGGACATTATGTGAGATGACTTTCAGAGTCATTTTTGGTTTGTGATTTGCTATGTAGGAGAGTGGATAGTGCGAGTGAGCGCATCCTAGTGGAGATGGTTAATCTAGTCAAAGGGGAGTATTCCTTGTGTGCTTTCCTGAGGAGTAAAGAGGGGAGTAGAATAATTAGTTTAATTTGGCGTTGAGTGTCTTTAAAAAGACTGTATACATGATAAAAGACAGATTGTACCATATAATGTGACTTTGGTTTTCTGTTGATCCTGCAAAAAGAGTAGTATAGTGTGTGTATGAGGAAAACCCAATTAAACCTTCCATATAACATTGAAAAACAAATCATACAACTGAAAAAAAGAACAGAACAAGTAAACCAGGGGTCCGTCCCTAAAAAAGGAAGGACGGGCCAAAATACCTCTGTTAACTGTGGACAAACGTCCACGAATCGGCCCAGACAGCCACCGCTCACCAACATGCCCAACGCAAGGCAAACCTGGCCCACAATGGACATCGTCGGCAAGAGTGGGAGACCGGGTCGAGTGGGGGAAACAATCATGCGCTGGTAGATCCGCTCTTATTTTTATAAATATATATGATAAAAGAGAAAGAATGTAGAAAAAAAAATAGCAAAAAAAAAAAAAAAAGGACAATAGGTGGGGTTACTTTTCTAAATACAGTAAGCAAAAGTAACCGGTTATCAAAACCTCAAACATTGTACAATCACTTTTGAACCCATAAGGAAGAGGTAATTGTAATAATAAGGCAGTTTTTCAAGATTAGAGAGACATGTCCGGAGAAATGTGTTATCTGGTAAAGCATCTATAGAAACCTATAGTAAAATAGGATTAATACTTGGTCATAAATGAAAAGTGTTTTCATAAGCCTGTGTGGAGTACATTGGTCCAGAATTAAATGAAAACTAAAGAAATAGCGACATCTAGTGACCAAAATAGTGAATGACCGTTGATACAAATGAAAAAAAAGAAAAAAGGAAAAAGTCTCCTATATTCAGACACATAAACTGTGTGGAAGTCTCATGAGTAAAAGGGAGGAAAGGCACTGTTATAATGGAGTGAGCTATACAATTGATCTTTGGATTAGTGAGGAGCCGAATATCCGAACTTATGACATATTGTATTAGCCCTTTGTGAGAATAAAGCATTTTGAGGAAAACACTGTAGAGTAGAGTCAGAGACAGTGCAGATGTGGTTGAGAATGTAGCTATGGCGGCATCTAGTGTCCAAAGTTAGAACAACTGTACAACATAAGAAGAATTAAATTCTCTGGAATGCTCCATCTTATTGAGGCGATATATCTTGAATTTAGGGGAAATTCCGGGTGGATTTGAGACTTTAATAAATGTTATAGAAATATCTGTGTGAAAAGCAAGGGATAAACCATAGATTTAAGCTTCTGGGTCCCTAAAAGGTTGTCGCCATCTCCTCTGAACTCCTCTAGCTGCTGGAGTATTCCATATAGGAGAAGGTCTAGGTGTAGCTGAGGGGGCCTGAGGGTGGATTTGATCAAGGAGGCCCAATTTAACGAGTAGATCCTTTCCTTCTTCTAGGTTAAAGACGGTATATATTGTTCCATTATGTGGTACAGTAAGTTTGAACGGGAATCCCCATCTGTATCTTATTCTAGCGCTCTGCAAGACAGAAGTGACTTCCTTCATTTTGCGCCTTCTTTCCAGGGTCGCCTGTGATATGTCAGGGAAAATCTGTATTTTGGCGCCATCTAAATCGATGTTAGATGTGTTTCTAGATGCTCTCATGATATCCTCTTTGATAAGGAAATCCTTCATGCACATTACTATATCCCTGGGAGGTTTATCAGAAGGGGGTTTTGGTCTGAGGGCCCTGTGAATTCTATCGCATTTGAAGTCGTTGATATTTTTATCCGGAAGCAATTTTTGAAAAATTTTTAGGGCAGCTGGCATCAAATCAGTAGTGGTCTCTGGCACACCGCGAATGCGTAAATTCTGACGTCTGTTTCTGTTCTCCAGGTCCTCTAACTGCGTTTGCATAAATGCAAAATTGTCTGAGAGGGTCTCATACTCTCTTCTGAGATCATTATGAGCTAATGTGAGTTCGTCATGCTTTGTTTCTAGCACATCTGTTCTGCTACCCAGGGCTGATATTTCATGTGTGAGAGCAGTAGTTGCCTTAGATATCTCAGTCTGAAATTTGTCAGCTAACTTCTCATACATTAGTGTGAGGCTGGCATCTAAGTCCTCTTTAGTGAGATGTGGAGAGTACTCACTGTTATTTGTAGGCAACATCTGGGGTCCTGAAGATCCGGAAGAGGCCTGGGCCTTGCCACCATTTTGAGCCATGCTGTTCTTCAGTGCTGAGCGGAGCAGGTACTGAGTTAAGTTGCGTGGCTGTGGCTGATTCTTTGGGGTCTTCTTCTTGCCCGCAGGCATGCACAGGCTGTCCCCCACAAAATATGTGAGATTCGGCCGGAGATGTAATTCTGCACGCCCGCAGGGTGATTAGAGCGGATTGAGTCCGGCGGAGCTCCGATCAGGCGCGGCTGCTCAGCTCCGCATCGCGCATGCGCCCCCTTATATTATTTTTTAAACCAGCAATGTCGACGCACTTTTTAATTTTGTGCAAGAAATGCACAGCAAGGTGCAAATGTACTATGTAGCACTATTTATTTATTCTTTTTTTTAAAACCAGCAATGTAGACGCACTTTTTATTTTTGTGCAAGAAATGCACTGCTGGCCGCAAATGTAGTGTTTAGAATACTTTTTTTTTTAAACCAGCAATGTAGACGCACTTTTTATTTTTTTGCAAGAAATGCACCACTGGCCGCAAATGTAGTATTTCAATTTTTTTTTTTTTTTTTTAAACCAGCAATGTAGACGCACTTTTTATTTTTGTGCAAGAAATGCATCGCTGGCTGCAAATGTAGTATTTAGAATATTTTTTTTTAACCACTTCTCGTTGGGTGGACTTCATATGACGTCGCTACCTTTGAGAAGGGATATCTGAATGGTGCCTGCAGCTGCAGGCACCATTCAGATATTGTTTTTTTCAGCCGGTGATTCTGAACAACATAAATGTGATCTTAGCAGCGGATTCGCCGCAAGATCACTTTTATCAGCGGCGGGAGAGGTGCCCCCCCTCCCGCCGCTTTCCGCTCATCTCCGCCGCTTACCGGACCCGCCGGCAGCAGCGGAGATGATCCGATCCTCTCCCCCCAGTGTCTGTGAGCCGACTGAGCGGCTAAAGCTGCTCACTCGGCTCCATAGTACGGCTGGGCGGAAATGACGTCAGAAGTGACGTCCGCCCAACGGTCTTAAAGGGCCCGCTTTTTTTTTTGTCCTGCCATTTTTTTCAGATTTTTTTTTTTTTTTTTTTTTTTTTTTCATTTTAGTGTAAATATGAGATCTGAGGACTTTTTGGCCCTGGATCTCATATTTAAGAGGACCTGTCATGCTTTTTTCTATTACAAGGAATGTTTACATTCCTTGTAATAGGAATAAAAGTGATAATTTTTATTTTTTTTAAAAAGAACAGTGTAAAAATAAAAAAGTAAAAAGCAAAATAAATAATTAAAAAAAAAAAAAAAATTTAAAGCGCCCCGTCCTTGCGAGCTCACGCGCAGAAGCGAACGCATACATAAGTCCTGCCCACATATGAAAACGGTGTGCAAACCACACATGTGAGGTATCCCCACGATCGTTAGAGCGAGAGCAATCATTTTAGCACTAGACCTCCTCTGTAGCTTGAAACTGCTAACCTGTAGAATTTTTTAAACGTCGCCAATGGAGATTTTTAAGCTGCAAAGTTTGTCGCCATTCCGCGAGCGGACGCAATTTTGAAGCATGACATGTTGGGTATCA
Organism: Glandirana rugosa; assembly: GCA_018402905.1. NCBI lineage: Eukaryota > Metazoa > Chordata > Amphibia > Anura > Ranidae > Glandirana > Glandirana rugosa. Next base: position 592,914 of record BLSH010136794.1, read on the forward strand.
TTTTACTCGGCGTAACATTATCTTTTACAATATGGAAAAAAATTGGCCTAACTTTACTGTTTTCTTATTTTTTAACTAAAAAACCTGAATTTATTAAAAAAAAAGCACGCTTGGAAGACTGCTGCGCAAATACGGTGTGACATAAAGTTTTGCAATGACCGCCATTTTATTCTCTAGGGTGTTAGAAAAAAAATATATATATATAAGGTTTGTGGGTTCTAAGTAATTTTATAGCAAAGAAAACTGATTTTAACTTGTAAACAACGAACCCAAAAAACAGCCCCCTAACTGAAGTGGTTAAAACCAGCAATGTAGTCACACTTTTTATTTTTGTGCAAGAAATGCACCACTGGCCGCAAATGTAGTATTTAGAATCTTTTTTTTAAACCAACAATGTAGACACACTTTTTATTTTTGTGCAAGAAATGCACCGCTGGCTGCAAATGTAGTATTTAGAATATTTTTTTTTTTTTTTTACACCAGCAATGTAGATACACTTTTTAATTTCGTGCAAGAAATGCCCCGCTGGCCGCAAATGTAATATTTTGCACAAAAAAAAAAAAAATTAAATTTGTCTAACTGCAATGTAAAAGCAGTATTTAACCACTTCAGCCCCGGAAGGATTTCACACTTTAGGACCAGAGCACTTTTTGCAATTCGGCACTGCGCCGCTTTAACTGACAATTGCGCGGTCGTGCGACGTTGTACCCAAACAAAATTTGCGTCCTTTTTTTTCCCACAAATAGAGCTTTCTTTTGGTGGTATTTGATCACCTCTGTGTCATTTCTTATTGAGGCTATAAACAGAAGTGTGACAATTTTGAAAAAAAAAAAAAAAATTTCATACTTTTTGCTAAAATACAAATCCAAAAAAAAAAAATATAAAAAAACATTTTTCTCCATCGGTTTTGGCCAATTTATATTCTTCCTCATATTTTTGGTAAAAAAAAATGCATTCAGCATTTATTGATTGGTTTGCGCAAAAGTTGCCACGTTTACGGATGATGAGAATTAATTTCTGGGGTTTTTAGTTTTTTTTATTTCTTACTAGTAATGGCGGCGATCTGCGATTTTTAGCGGTACTGCGATATTGCAGTGGACATGTCGGACCATTTTGACACTTTTTTGGGACCATTGGCATTTATACAGCGATCAGTGCTATAAAAATGCACTGATTACTGTGTAAATGCCATTGGCAGTAAAGGAGTTAACCTGTAGGGGGCGCTGTAAGAGTTAACTGTGTTCTCTGGGCGTGTTCTAACTGTATGGGGGCTGCCCTGGCTGGGGAACGGTAAGTGATCACGGCTTCCATATACAGTAAGCCTGTGATCACAGCCCTTCCCCCTCTATGAGAACGGAGATCCATGTTTACTTACACGGACCTCCGTTCTCTCACTGCGGGGGGGGTCATCGCGGGTAGCCGGCGGCGATCGAGTCCGCCGCACCCGCTCCCTGGCCCCCCCCGGACACAGTGAGCGCGCCTCCGGTGGCACGCGCGCTCACAGCACTAGTTATCGCAGCCGCCGTCGTATGACGGTGGTTTGCAATAACGAGCCACTCTGTCACCGCCAGACTGCGGTCAGCAGTCGGCAAGTGGTTAAATATGCCAAAATGTTGCCAACTGATCTAACAGATCCCGATTAAAGTAGTGTCCCTGACACACAAGCAGTTGCAAGTGCACTGCACTTGCAAAAATGGCTGCAAACGCCCACCTAACAAACAGAAAAATTGCTTAGGTTTTATATGAGGCACTTTGCTTAGCAAACAAAATGTACTCTAGCAAACAAAAATCTCCTCTAGCACCCACCCACCAATAAATCGTTGTTTTTAACAGATTTTCTAAAGCTAATCTGTCCCTCACAGCAGCAGCAGCATCCTCTCCCTACACTAGTATGAGATGATGTGACGTGCAGCACTACGTGACTCCAGCTTATATAGAGGCTAGGTCCCATGATGCACTGGCCAATCACAGTCATGCCATTAGTAGGCATGGCTGTGATGGCTTCTGAGGGCAAACAAGTGAAACGCTTGTTGATTGGCTGTCCTGCAGCTATTCAACAGGCGCAAAAAAATACCTGAACCCCGAACCTGGACTTTTTCTCAAATGTCTGGGTTCGGGACACGGGCACCCTAAAGTCCGGTACAAACCCGAACTTCACAGTTCGAGTTCATTCCACTCTACTAGCTATCTCTTCAATAATTTGAGTCAATGACTCTGAACAAGCACGATGCAAGTGATGTGAAAGAAGTAGATACCATGTGGTATGAAAAAGTTTCATAAAGCGCCAACAGATGGCAGCACAAGGCTGTACGCACACCAGTGGCGGCTGCTCCATGCATGTGTCTGGCCCCCTGAGCTACATGCAGGGGCGCCGGACTATGGATTCTACCGAGGGGGAGTGTTTTCTTGAAGCAAATGATTAGCACATGATTGCTAGAAGGCCAGAGGCCTTCAAAATAGGTTGGGCTCGGGGTGCAGAGCACTGCATCCTGATCCCACCCAGCCGAGTGACACTAGCGAATGAATATTCACTATTCTTCCTTATTCTCCTCCCGACCAATCTGGAAGCCCCTATTGGCCAGGGAGTCTTAGGACTCCCTGGCCAATTATGTCTCAAGACACACTTCAGGTTTCTGGTCAGCCGGAAGGAGAATGTCTCCTGTGTGCTGGCCAGAGTGGCCCTGGCTCTTCCTTCTTCCAGCCTTCACGACTCCATACCTCCACAAGGTAAGGCAACTTCTCCGGTGACTGCCGCCATCCTTCTTCCGCTGGGGGATGGATGATGATCGGCGGTGTCTGTGTCTCCTGAGGGGGGGGTGATGATTGTTGGATGACCCACTGCTGTATGTGTCTATAAGGAACACCAGCCACCACTAACACACACTCACAGGGAGCACTGACCTTCATAAGTCAGTGTGCCAAAAGATATTGTCCTATATACATTGGGAGCTGCGCAGCTGGTGCTATTTGGACCACGTGCATCGCCACATCTGCTATTTTGTCCTAGACAGCAAGTTAGAACAAAGAGCAAATGTGAAATTCTGCATGAAACATTTGAAATGATTCAGCAAGTTTACAGCAATGCTGCAATGAGTTGAAGTTTCAGCTCAAAGGTCACTGTTTAGACACCATTGCGGAGATCCAGGATGAATAACAGAAGGTGCTTGACACACTTCGAAAAGAAGACTTCCATGGCACATTCCAGGAGTGGCAGGAGCACTGGGAGCTAGGGTTGCCACCTTATCCTTTTAAAACCGAACACATATGAATTGCACAGATTCTGTGGCTGATTAAGGTGGTAATTAACCACTTGCCGACCGCTGATCGGCATTTGACGGCGACAAAGTGGCTCTGTAACGCAAAACGCCGTCATACGACGGCGGCCGCGAACTCGCGCAGTGTGCGCGCGCGCGCCCCCTAGGCGCGGGCGCTGCAACAGCATTCAGCAGAGGGCCTTTCAATCTACAGCGCCAGGCCAATGATTTTTGGCCTGGCCCTGTAGATCGCCCTGCCAATGACATTATTCCCCTGCCTCTGTAAATGTAAACAGAGGCAGGGGAAGTTCACTCCTCTTCCTCTCTGAAGTCCTTTTCGACATCAGAGAGGAAGAAGAAGCATCTAGAAACGTGAGTGCACCAACACTACACTAACACCAGGCCACATAGGCACATTTAACCCCTTGATCGCCCCCTGATCGCCCCCCAGTTAACCCTTTCACTACCTGTCACCCCCCTGTCACAGAATCACAGAGTGCAGCGATCTGATTTTTAGCGATCGCTGTACATGTGACCTTGTGATGCTAAATCAGTATTGGGTTAGGCTAGTACTAGGCCTAGTTAGGTGAAAATACCCCCCCTGCCCCCCCCAAAAAAGGTTTTAACCCCTTGATTGCC
>BLSH010136794.1:612926-623080 GCA_018402905.1 Glandirana rugosa
CTCTAACCCGCTTTCAATCTTCCCTCCCTATATAGGGGTAACTACTTCAGTGCACTCCACACTACATTGTGTATGTTACATCACACCTCACGTGACTTCATCAATGGGGATATATCCCTCCCTTCTAACTTTCGCCCAATCTCATTATTAAACTTAGATATAAGACTCTTGACCAAAATACTTGCCATGCGACTGAACACATTTATAGGCAGACTGATCCACAAAGATCAAACGGGATTTATACCCCTCCGACAAACTAGCGATAACATCCGCCGAGCTACCCTTATTGCCCTCGCAGCCAGAAAACGACACATCCCAGCATACTTCCTATCGCTTGATATAACCAAAGCCTTTGACACCCTGTCTTGGACCTATCTAATTCACGCCCTACGGCACTGGGGTTTCGGTCCACAGTTTCTCTGCTTGGTTGATGCACTCTATAGTAACCCAAAAGCGTACGTCAGGTACGCTGGCTACAAGTCACAAAAATTCAGCATTGAAAGGGGAACGAGACAGGGCTGCCTGCTTTACGTTGGCCATTGAACCCCTGGCAGCGCAGATCAGATCTAACCAATCCATTAAAGGCATTGAACTCGGTGGAGTTTGTCACAAACTCTGCCTATTCGCGGATGACATCCTCTTATTTCTCTCCTCCCCTACCATCTCTGGCCCTAACCTAATTCATACCCTCAACACCTTCTCTAAAATTTCTGGCTTAGTAGTTAATATGCAAAAATCCAAGGCATTAAACATTACCCTATCCCCATCTGAGCTAGCTTCAGTGCAAGTGGCCCTTCCTTTCCCCTGGGCAACAAAATCAATCCCCTACCTAGGGATCCACCTCCCAGCTGATCCGTCTCTTCTCTTTCCAAACAACCTCCCCCCTATATTAAAAACAATTTCAAACCTTATGAACCAATGGGCCTCTTTACCCCTTTCCTGGCTTGGTAGAATTGCAGTGGTGAAAATGTGCATCCTTCCTAAACTTTTATATTTCTTCAGAGTCCTCCCCATATCAATCCCAACATATTATCTCCGCATCCTTCAATCAAGGACAATAAAATTTATCTGGGGTTCAACCAAACCTAGAATCTCTAAACACACCCTCTTTCTCCCCAAGCTGAGTGGGGGTCTGGGTATGCCTAATTTTGCACTCTATTACAAAGCAGCCCAATTAGCGTCCCTCCCAAATTACCACACCACTCAGGAAATCCCTCTGTGGGTCGCCATAGAAGCAGTTGACTGCGACCCTGCCTCCCTTTCCAACCTTTTATGGCTTAACCCAAAAGATCGCCCTGCACTCACTAACCCGATCACAAAACATTACACCACGCTGTGGGACAAGCTAAAAACAAAACACAACCTCCAATCCCCCCATAACCCACTCCTATCATTTCTCCGAAACCCTGCTTTCCCACCCGCCTGGGAATCCCCCAAAGCTTTCCAGGCCTGGACAGGCCTTGGTCTTCTCAGGCTCCAAAACCTGATATCCCCAAACTCATTTTTATCTTTTCAGGAACTGAAAGATAAATACGACATCCCACAATCAGAGATACTCCGATACCTACAGATTAAAAACTTCTATGCACCGACTCTATTGAACAATGCCCCCTATAACACCTCCACTTATTTTGAAAATCTTTGTGATAAAAACCCCCACGCCAAAGGGATCATCTCCTCGCTTTATTCACAACTTCTCTTCACCACATACCCCTCATTACCTTCCTACACCCAGAAATGGGAGGGTGATCTGGGATCCCCCCTTGATCGAGCCCAGTGGGCCACAGCGTGGGCCACAATCAAATCTTCCTCACCTAGTGCCCTGGTATTAGAAACCAACTACAATGTCCTAACCAGGTGGTATTTAGTCCCATCACGAATAGCTAAATACGTCCCATCATACTCCCCACTCTGCTTTCGAGGTTGTACTGAACCAGGGACCTTCTTCCATATCTGGTGGACCTGCTCCCTAGCACATGCTTTCTGGAACTCCATTTTCCATATTGCGTCACAATTAATTCACACCCAACTAGAAGCCTTGACCCCACTATTGCCGTCTTCCTTATCAAACCCAATAGCCTCACGCGTAAACAATTCTCACGCCTAATTCCCCTCTTTACTGCCGCCGAACAAACCATAGCTAAGTCATGGAAATCACCTTCTTTAGCCATCCCAGAAGTAAAGCATAGAGTAACGTCTTATATGATCCACGCAAAATTAGACGCCATCGATAAAGACCTCATACCTAAATTTGAGCGGCTCTGGAAAACCTGGATTGACAAATTCCTCCCTTAACCCTTTCAGAAAGAGGTTCTGCTGCCATGGTGAGTCTTCCCATCCCTCCCCTCCCACTAATCTGATTCCTGGAGCGACTGTTCGGATTCTCCCCCACGGACTCGGTCTGTTTTATTCTCCCCCCCTTCGTTCCCCCCTCTTCTCCCCTCTCCCCAGTTCTCTTCTCTAACTCTCCTCCCTTCCTTTTTTTTCCTTTTCCTTCTCTACCATTTGTTTCAGCTTTATACAGACACCGTTTATGATATTCTCATTCTATATTTCTAAAGTATTAATGAAACCGTGGCTTTTCCTATTCTCGAAGCTCTCATAGGTCTTTCAGGATTCCCCTGACCCTCACCCTCCTTGACACAGTGTATTCCCAAAAGGGGTGTCTGGGGGGTAGACGGGTCAGTCGAGATCCTCTCAATGTCCACTCCTTAACCTCTCTCCTCTCGCGCTCACTCTAGCGCCTCTGATTGTAAAGCCATCATACGGTTCCATAAAACCATATATCTTATCTTATCTTATCACTTTGGTAATCTGTTTTGACTTTGGAATATGTGCTACCAAGTTAGTCTTCACTTCGTACCACTTTGTATGTTGATTATTCTAAATAAAAGCCGTTAAAAAAAAAGTTTAAATATAAGTGCAAAAAATGGAAGATGCTAGGAGGAAAGGGGGAAGAAGGAGTTATTTAGGGTTGATTATGGTAAACAAAGGTTAATAAGGGGTTAATCAATTGAAGATCTTAAGCATGAGATTCACTCCCAAACAAAACCATCAATAACTCTTTGGCATAATTGGGACACATAAGGCTTCCGCCCGCGCTGTGGTCACTGTGCTTCAAGGCTCCATGCACACTGGACACCCTCTGGGCGTCGGATTATGTGGCAGGAGACGCTGCTTAGAAAGCATGCTTTTAGCAGCGTTTTGTAAGCAGTGTTTATGCGCTTTTTTGCACGTTTATCGGCGTCTGCGTTTTTGAGATTTTTTCTTTAATTCATTAGCTTTCATTGACTACAAAAAGCGCTGGACACCGATAAACGACTGCGGTGCTTATGAACGTTTATTGGCGTCCAGCGTTTTTTATGGTCAAAGAATGACTCCTGAACGCCAATTCAGGGCGTTCAAATAACAGCCCATAACCGTCACTGCTGTTAAACGACAATAAACGTCCATGTGTGCATGGACACATAGGATAAAATAAAGGGGCTTTTATGGGCTGTTAAAAAAAAATGCCCAAATGACCATAAACGGTAGTTTATCAGCTTCAGTGTACATGGAGTCTAATAGTAGTTCCTATGTAAATGAAGCCTGCAGTAATATCGCTACAATGTATTTTGATTAGGTCTTTTAAATACAGATGAAATGATTGGCCTTTCCCCTTCATATAATTTCAATTCCCACAACCTCACAATAAAAAAAAAAAATGTTTTTGGTTTTATTTAAATATAATAATTCTCCTGTTAAAGGAACTCTAAATTATCAGTTTTAGGTGAACTGACTTTAATTTTATTAATAGCAAAATATGGAATACAGCAAAAAATAATTTTCAATGCTGAGTCAGATTTTGTGAATGTGAGTCTAAAATCCTTAACAACATACTTTTATATATGAAAGACACGAGTCTGTTAGAATTGGGATTCAATAATTACTCTAAAGGCCCATACACACTGTACAATTATCGGCTGAATATTTTCATACGACAGCCTGCAGTTAGTACGTTCCATTCGACAGCCGATTTTCATTTATCGTCCAACAAAAGCTGGATGAGCCAACTTAAAAATTTTTGTTTGCCGACAAGGCGTTGTCCGATTTTCGGCTTGTCTGTACAGAAGTTGGACAAACAAATGTTGGAAGCACAAACACGCATGTATGGAACCCAGGAAGGAATCAGCGGAAGGGGCCCAAAGGGTGACGCACGAAAACCGAACTTCCTCTTTATATGCTCGTAGCACATCACTACAGTCGCATTTGTCGAGCGATAAGTTTACTACCGTCAGTACGCTAGGCAAAATCACGGACAGCCGATTTTGGGAAGAGTTAGACGTGCGATCGTACGACAATTGGCGCACGTGTACGAGGCTTTAGACCCCATACACACTATTAGATTTTCTGCAGATCTTCAGATTTACAAAAAACATATAAAATGAGGTCAAACCTTACGATTTTCAGTTTGTGTGTAATCAGGCAGGCCCTTGCACTACATGGTTTTGGTAAATCTGAAGACAAAAATCTGTCTTAGAGTGTATGGGGTCTTAGAGTGTATTTACACCAGATGCAGTGGGACTTCAGTGGGTAGCTATTCCAGTGCAGTCCCACCGCAGGACAAGGCAAAATGCCTTGTCTCTAGTGTGCCCAGTGTACAGACTGCAAAAAAAGTACTGCAGTCAAGTACGGTGGCCAATTGAACCTTATGAAATGTATGTGTGACATTTCAATAAGGTTTGTTTAAAAACAAACAAATGATGAGACATACGATCAGCACTGCACTGATCCAACCGGACCGCACCTCACACCAGATGCTGCACTGTAACTGGACCATAGGCATATGCACAGGGTGTGCCAGACGTGCCTAGGCACACCCTATTGACCCTGTGTGGTGTAGATTCCCCCTGTTAAGACCCCTGATATTTTACCAAAGCCTCCTAACAGGGCTCCTAATAAAATGGAAAAAAAATAATAAAAATAAAATCTACTGACCCCAATGTCTTCCCTACTGACCCCAATCTCTGCCCTATTGACACTGCCTACTGCCCTACGGACCCTAATCTCGGCCCTATGCAACCAAATTTCTGCCTTACTGACACTGTCCACTGCCCTACTGACCCCAAACTCTGTCCTACTGACCCTGATCTCTGCCCTACTGACCCCAATCTCTGCCCTATTGACACCATCCACTGCCCTACTGACCCCAATCTCTACCCTACTGACCCCAATCTCTGCCCTACCGAACCCAATCTCTGCCTTAATGACCCCAATCTCTGCCTTAATGACCCCAATCTCTGCGCTACTGACGCCTTCCGCTGCCCTACTGACCCCAATCTCTGCTCTACTGACTCAGTCTATTGCTCTGCTGACACTGTTAGTATGTATACACATGCACACACACAAATATGTTTGAGATTTGGGGTGCACACTCTAATGCAATAGGCTGCGCACACCTATGAACTGGACCCTGCGTATTTCATTATTACACAGTGGAACCCACTAATTGTAAGAAATTCGAGTGGCATGGAAAGGATATTGCTATAGGATACTGGGGTTGATTTACTAAAACTGGAGGGTGCAAAATCTGGTGCAGCTCTGCATAGAAATCATCATCTTCCAGGTTTTTTTTTCAAAGCTTAATTGAACAAGCTGAAGTTAGAAGCTGATTACCTACTATGCACATGTGCACCAGATTCTTCACTCTCCAGTTTAAGTAAATCAACCCTACAGGTACTCACACAATGTTAGCCTGATTACAGTATGGAAAGGAAGGATAAGGTGTACTTACTTGCTACAATGAGCTTGGTGCCAGAACTAAACACCTGATGAGAAATTCTTAACGAGGCTCCTTTTGCGCAATAGTAATCGGCTGCATCTTCATGTGTGATATTATTTATATCAAGTTGATACTTTACATTATTTTTGCCTTTCGTTTGCACTACGTGAGCAGAAAACCTTTGAAGTAAAAGCCCCTCATCAATGACAGTCTTCTCACCAACAACAGAGATAATCCTCTTCAGGGCTTCATTTGGTTTCTGGGAATACCAAAAAAGATTGGAACCTTCCTTCGCACTGCATTCAATTCGAACCTTTAAGAACTTTCCTCCAGCCTTAGTTTGAGATGGATGGATTTGCTCAATATCATTGTTTCCATCTAGAAAGGAAAGATCGCAATAAATAGGTAAAAAATGTAGGAACACGGTATATATAAAAATAGATATATGTATTTCTATAAATATATGTCTTCGTTCTATAAATACATACATGCTGTAAATAGAATCAGGATCAAAAGGTAAAGGTGCAGCATGGTGCATGGAAAGGTTTCTTTTTGTTCTACAACTAAAAGTCAACAGGTTGTGTCTTGAAAAGCATTAGTAAACCACTTCCTATGTGTGGTCTTCTATTTCAGGCAATCCCAAATAAAAATGTACAGTAAGTATTGTAAACCCAAAGGTCTAACTACGTATGGACAATTCATGGATGATCCACTGTACCAGTGAATTGGTAGAGTGGAGTCCATTCCTCTCTCCACCTGGTGAATATTTGTTTAAAATATTCCAAAGTAGCATTTATCAGTCCACTAAGCACAAAGTGAATTGATCCAGTCATCCCTAGCTTAAACTATAAAAAATAGAAAGCAGCACCAGCCCAAAACCATATAAAAGAGACCAAGATAGTTTTAATTGTTGGATCATAAAGGCTACAAGAACAAGATAAAAAAAAAAAAATGCCATAACAATGTAAAAAATCGTGCAGGAACCTTTTCTGAAATCGCTCCGACTTCAGTAGCGTACATTAAGACGGCTCCTATGCATTTCAATGGGATTTCAAATGTCAAGCGTCTTGGGGCGACTTGAGGCGACTCAAGTCGGAGTGCAAGTCGCCTCTGTGTGAATGGGCACTAAAGAGCACGCTGCTAAAAAAAATAAATTGGCTCCTAAATTCTATGAAAAAAAAAATCTTAAGGAATCCAACTTTTTTTCATCCTAGGTTGCAGGAAAGAAAATCGCTCAATTCCCCCGATCAACACAGTCGGTGTTGATGGGGTAATCCCTCCCACAGTACTATTGTTTTGCCAGCAGGGGAGACTTCCCTGTCAGCAGAACACAATGATCACTGCTAGCGGCTATAGCCGCAGGCAGTAATCTCATGCAAAAAAATGCAACAGGCTGGTTGTACTGAAGTTGATCAATATTTCGACTTCAGTTCAAACAGCCTGTCCATAAATGGATCAAATCTTGGCCAGTCCCTGCTTAGGCAGCCAAGATTTGATCCATCTATAGCCGGCTTAAGAGACTAAGCTGCATCATCCCTAGCTTGACATCCATGACATGTTTTTTTCTATATTCCATAATTCCTTGGTTCTGTGATGCATGTTGCCAAAAAAAAAAAATTAGATTTAGAATTTATACACACCACTTCCCATCTGCCCATTATATATAAATGGCTGGGTGGGACAATCTGGGAGAACGTACCCAAATGCATACCCCCAAACTATCCCAGAATAGGGGGGGCCATCCTGAGATTTAATTGAAATCCCAGCATCCTGTGGATCTAGGCTTAATTCTGGAGAACCAGTTCGGGTACTGAGTTGCACTAATTCTCCTTGCTCCAATCCTTCTGAGGGAGGGGGGAGGGAGGGGAGGAAGAGTTCCAGTTTCTGCACCCAGTGCCCCCCCCCCCACCCAATCAGTACCAATCTCTCCTGCGTACATTCATAACTGAAGCGCAACAAACTGTGTTTACTATGCTTCGGTTTGTGAATGAACAGCAGGCCACTCCGTACAGAGCATGTCTCATTCATTTACTGTTTCTATGTTTACCAAAAGTGAGACATCCAGGGTCTATTTAGATCCCTGATAGTTAAAGCCTCCCAACAAGGCTGTTAAAAAAATAAGATTCTAAAAATTGTAGAAATAATGTACACAATAAATAATTAAGGGTTTGTTCACACGTGCTTTGGTTTCTGAAGAATGTGTTGCCTCCTCACCACTTGCTTTATTATTCTCAACCCTGTACTAGAATGCAGCAACCATGGCAATTGCACGCAGTTGCGGGTTGCTTCAAGGGCAGAAGAATGCTTCAAGCATTCACTTTAATGGGCCATGTGCGACAGGGATCATAATTTGTGCTGTGGCTGTGAAACAAAGCATCACAGCATGTTTACATCCCTGAGTGCTGCCTCTTTAGCTAAAGAGAGTAGTAGTTGAGGCACCCAGGGGGTGCCAGATTATCTCCTCCCAGCTATCATAACTTAACTAAATGTAAATGAAGTAGTAGCACACCTAGTGATAATAAGAGTGTATGGCTGCTACTATCACTAAATGTGTTCCCACATCCACACCAGATAAGTAATATGTGATAGCGCTGCCCCAGAGTATGGTAATTATATTTAAGTGTCAATAAATAACTATAATAAACACATTCCATAAAGAATAAAGTGCTTGTGCAAACAATATCAGTGAAAACATAAAAAAATAATTAATAATGCAAAACAAGTCCTCTTGAAAATTGTGCTTAGGTGGTGATTCTTCTTAAAATTGTATAGTAAAGAAAGTCTCTACCCAATAAAGTGCTACACAAATATGCACAAGGCGTGTTTCTTTATTGCACTATTTTTAAGAAGAATCACCACCTAACCACAATTTTTAAGAGGACTTGTTTTTGCATTTTTAATTATTTTTTTATGTTTTCACTGATATTGTTTGCACTAGCACTTTATTCTTTATTAAATGTGTTTATTATAGTTTTTTATCTTATATAATTACCATATTCAGTCACTGGGGCAGCGCTATCACATAGTTACATATAACTTAACTAAACTCACCTTTTAACTACACCCACTTTTTAACCAAACCCACTTTTTGCCATGACATGCTCTGCAAGTCACTGTCCCCCTAAAATGTCCCTCATTCTCTACTTCAAATGTAGGGAAGTATGCCGTATGCCTTGCACGCCCTCAAACACAATGAAACACAGTTTGGGGGTACAGGGCCATTGCCATTGGTCACAGCGGTCACATGGTACAGGGCAATCACATTGATTACAGTTAATAGTTGTAAACAGAGGGTTTCATTGCCTGTGTTTACTACTATGATCTATGGTGCATGTCTAAACAGACTTGTGGTGAGGCAGGATGGACTTTAAGGCCTCATACACACGGGCGTATATAAAATAATAAACAAAAGTCGACGTTTTTCGGCGTTATGCATTGGCGTTTTTGAGCGCTAGTGAGCGTCGGCGTCAATAGACGTTTTTTTAAAAAAAATCATTCCTCTGCTATTTTTCAACCTAAAAACGTCGGCATCAAAAAACGCCAGAAAACGCCGGTACAATATTAAGTGGCGTTTGTTGGCGTCTGTTGGCGTCTCGTGGCGTTTTGCGGCGCTTTTTGACGTCGATGCAGCCAAGGAACGCGCTGGTCGTGGGTTCTCTGATACGCCGACGCCATCTACAGCTCAAAAACGCCGACGTTTTTTATGTGGCCATTGACTAACATGGGGAGCAGAAAAAAACGTCAGTAGACGCCGGCGTCAAAAAACGCCCGTGTGTATGAGGCCTAAATGGTACGTAATCAACTGGACACAATATAAAAAAATCATATACCGTTTTATTGGAGCATTAAAAAATCTCTCTATTCAGGGACATAAGAACACACATAGACATCACAAACTGACCATTACATCAAAAAACTGAAGTGCAGTAGCTGGGAAAGTCTGGTCACAACTAGTGTTGAGCGAACCCGGACTGTAACGTTCGGGTCCGTACCGAACTTTCGGGTGTCCGTGGCACGGACCCGGACCCGGACATTTCAAAAATCGTTCGGGTTCGGTCCGGGGTTCTGCTATTTTACTCCACGTGTTGAGAAGCTGCAGGGCAGCCAATCAACAAGCGTTTCACTGGTTTGCCCTTAGAAGCCATCACAGCCATGCCTACTAATGGCATGGCTGTGATTGGCCAGTGCATCATGTGACCCAGCCTCTTTATAAGCTGGAGTCACAGTGCTGCAGTCACATGCTCCTGGGGTTAGTGTAGGGAAAGGTAGCTGACTGCGTGAGGGACAGATTTGAGACATTTTAAGACCTGATCCTGCATCCTGAGATAGATTACTTTACTACTGCTGTCTGTGCTGTTGCTCTGAGGACAGATAGCAGAAATTAGAGATTTCA
>BLSH010136794.1:639126-649623 GCA_018402905.1 Glandirana rugosa
CAATTTGTTACTGACGATCAACATTTTTGAAAAACTGTCTTCCTAATATTGATCACAACTCGCTTGGGCCTGACATTGCAAGCCCAGGCATGGCTTGAAAGCCCACAGGCACCGTGCCTGGGCCTGGGCCTGTAAAGTTTTTAGCAAGCCCAAGCCAGGCCCCAAGACGATAAAATGAGGTGCACAACTCTTCGACGTCCCGTCGCCCGAACGATTTTTGAAATGTCCGGGTCCGGGTCCGTGCCACGGACACCCGAAAGTTCGGTACGGACCCGAACGTTACAGTCCGGGTTCGCTCAACACTAGTTATAATCCTTCTGTCAAAAAGTTTTTACAACTAGCAGTCATTGTTTAACATAAGAGGAGTATTGGTATTGTGGGTATTCGGCTTTATTTTGAGCTGCAGCCACGGTGTCCCTTATGTGTATCTGGTTGCTAGGGAACGAGTATTTAGAGCCAGCGTCCTACTGGGTTCCTCACCCGCTGACGAAGTTCCATTCTGGAACGTAACATGTACGGGGGGAGGAACCGGTAGTGACATCACTTACGGCCATCCTGTGAGACTGGGACGCCAGTCTGAATGTACTCAATACACGTCTTTCAGCCAGCACCTGGATATAGGTGCTTAAACATGTGAGTTGCTTGATTTTATATTTTTATCAATAAACGACATACAGAGAGCATTAGATCGTGTTCTTTTTGCACTCTTTAATGCCACATTCGTTTGGGAGAGACAGCATTCCTGAAACCCAGAAGACCAGGTGTACCCCTAAGAGACAAATTTTGTGACCCCTGTGAGGTCGAAGGGTTGAGGTGAGAGGCCATTGCTATCGGTGGTGGGCTGCACTTGTGACACTACTAGTGTTGAGAGAGATTCACCTGTCTTCACGGTGGTTATCATCCAAATCTGGTCTGAGTGAATGAAGTGCATAAGGGCTGAATAACTAACAAGCTATGTGACCTCTGTGAGGTTGAAAGGCTGAGGTGAAGGGCCACTAGAGTCAGCGGCAGACTGCATGAATTATGGACTTTATCCTGCTGAATAGACCTCACATTTTTGTATAATTCATTGTGTGTTTTTAAAGGCGCTTCACATTGAATATATGTCTTGTCAAGACAGTAGTGCCCAAGCTGCTGGAGTTCTGGCCACGCTTGACCCGCTTCAGACATAGATTGCAAATAGATTCCACAAATGAGCTCAAAGGAAGACAGATTGACATATCACCGTGCAACTTTGTTTAATAAAGTAGTAAAAATACATATACATGAAGTGCAAACTCATATTTCCCTGTGCTGAATGCCAGCACCAGCATAAACAGCCTTTGAAAAAAAGCCAGCTCCCAGCAGCACGGCGTGCATTCTAGCAAGCGGAACCAACAAGTGACGTCAAGCGGAATCAGGTGTGGTCTCAATGCATTTCATCACGTCATCAGGGAGCTCACCTGCCTCCATTTTGTTGGAGCCTTTTATACCCCTTGCACGATCCTGATAGGTCAAGATGGCTTGGGGAAAATTAAGAGTGCTATTTGGCCAAAATCATTAATCGCAATGGGTGTTGCGAAAAGTTCAAGATTACTTTTCGAACATATGTTGTAATTCATTTATAATTGTTGTTTACAATGTTTTTTATTTACTGAGTTTTAACTTTGAAAACCTGTATTAAATGAGCAATTTCCAGCTAGAATGTTAATGCTCACCAAGATGCACAGCTCTATTTTATAACACCCATTGCGATTAATGATTTTGGCCAAATAGCACTCTTAATTTTCCCCAAGCCATCTGACCTATCAGGATCATGCAAGGGGTATACGAGTGAAAAGTGGCAGAACATTCTAACGGTTTCTTTTGATGAGTTTTTTGCTTTTTATTCATTTTTTCTTTTTATGTCCGAGGACTTGTGTTATTACAATCATCACTGGACTGCACAATATGTATTTGTTATATCAACACTTGTGTGATTTCTAAACTTTATGATCGAATAGTTCACAGTATATTGTTATCTTGTCTACCCAGTATTGCTTTAACTGCACATTGAGACACACATGTCTATCTAATGCTATGCACTGCATATAGGCAGGATACATTTTCTTGTTATAGGAGGTTGGTCAGAGTGCGCAGTATCCTTATCTCTATCAGAGATACTGTTATTGAAGGATTAGAAATGGCAATGTCAAACAATTATTTTTGGCACAATGGAGAATTTTTTAATCAAATAAAGAGCGTTGCTATGGGGGCTAGATATGCCCCCAGCATAGCAAATATTGGGAGGAAAAGGTACGATTTCTTTACCTCTGGCCAGAACTTAAAAGTTACCTAAGATTTATCGATGACATCTTGGTAATATGGCAGGGGTCAGAAACAAGACTAAAAGATTTCGTATCCTCAATGAATGATAATCAATATAGGATCAAATTGACAGCCAATTGGAATATTGAGAAAATCCAATTTTTGGATCTGGAACTGTTCAAGAGAAACGGCCAGCTCTTGACTAGAACCTATTTCAAAGATGTGGATAGGAATGGGTATGTGTCCGAATTGGATTGGAGTCGTACCTAAGGGACAATTCATAAGGTTAATGAGGAATTGTAATGATGTCTCTGATTATCAGGCCCAATCTGACATACTCATTGACAGATTCCTTGAAAAAGGCTATCAGAAGAAACACCTATTAAAAACAAGAGAAATGGTCGGTAAAATGACTAGGAATGACCATCTGAAATCTAAAAATAAAGATAAAAATGTGGTGAAATTGCCCTTTATAACAGGGTTTAATACCCAATATAGAAATGTAGAGAAGATCATACGGAATCATTGGCCAATTCTACTCACCAATAACACTTTAACCTGTTAACAACCGGCCCATAGCCAAATAATGGCTACAGGGCGGCTGCTTAACTCTGGGAGGGCGCACAATGACGTCCTCCCAGGATCGTGAGTCCCGCGTGCCCCCTGGGGCGCGTACTCGGGAACATCCTTGACCACCGGGTCCAGAGGACCCGGCGCTTCACGGATCGCGCTGAATGGCCATTTGCAGCGGCCTTTTACCATGTGATCGCTCCATCAAATGAAGTGACGGCTTTTTTCTCCCCTCTCCGCACCGATCGGTGCAGTGTGAGAGGAAAGGGGAGAGAGCAATGCAGCAGCACTGTGGGCAGAGGTTCTGAAGTGCTCTGCTATCTGCCAGGCTGCACCCCCACCATCCATCCATGATCACCCCGCAATCCTCACCCACCCAGCCAGCCATCCATGCTCACCCACCCATCCGTGCTCGCCCATCCATCCCTGCTCACACATCCATCCGTGCTCACCCATCCACATCCGTGCTCACCCATCCCCATCCGTGCTCAGTCATCCCCATCCATGCTCATCCATCCCCATCCATGCTCAGTCATCCCCATCCATGCTCACCCATCTGTGCTCACCCATCCCCATCTGTGCTCACTCATCCTCATCTGTGCTCACTCATCCCCATCCGTGCTCACTCATCCCTATCCGTGCTCACTTATCCCCATCCGTGCTCAGTCATCCTCATCCGTGCTCAGTCATCTTTATCCATGCTCATCCATCCCCATCCATGCTCAGTCATCCCATCCATGCTCATCCATCCCTATCCGTGCTCATCCATCCCCATCCATGCTCAGTCATCCCCATTCGTGCTCAGTCATCCCATCAATGCTCAGCCATCCCAATCTGTGCTCAGTCATCCTCTTCTGTGCTCAGTCATCCTCTTCCATGCTCAGTCATCCCCATCCGTGCTCATCCATCCCCATCCATGGCTCATTTGTGCCTCATTCATGCTCATCCATACCACATCAGTTCTCATCTGTGACACATCCATGCCACTACAGTGCCCATCCATGCCACTACAGTGCCCATCTGTGCCACTACAGTGCCCATCAATGCCACTGCAGTGCCTATCCACGCCACTACAGTGCCCATCCATGCCACTACACTACCCTTCCATGTCCCTGCAGTGCCTATTCGTGTCACTACAGTGCCCATCCGTGCCACTACAGTGCCTATCCATGCCACTACAGTGCCTCACAATAGTGTAATAGGTAGTCAAATTAGTTTTGAAATGTATGCCCCTAGAACACCTGACAGTGCTCCCTCAACGTTGGGCCTCTGTATGTGACCAGGCTGTGGAAAAGTCACACATATGAGGTATATCCATACTCAGAAGAAGTAGCAGAATATATTTTGAGGTGTAATTTTTGTTAGGTCCATGTTGTGTGTTAGAAATATTGTATAAATGGACAACTTTGTGTAAAAAAAAATGCGTTTTCATTTTCTTTTCACATTTTCTGAAAACTTGTGGAAAAAATGACATGTTCAAAAGACTCATTACGCCTCCTAGAATATACGTTGGGGTGTTAATCTAACCTATCAGGATCGTGCAAGGGGTATAAGAGACTAAAAAAGTATGACAATGACATTAAAAAGAAAAAAATAAAAAAATACCAAAGATACATTAAACAATATAAAGAAGGAAAGGTGTACGAGTGGCAGGATGATCCAGAGATTTTTGACTCAAGGGAGACGTCACTCGAAAGAGAGACAGACCCCCGAGAGCCCAAAATAATCCCCTTACAGGCTAATAAGGAAAATGGAGGCAGAAGAAACTTGGGAGGAGTCAATCACGAGTATCATTCCCCTAGAGGACGTGGAGGTTATGGGTATAACATCAATACCTCCAACAGATACTCTCCCCTCAGAGATAGATCATCGGATGGGTACTATGGAGAAAGAAACCCTCCGCCTCCACCCAACTACCCTCATGGCCAGGGGGTATCCTATCCAAGACGATACCAGGAACAACAGGGGGAATGGAGGGATTGGAAAGGGCCCTACCACCCACCCCAGCCTACCCAATATACCCAACCAGGAATAGTAATCAGACCCGCCGATAAGGGGGGTGGGTTAGTAATTTTGAATAAAACGGATTATGAAGCAGAAATGCAGAGGATCTTGGAGGCTAAAGATACTTATAAAAAACTAAAGGGGGACCTCACTTCCAAACTTCAAAGAACGTTCAATAAATGGATCCAAAAAGGAAAGGAGACTGGAATACTCAATCAAAAAGAGGCCAAATATTTATATTTAAAGGCCCCTAGAATACCAGTCATGTATCAGGTACCCAAGATGCATAAAAACAAGGAGAAACCTCCGGGGAGACCAATTCTTAGCGGAATTGACTCCCTGTATTTATGCCTAGGACAATATTTGGATGTCTTTTTTCAGCCCCTGGCCTCTAAAGGGGAATCGTTTGTTAAAGACAGTTGTGATATTATATCTTTGGTTGCTGATCAGAAAATTGATGACTCCGCGCTATTGGTGACTATAGACGTGGAGTCATTATATACCAATATAAAACAAATAGATGCTCTTAAAGCTGCAGAGTTGGCACTTCACAACCACACAGACATGAAACAAGAACAAATACAACTGTTACTTGAAGGATTAGAAATGGCACTGTCAAACAATTATTTTTGGCACAATGGAGAATTTTTTAATCAAATAAAGGACTTGCTATGGGGGCTAGGTATGCCCCCAGCATAGCTAATATTTTCTTAAACAAATGGGAGGAAGAGGAACGGTTTCTTTACCTCTGGCCAGAACTTAAATGTTACTGAAGATTTATCGATGACATCTTGGTAATATGGCAGGGGTCAGAAACAAGACTAAAAGATTTCTTATCCTCAATGAATGATAATCAATATAGGATCAAATTGACAGTCAATTGGAATATTGATAAAATCCAATTTTTGCATCTGGAACTGTTCAAGAGAAACGGCCAGCTCTTGACTAGAACCTATTTCAAAGATGTGGATAGGAATGGGTATGTGTCCAAATTGGATTGGAACCATACCTAAGGGACAATTCATAAGGTTAATGAGGAATTATAATGATGTCTCTGATTATCAGGCCCAATCTGACATACTCATTGACAGATTCCTTGAAAACACCCATTAAAAACAAGAGAAATGGTCAGTAAAATGACTTGGAATGACCATCTGAAATCTAAAAATAAAGATAAAAATGTGGTGAAATTTCCCTTTATAACAGGGTTTAATACCCAATATAGAAATGTGGAGAAGATCATAGGGACACATTGGCCAATTCTACTCAAGGATAACACTTTAACCTGTTAACAACCGGGCCATAGCCAAATGACGGCTACAGGGCGGCTGCTTAACTCCGGGAGGGTGCACAATGACGTCCTCCCAGAATCAAGAGTCCCGCGAGCCCCCTGGGGCGCGTACGTGGGAACATCCGTGAACACCGGGTCCAGAGGACCCCGGTGCTTCACGGATCGCGCTGAATGGCCATTTGCAGCGGTCTTTTACCATGTGATTGCTCCGTCAAATGAAGTGCCGGCTTTTGTCTCCCCTCTCTGCACCGATCGGTGCAGTGTGAGAGGAGAGGGGAGAGAGCAATGCAGCAGCGCTGTAGGCAGAGGTTCTGAAGTGCTCACGGCGCTGCTATCTGCCAGGCTGCATCCCCACCATCCATCCATGATCACCCAGCTATCCTCACCCACCCAGCCAGCCATCCATGCTCAGCCAGCCATCCATGCTCACCCAGCCACCCATGCTCACCCACTCAGCCATCCATGCTCACCCAGCCATCCATGCTCACCCAGCCATCCATGCTCACCCACCCAGCCGTCCATGCTCACCCACCCAGCCATCCATGCTCACCCAGCCGTCCATGTTCACCTATCTGTCCATGCTCACCCACCCATCCATGCTCACCCACCCATCCGTGCTCACCCATCCATCCGTGCTCACCCATCCATCCGTGCTCACACATCCATCCGTGCTCACTCATCCCCATCCGTGCTCACCCATCCCCATCCATGCTCACCCATCCCCATCCATGCTCAGTCATCCCCATCCATGTTCACCCATCCCCATCCATGCTCAGTCATCCCCATCTGTGCTCACCCATCCCCATCTGTGCTCAGTCATCCCTATCCATGCTCACCCATCTGTGCTCACCCATCCCCATCTGTGCTCACTCATCCCCACCGTGCTCACTCATCCCCATCTGTGCTCACTCATCCCTATCCGTGCTCACTTATCCCCATCCATACTCAGTCATGCTCATCCATGCTCAGTCATCTTCATCTATGCTCATCCATCCCCATCCATGCTATGTCATCCCATTCATGCTCATCCATACCTAGCCGTGCTCATCCATCCCCATCCGTGCTCAGTCACCCCCATCCGTGCTCAGTCATCCCATCCATGCTCAGTCATCCCCACGCGTGCTCAGTCATCCTCTTCTGTGCTCAGTCATCCTCTTCCGTGCTCAGTCATCCTCATCTGTGCTTATCCATCCACATCCATGGCTCATTTGTGCCTCATTCATGCTCATCCATACCACATCAGTTTTCATTTGTGACACATCCATGCCACTACAGTGCCCATCTGTGCCACTACAGTGCCCATCAATGCCACTGCAGTGCCCTTCCATGCCACTGCAGTGCCTATCCATGCCACTACAGTGCCCATCCGTGCCACTACACTGCCCTTCCATGCCACTGCAGTGCCTATCCGTGTCACTACAGTGCTCATCTGTGCCACTACAGTGCCCATCCGTGCCACTACAGTGCCTATCCATGCCACTACAGTGCCTCACAATAGTGTAATAGGTAGTCAAATTAGTTTTGAAATGTATGCCCCTAGAACACCTGACGGTGCTCCCTCAACGTTGGGCCTCTGTATGTGACCAGGCTGTGGAAAAGTCACACACATGAGGTATTTCCATACTCAGGAGGAGTAGCAGAATATATTTTGGGGTGTAATTTTTGTTAGGTCCATGTTGTGTGTTAGAAATATTGTATAAATGGACAACTTTGTGTAAACAAAAGTGCGTTTTCATTTTCTTTCCACATTTTCCGAAAACTTGTGGAAAAAATGACATGTTCGAAAGACTCATTATGCCTCCTAGAATTTACACTGTGGTGTTTCCTTTCCAAAATGGGGTCATTTTTTGGGCGTTTTCATTGTCATGGTGCTTCAGGACCTTCAAAAGTGCAAGAGGAAGTCAAGAAATGAAATGTGTAATTTATGCTCCTAGAACGCCTGATGGCGCTCCCTACATGATGGGCCTCTGTATGTGGCCAGGCTGTGTAAAAGTGTCAGAACCTGGGACCTCTTCTGTGTCTGGCATTGATTCTTCTCACTGAGCTATCTGGGATGTTGGACGACTCCCTACCTGATACGTTGGATATTCTGAGGGTACATCACTTCCGGTCTGAGGAACGCAGGTGGAGCGCTGTTTGGCGTCCCCTGCTCCATTCATTCAAATTTTTCCCAAACCCAATTGCATGCGCCCACCCGCAAGCGGGCGGCCGTATTTTGTTTTTAGTTTGTTTTACCTGTTTTATAGTTTTACATTTTAAATTTATACCAATAAAAACTGGCTTCACTATTGGAAGTTCCTTTCCCTTCCTTCCTCGGCTTTGGAGTCATCCTAAGGACAATAGGAAGTGTCTAGGAGAAGTGAACATCTCACACCATTCCTCTGGTACGATCATCCCCACTGTGAGTCGCTCTGCACTACATTGTGATCTGGTAAGTGGGGTACCAATGGGGCTCTTAGCGGAGGATATCCAGGGGAAGCAATGAATCTATCTGGTGTTCTGTAAGCCTAAAGAATATCTAGAATGCTCTTTTGACCCTTTGTGGTCAGATGTATCTGGTGAGTGGGGAAACAAGTGGATGTAAAGTAGTGTGAAGATAGAAATATTGGTTTTCAAGAAAACACTTTGATTTACTGCAACATCTCTCCTAATATCACCAAAGGAGTTTTCTTTATTCATAGGACTGACTTATGAGCCAATTTGAAATAGCATTTTGAAATATTATTTACGGTTTATATATGGTTTACACGGTTTATATGTTTAAACAAACCTTAGCACAGTAACATCCTATGTGGTCTAAAAGACAGGATTATAGTTTGTTAAAGCGCTATGATTTAGTAATGCAGCATAACCATCTCTGAGGTTACTTTATATCCCAGAGAGACTAAATACACACACAAGAGATTTCCCATCTCTATGGGTATGGTAGCTGCTGAATGAGCGCGGTACTTCTTTACTTCTATTTATTTTAATGTAACTTTGTAAGGTTATATTATTATACCAGCTGCTCTTAGTACCAAACCGATACTTTCATTCCAAGGCGCGGATAAATCTGTCTAAGATTAAGAAAACGTTGGATATTCTGCCTGATCCATTGGACAACTCTGCCTTATGTCTTGATTGCTGTTGAGCCTTGAACTCCTTGCTCCTACCATGAATTTCCTATATAAGCCTTGTCTCTGCACTTCCTCTTTGCCAGGTTATTGTGCTTTCTCAGCCAGTGCTTTGCTCTTGGCTTCCCTGCTGCTGTCCGTATTTGCTACCATTTGTCATCGACCCTTGGCTTGTTCCTCGACTACTCTACTGCCTGATCCCAACCTGCAACTACTCAACCTTTTGGCTTGTTTACTGACCACCCTCCTGTTTGATCCTTATCTGCTCATCCGCTACTGGACCTCGGCTTGCTAACACCCTGGTGGGGCAATCCTGAGGACCGCGACCTGCTACTAACACGCAGCTAAATCCATCTCCACCATCAGGAGCTCTGGTGAACACCGGTTAGTACTTAGACTCTGCACCTCAGGTGAGCCTGTGTCATCTGCCAGGGTGACTACCTGTGTACCTACCCTGCTGGTCAGTAGTAGTCCTGCAACTGCTATAGCAACTGGTCTTCGAGCCTGACGCCTGATCGTGACAAAAAGTCTCACGGAGTATCGCCATACTCAGAAAAAGTAATATAATGTGTTTTGGGGTGTAATTTGTGATATGCATATGCTAGGTGTGAGAAATAACCTGTTAATATGACAATTTTGTGAAAAAAAAAATTTGCAATGCTTGGCACCATAGCTTGTAGACTCTATAACTTTCGCAAAGACCAAATAATATACACTTATTTGTTTTTGTTTTTACCAAAGATATGTAGTAGTATACATGTTGGCAAAAATTTATGAAGAAAAATTACTAATTTGGAAAATTTTATAACAAAAATGAAGAAAAATGCATTTTTTTTTTTTTTTTTACAAAATTCTCTGTCTTTTTTCATTTATAGCGCAAAAAATAAAAAACCCAGCTGTGATTAAATACCACCAAAAGAAAGCTCTATTTGTGCAAAAAAAGGGACAAAGCTTTCATATGGGTACAGTGTTGCATGACTGTAATTGTCATTCAAAATGTGAGAGCACTGAAAGCTGAAAATTGGTCTGGTTGTTAAGGGGGTTTAAGTGCCCAGTGGTCCAGTGGTTAACCACATCAGTACCGGGCACGAAAACCCCCTTTCTGTCCAGGCCATTTTTCAGCTTTCAGCGCAATCACACTTTGAATGACAATTACTCAGTCATGCAACACGGTACCCATATGAAATTTGCGTCCTTTTTTTCACACAAATAGAGCTTTCTTTTGGTGGTATT
>BLSH010136843.1:6519-28163 GCA_018402905.1 Glandirana rugosa
GAAGAGAGGAGATAAGACGATGACTGGTGGAGATACTTTTTTAAAGTGTGGACAGGGCAAAGTTGGTTCGGTGACGGTAGATGTTATTTAGGGACAGGAGGTGGGACCTGCTCGAACGAGGGGAGTGGTGTGTGTTTTAGTCCGGAGCTGGGGATGTTGGGACCGTTTGTCTACTGTGGTCTTTGGAGTTTTTCACATCGGTGGCGTAACACGCAGACACCGTGTTCTGATTCAGAGAGTTTCTGAAGTTGGTTATGTTTAGACGGGAGGTATTTATGTTAAGAGCGGAAGTGTGACGGTTCGTCCGGATAAAATGGTGAGAATAATTGTGGAAAAGTAGGTCAGGGGCAGTTGAGAAGAGATGGAATTTGATGGGGAAGATACCTGTAGAGTGGAGATTTCGTCCCAAATTGTATCAATGTTGCTTTTGAAGTGATTAGCAATCTCCTGGGCAGTGAGTGTGTTAGTGGGAGGAAGTGGAGGAGGACGAAGTAGGGAGTTTAAGGTAGAGAAGAGTTGACGGGGACTGGATGAAAAGGTGTTAATAAGAGTGGTAAAATAGGCCTGCTTGGCAGTGTGAAGGCGAGAATTGTATTTATGGAGGGCAGATTTGTATTGGTTGAAGTCTTTGAGAGACTTAGTCTTGTGCCACAGACGCACAATGCGGTGGCTACACTTTTTGAGGTTTCTGGTGTCATCTGTTTGCCAGGGTTGTAGGGGTCGAGGCCTGATTTTGTGTGTGGTGAGGGGAGCAAGCTCGTCCAGGGTGGAGGACAGGGATTTATTGTAGATGGCAGTGGCTTGGTTGAAACGGGACAGGTGTGAAATTTTTTCATAGAGGTGGTCAGTAGCAGAATAGAGGAGAGAAGCGTTGAGTTGGTGAAGGTTTCTATGGGTAACGGTTAGGCGATTGGAGGGGAAGGTGGTGCAAGACAGGGAGAGAGAGAAACTAATAAGGTAGTGGTCGGAGAGGGGAAAAGGATTGTTGGAGAAGTTGCATGGAGTGCATAGATAGGAGAAGACAAGGTCGAGGGTGTTCCCATCAGTGTGAGTAGGAGGCTGCACCCATTGCTTCAGTTCAAATGAGGAAGTTAGACTT
The DNA here is from genome assembly GCA_018402905.1 of Glandirana rugosa. Taxonomy (NCBI): domain Eukaryota; kingdom Metazoa; phylum Chordata; class Amphibia; order Anura; family Ranidae; genus Glandirana; species Glandirana rugosa. The sequence goes on from BLSH010136843.1 coordinate 7,619, forward strand.
CTAACTTCCTAAAGAAATTTAGAAGTAGCGGTAGTGTTAGTGTTAACTGGGATGTTGAAGTCCCCAAGAAAGATTGTGGGAATTTCAGAAGATAAAAAGTAGGGTAGCCAGGCAGAAAATTCATCAAGGAAAGCTGACAGTGGTCCAGGAGGCCGGTAGATCACAGCAATTCTTAGGGAGGTTGGAGAGAATAGACGTATACAGTGTGCTTCAAATGATGAGAGGGAAAGAGAAGGAGGAGAGTAAAGAACCTGAAAGGTGCTCAGTGGGGATAGGAGGAATCCCACTCCACCTCCCTTGTGTCCATTAGGCCTAGGGGAATGAGTCCAGAGAAGGCCACTGTGGGAGAGGGAAGCAGGATAAGGAGAATTGCATTAGTGGAGCCAGGTTTCGGTGATAGCAAGTAGATGAAAGGAATTAGTGACAAATAGGTCATGAACAGCGGTGAGCTTGTTGCAGACAGAGCGGGCGTTCCAGAGGGCATAGGAGAAGGGGAGGCTGGTTTTGGGAAGAAGAGGGATGGAGATTAAATTGTGCAGGTTGCGACTACTGTTAGAGCATGTAGGGTGGTGGTGATGGGTGTGGTTAAATGAGAGAGACACAGGGTTTGGGGAAATATCTCCAGAGGTTAGGAGAAGCAGAAGAGAGAGGGAGACAACATGGGAATAGTACGTAGTATGCAAACGCTAAGCGACATACGGACGACGGTTTGACACGCTATATTTGAAACAACAGCTGTTTGCCGCACAGGCTCACGAGCTACACGTTGGTCAACCTAGTGCCAAGCTCAGGCACATGGAAATGTGAGTGTAAACTTTTAAACTGTTTTTATCAATAATTTGCAATTAAATACTACTCAATGGTCCTTTCATCTGTGTCCTTGGTGGAGTCCTTTTTTCCTCAATAGCGGAACGAGATCCAGAGAGAGAAGAGAGAAAATTCACCTCCCTTTATAGGAACAGTGGTCCCAGAGGCGTATTTTGACCTTCCCGTAAAAAGGGGGTCAAAACATCTGGTGAGTTGCCACCCATTTTCAAAACCGCACAGTGGTGAAAATATCTTATAGAGGAATTTGGAATCTATGCTGTTGCACATTGGTTATGGGATTTCTATAAATGGACAATTGTTGAAGGACTTATTGGACTGTATTTGTGAATTACTGCAATTTTTCTTCCAATATTGGGTCAGCGCCTGACTTCCACTGTTTGCTCATATGAGGGGACATGCTTGAGCATCCTGGTTTTGTTAGTATGTGGGCTTAGAGTTAGAAAGAGGTGGTGAGTGCAGTAATAGGGAGAGGGGAGAAGTGAGGATGATATGTACAGATTGTGGGGTGGGGAAGAGGGCTGAAGAAAAGATAGTTTGAGGAGAGAGGCTGCTATTGTGAAAAAGAGGGGTAAGGTCTGCATGTTTCAAAGAGGAAAGTGTGATGTTTTGGAAATCAGGTTACCTGTAGTCTGGTGTTAGAATCGTTTCTTGTTAGTATGCGCTTTGTGCAAATCGCTGAAGTGCAAGTACTGAAGTGCCCACTTATTTAACCACTTCAGCCCCGGAAGGATTTCCAGCTTTAGGACCGGAGCCCTTTTTGCGATTCGGCGCTGCGTCGCTTTAACTGATAATTGCGCGGTCGTGCGATGTTGTACTCAAACGAAATTTGCGTCCTTTTTTTCCCACAAATAGAGCTTTCTTTTGGTGGTATTTGATCACCGCTGCGTCATTTCTGGTCGCCGCTATAAACAAAAGAAGAGCGACAATTTTGCAAAAAAACCCAAATTTCTTACTTTTTGCTAAAATACAAATCCAAAAAAAAAATATAAAAAAACTTTTTTTTCATTGGTTTTAGCCGATTTATATTCTTCCTCATATTTGTGATTAAAAAAATCACAATCGGCGTTCATTGATTGGTTTGCGCAAAAGTGGTCGCGTTTACGGATGATGAGAATTCATTTTTGGGGTTTTTATTATTTTTTTTTTTTTACTAGTAATGGCGGCGATCTGCGATTTTTAGCGGTACTGCGATATTTCAGCGGACATGTCGGACCATTTTGACACTTTTTTGGGACCATTGGCATTTATACAGCGATCAGTGCTATAAAAATGCACTGATTACTGTGTAAATGTCATTGGCAGTGAAGGGGTTAACCTGCAGGGGGCGCTCTAAGGGTTAACTGTGTTCCCTGGGCGTGTTCTTACTGTGGGGGGACTGCCCTAGCTGGGGAAGTCAGCCCTTCCCCCTCACACAGAATGGAGGTCCGTGTTTACATACACGGACCTCCGTTCCTTCGCTCTGGGGGGGCCATCGTGGGTAGCCGGCGGCAATCGACGCTGCCGCACCCACTCCCTGGCCCTCCCCCAACACAGTGAGCGCGCGGACGCACCTCCGGCGGCGCGCGCACGCTCACTATGCGCTCACGAGCCACCTTGTAGTCGTCAATTGCCGATCGGCGGTCGGCAAGGAGTTAAAGAACCCCACTTTTTTTGGAAGAACCCCCTGCAATGCTATCCCCGTAAGCAAAGCTTGGTTTTATACTGTGATGGGTGGGGGTGGAGGTGGACAATTAATTAATTAGGAGATGATATTAGGCACACAGCTATCACATCAAACTTCTAACACTGTGATCAAAATGCACAAAGGCCAAGAAGGGCACGATTGTAAAGATAAGAGAGACTTCCGTTTCCGGCACCGTATGTGAAGGGAGCGAGAGCGGCGGCTCCGGGAACCTTCCGATATAAAACCGGCATACAGTCTCCCAGACACTGCACACTAGCACAGGTCGCGCCCACAACACTCCCGCCACCCTCCGATGGACAAATTTGTGGTCTACAACGCGGCCGGACATGCCGCTCCACAACGAGCTCCGGGGCCTCCAACATGGTGGAAGGACAAGAAGCCGCACGCAGCCAGCAAGGAACACAGGCAAGCACACACTGGCAGGTAGCATCCCCACACACAACGCATCCACTACATTCCACCTATCAGAGGGTCAGTATGGGGCTCTAGCCCAAGCTGTAGCTGCACTCCTCACCCCATCCATCACCGCTGCAGTGGACCGGGCCATTGCAGCGGGCATGACACAGATCCGCAAGAACATAGGAGAACACACAAAGCGCATAGGGGAACTGGAGTCAAGAGTTTCAGATATGGAGGACGAATTTCATGGTCTTCACAACACGGAACAACACCTAAGGCAAACGCTTACGACACCGTGCACCATAGAAAGAGCGTATAGACTAGGGGCCCCATCCAACGAAAGGCGCACCCCCCGCCCGGTCATCGTAAGGCACTTAAATTACACGGACAAGTACAATATACTGAAATCTTTCCACAACTCAAGATCCCTCCAAATTGACGGGTACAAACTGCTTCTATTTGCGGACTACTCGCAGGAGGTCTCTCGGAGAAGGAAGGCCTTCCAACTGGTGTGCGCTGCACTCTTCGAGAGAAAAATCGAATACACCCTTGCATACCCGGCGGTCCTCCGATTCACAGATGCCTCAGGAAACCAAAAATCGTTCTCCCACCCAGATGAAGCCCTGCAGTATCTTCACAGCCACCTCCACATCGCTATGGATACCTCCGCTCCTGCAACACCACAGCGCTCAGGAGACCCGCGTGAACAGCGCAGCCCCAGAAAGGACCTGCCGAAGAAGTTGAGGCTCACTGATCTGTCAGGCAGGGAATATAAGAGATAACTTGGCCAGATATCTGCACTTGTACTCCACCGGCTACCATCACCCATGCAACCACCCAACCTTTTTTCACCGTGTTCCTGAATGTTTGAAAGGATCTGTTCGTTTTAGTACTCTGAAGTCCGTGAGTAATATTGCAAACCCTGTTTATACAATGTTAATTGTTGAAGGATTCTGCTGATCTGCCCAGTGTATACCGCATCTCTTCTACAGAGCCCCCCAGCCCTACCGCGGTCTGCGACAAGCCTTCTCCTGGGGCACTAGATCATCTCCTTGGGGCAGCCCTGGGCAGAACCTGGCCTAGAGCTAATCTTTTTCTTTTACCATGAGGCACCCCCCTGTTAGAGACCCTATTTTGGGAGTTCAGATCTTGCCAGACCCCGGTAACGCTGCTGATGGGAGGAGCACTCACATGCAGAAAAAAGCGAAGTACAGCCTCCACAGGCTCTTGAGCTACATCCTGCTCGAGGCTATCGGTCTAGACCTTCTTCTACGCTCTCCACCCCATTCTCCTCAGTTCTCGCCACCACTATTGGCAGTGTCTCCTGTCACCACGGCCACAACACCACCGCGGCCCGCCCGACACTATATCACATTTCATCAAGTCAAACAACATCCCCCGTAAATGAGCTCTAGCATAAAGCTTATCACATGAAATGTTAAAGGCCTCAGCTCGCCTCACAAGCGCATGGCGATACTTCGCCACCTTTGTCGTCTCAAAGCAGACGTCGTGTTCCTCCAAGAATCATATCTCTTAGAGCCAGACTTCAATCGTTTGCATAAACTTTGGGTAGGTCAGGTATATGGTTCTCCAGCGGTCAAGGGCAAGGGGGTGTGGTTATCTTGCTTCAAAAAAGATTCCAGGGCCAAGTCACCTCTACACACAGAGACTCACAATGGAGAATATGCTCACTCATTGTCAGTCAACGCTCCCAGGAATGGGTGCTCACCAATGTCTATGCGCCCAACACCTCGCCCAAAGAATTCTTCCAGAAACTCACCGAACACTTAGGCCCATTGCTCCATTTACTGTCCATTCTAGCAGGTGACTTCAATGCGGTGATGGATCCTATAGAGGACAAGTCACATCCCCGGGGAAACACATATGCCACCTCCTCACCACTACCTACCCACTTAAGACATTTTGCAGACAGCCTACACCTAACTGACATCTGGAGATTGGCGAACCCGGTGGGCAGAGATTACACATTTTTCTCCTCTCCTCACAATTCGCTATCCAGAATCGACTATATTTTTATCAACCCTAGACTCCTCGCCCACACATCGGACCCCCAAATACACGCCATGGCCATTTCATACCCCTGTCTCAGTAAACGTCACTGACCCCTCACCGTCTGCAGACTTCTGAGTCTGGCGCTTCCCCGAATATCTTGCCCACGATCATGACTTAAAGCTTAAACTAGCAGAGGTGTGGAAGGAATACACAGCGAACAATGCACGACATCTCCAGGACAACCCCAACCTCTTCTGGGACACGGGGAAGGCAGTCCTTAGGGGGACAATTATTTCATACGCATCCTATGTTAAAAAACGTACACAACAGGGGTACACTAGAGCCAGTAAATTGCTCAGAGATGCCCAAATACGCCTCTCAAGCAGCAACACACAAACCCATAGAGAGGAGTGGCGGAAGGCGAAGCAGGAGTTCCACACCTGGGCCAAAGAACAAGAGAACCTGCACAAATCCCTGACTGATTTAAAATACCACAACTTTGGCAACAAGCCTGGTAAACTACTGGCTGCCCTCTGTAAAGGCCCATACACCCCCACCCATATAGCCTCCCTCAGAAACAGGGAGGGCACATTGGTCTCATCCCCGAAAGAAGTAAACAAGGCCCTCGAGCAATTCTATGCAACACTTTACGGCCATGACCCCATCGAGGAGGATGTTGCTCTATCTTTCCCTTTAGGGGATCCATCTGTCTACCATACAAAAGTCACAATTGGCCCTACTTAATGCCCCAATCTCACTACAGGACATTTGCCAAACCATTAACACCCTAGGCACAGGCAAGGCCCCCACAGCCAAATTTTATAAGCTGAACAAAGACAGGATAGCCCCCACCCTACAACAAGTCTTCCATCATATTCTGGTGGGCAATAGTTATATTCAGTCAGGGTTCCAAGCACACATTAAATTGATACCAAAAAAGGGCAAAGACCCTACGGACCCTGCGTCGTATCGCCCAATCTGCTGAATATAGATTCCAAGATCTTATCCAAAGTCATAGCCAACAGGCTCGCAAACATTTTGCCAGACCTCATCCACCCCTCCCAATCAGGCTTCACTCAGGGCAGATCGGTGACCTCCAATATTAGGAAAGTGCTGGCTGTTCTCAAGCAGGCCAAGGCCAGCTCCAGCGGGGACATCGCTATTGTCATGCTTGACGCAGAAAAAGCGTTTGACAACGTGAGCTTCCGGTGGTTGGAGCTGGTCCTGAGCAAATTTGGCTTTGCAGGGTCCTTCCTTCACCTAATCAACCAAATGTATTCAGCACCCACTGCAAACGTGGTTGCAACTGGGATCCTCTCAAGCGCATTCAACCCCCTCTCAACCCAAGGCTGCCCCCTCTCTCCCCTCCTGTTCAATCTGGCGATAGAAACCCTCTCCCAGTACCTAACATTCCACTCCAAAATTCACGGCGTCACCCTAGGTTCCCATTCGGTACGTACTGTGTTGTATGCAGATGACATCCTCATCTTTACCTCTGACCCAGAAAACGACTTGCCACATATTAAAGAGATTTTTACCACCTTCAGAAAATGCTCTGGCCTACTTATAAATTTCTCCAAAAGTGAAGTACTCCCACTATTTCACTCTCGATCCCCTAGTTGGGCTTCCCACTCTGCCTTCCCCATAGCCTGCCATCACATCACCTACTTGGGGATAAAAATAGGCAAAACCTCCTCTTCCATCTACCACCTAAACTTTTCCCCGACAATCAACAGAATGATAGCGGAACTAAGCAATTGGACAAATCTCCCCCTGCCAGTCTTTGGTAGATGCCACCTATTCAAAATGTCCAGTTTCTCCAAGCTTCTGTACCCCCTACAAACAATCCCCTTACTGCTAAGGCATGCTGATATCATCAAACTAAATAGGGCCCTCTCCCGCTTTATTTGGAAGGACAAGAAGGCCAGAATCGCACTGCAGAACTTAACCCTCCCCAAACATAGTGGTGGCTTGAATCTCCCCGACACTAGACTTTGCAACATCTCTTGCCTATTGAGAGTGGGGTGGATTGGGTGAGGAGAACGTCCAGATACTCCAACTATGCATTGAAGTCCCAGATTGTCTCACCTTTCAAACTTGAAACACTTTTGCAATGCAACCTAGCAACTCTCCCACATACCATTAAACACAACCTCTTGCTCAAGGACACTATACTGGCCTGGAGAGAAATGTGCAAAACTCTGGGTGTCTCCCCCCATATTTCTAAACATTTACCCATAATGGGTCATCCCCATTTCCTGCAAGCCCAAACACCCCCTATAACAGCTTGGGAAGGTTTAACCAACTTCCAGCAACTGTTCGACCCAGGCTCGAACGTACCTCTGCCTACAGACGTAATCTGCCGCACCTATGGACTTCCTTCCCACCATTTTCTACCAATCCACCAAGCTACAAGCTTCGTAACCAGCCTGTGCCCTGCAAAAGAAAAAAGGTTCAGACATTCACTCTTAGACACCTTCCTGGACCACAATCCTCATAGGATATCGGAGATATACAAATCCCTTGTCGCTCTGCCTGAGAGAACCTCCAAGAGTCTAACTCCTAAATCCTGGAATGGAGATCTCCAATCCGAGGATGCCTTCTCCCATATTCTGCAAGGCTATAACACCACCTGTGCACACAACCGCAACGAGTTCTGGAGAGAGCAACAGTACAAAATATTGCACAGAGCCTACATCCCCTATCTAAAACTCAAGGGTTCATCCCAGGATGCTCTCTGCCCCCTATTCGGGACACCAAAACCCCAGCTCATTCATAAACTCTAGTCATGTACCATGATACAATCTTTCTGGCACAAGCTGGAGCTATTTGTCACTTCTATTACAGGCCTCCCTCCTCATGGAAACAAATATGCTCTCCTCTTCGGACACTTGGATATGCTGCCCCAAACACTCCCGAAAACAATGACTAATCTATTGCAACGTAACAAGGCATGGATTTCCACCTGCTATATGGCCGCTAAGAGAGCTATCTTGAGACGCTGGATCTCGCCCACACCGCCTTCTCTCAGAGAAGTCGTAACCGACCTAACCAATCTATCCAAATTGGAGGAACTGGTTCTAAAGATGTCTGGTCTCTCTAACCACCCAAAATATCACCGGAAGTGGGATGCTTTTAACAACAGACCTAATCGGTTACTACAACATCTACAGTCAGAAATACACTTCCAAGGCCTTAACCAATAAGGCAATTTATGTACATCTTTGCCACTGGACCTGGGATCCCTAACTTCCACCAGCAACAGGAAGGCGAGCTTGGCAAACCTGCAACGAACTCATAAAGGACACTTGCTCACAAACCAGGGTCAACATTCACGATAACAATACATTGTTTGATAGCGATGACTCCCCCCCCTTTTCTTACCCCCCTATTCCTACCCCTCCCTCACCCCCCCTTCTTCCCTTTACGGCACCCCTCCAATGTCAAGGTTCCGAAGTTTTGCCACGAAGGTGGGGTACTGTTCTACCGTTCTATCATTCTACAATGGCATTCTGTGTGATTTGTTTCCCATGATATCCACACTTGTTAACATTGTACTTGCATTGTTGTTCTTCTCTTGGAAAAATAATAAAAAATATATTAAAAAAAAAAAGATAAGAGAAAACATAAATTTAGGTAAGGCTATAGGCTAAATAAACATCATAATGTTAGGAACATGCCTACAGATGTAGTTTAAGCAGCAGTGATAAAAGCAGATTACCAAGACACATATAAGCAGTCATTCGTTGTTCAGTTTAAGGAAGACGAAGCTAGTATAAACAGACATACCAATGTTAAAAAGGCATAAACAAAGGCAGATAGCAATGTTTCAGTTTTTGGGTGGAGTGACCATGAATGCAGACATACCAATGTTAAAAAGGCATAAACAAAGGCAGATAGCAATGTTTCAGTTTTTGGGTGGAGTGACCATCAATGCAGACATACCAATGTTAAAAAGGCATAAACAATGGCAGATAGCAATGTTTCAGTTTTTGGGTGGAGTGACCATCAATGCAGACATACCAATGTTAAAAAGGCATAAACAAAGACAGGTAATTGACCCTGCCTAACCAGGAGAGCCCTAATTTGTACAATGTCTGCATTTCATTTCCCAATTTTTTGAACATAGGAGGATAGTTCGCTGCGTATAGATCGTCTACGGAAGGCATTATGTGGACCCCTAAGTAAGGGAGTATTTTGTCAACCCAGCCGAATTGGAAGTTGTTTTTGAGCGAACTAACCAAATGTTCAGGCAGATTTACATTTAGGGCCAAAGATTTGGCCATGAGTCCATGTGAACCTGTCTACAGTATTGGAGATGAAGGAAAATGAAGTTCGTTAGATCCTTCTCATGGGGGGATGCCTTCTTTGGCCTTCTTAGATTTGGTTTCTGCCAGAGGGTGGTGAGTGGGCTTGAAGGAGGTGGTCTCTTAGACAAGCTTGAGGAGGATGTTTGCATCGGTGAGGGTGGCTCTTTGGAGATGATCCCCTGTTGTAGGAGAGATTCCCCTTCCTGAAATGTGGAAAATCTGTACAACTTGTTGTGATAGTCGAATTTTAATACGAAAGGAAATTGTCACTAATATTTGATGTTTTTCTGAGACATTACTGTGAGGAGAGGTTTAAGGGATCTCCGTTTTTGGATAGTGAAAGGGGAGATGTCCGCAAAAATTTGTACCGTATGACCCAGGACTTTAATTTGGGGGCGTAGAGCAGGCTCTTTTCATCACTTCCTGTTTGGTATTATAGTAGTGGGGTTTTGCCACAATGTCCCGTGGAAGGCCATTGGAGCGGAGGGGGGGGGGACCGAGAGCCCTATGGGCCTGATCCAGCTCCATTTCGTGTGGGCGGGTGTCTGGAATAAGGGTCTTGATCAGGGAATGGAGCGCTTCGGAAACATCAGTAACGCTCTCAGGTAGGCCCCTGACTCTGAAATTAAGCCTCCTTGACCTATTTTTGAGATCATCGAATTTTGCCATAGCTCCTTCCAGACGGTTGTGCAATTCCTGAATCAAATCTGAGTTTTGGTTTACCCGATTAACGGTGGCATCCATTTTTATCTCCACATTATCAATGCAAAAACCCAGCATTTGTAAGTCAGATTTGATTTCATAAGTTATCTTTATCACAGTTTGGGCAAGGCCCTTATCCAGTAGCTCCACAAATTTCTGAAACATGAGGGACATGTCCTGATGCTGAGCTGCTTGTGGATCTTTTCCCTGGAGGGTGGTGGTATGTGAGACTGGTGCTGTGGAAGGTGACATGAGAATTTCGTCAATAGTGTGGTTGAGAAGAGAGACTGTAGAGGCAGGGGATAGGGAGTCTCTTTGGGCTAATGGGCCAATGGCCCCTCCAACCAGCTCAAACTGAGGGGAGTCTTGCCATGAAGGAGATCCGGGGAGGTCTGACAAGGCCACCTCGAAGGATTGCCACTCTGTCGCCGTTGTGTAGGCAGAGGTATTGTCTGGTGATGGGCTGTAATGCAGGTTATTATGGTTGAGATGTGGAGTTACTCTGTATGGAGGCCGTGGGTTCAGAGGGTGACTAATGGTATTGGGGAAAAATCAGAGGTGTCGTGTAGTATTCCCTAGAGAGCCACCAAAATGGAGGATGTAGCTGTGCTGTATGTGAGAGAGAAAGTCACTCTGCTCCTATAGGTATTCCGTGCTTATCCTTATGAGGCTCAGGCTCTCCTGACTGGATGGGGCTGTGCTGATTGTGAGGGAGATAGTCACTTTGTTCTGAGAGGGATCCTGATCCAAATCTTGTGTGCTCCAGATTCCCCTGACTGGAAGGGGCTGCACTGTTTGTGGGAGAGAAAGACACCCAGCTCAGAGATGGATCTTGTTTCAAGCCCTAGTGTAGCTCAGATTCCCCTGACTGGAGGGGGCTGTACTGTGGGTTAAAGAGAGGGTTTCTCTGCTCCAAGCGGGGCCCCTTTCAAGTCCTTGTGTGGCCCAGACTCCCCTGAATGAATTGGGGCTGTTGGCAGTACCTGATAGCCTGCGCACAGCCTATATGCAGACTGATAGTGAGCGGTCTCAGCAGCATTACTCCTGTCCCGCCGCCAGCTTGTAGGGCTCGGCCTTGTCGCCATACAGTCCTGGAAGTCTTCGATCCTGCTAGTGAGCTGGTTCAGACTCCATTGGGGGTATGCCTGAGGGTGTGGGGGATCATCCTGTCCCCTCAGAGTACTCCTAGTGCCGCCGGGTTCGCTGCGGGGGATGCCGGTGTGTCGGAGTGGAGCGGAGCTCTGTAATCAGGTGGTCATCACAGAGCGCCACGCATGCGCACCTCCCTATGGCTGTAGGTTTAAGTGTGAATGTTGTCGTAAACTTTGAGGTGTGGCTATGCCACTCCTTATGCCCTGCGGTTTGAAAGTGGCATATTAGGCTAGGATTTATATTGTTTAATGCGTGAGCATGAAAAAGGTATGAGATACAGTTTAAGGGATACAGGTTAGGAAGCCCTATCTGGGGAATAGCCGCTAGAATATGTAGTAGGGGGATGCGTTTATGTCATGGGTGGGATGAGTTGTTGCTATAAAGGAAGGAATGCTTTTTAAAAGAGGGTTTGTACAAGGAAGTCATGTCTTTGTTCTTTCATATTTATATATATATATATATATATATATATATATATATATATATATATATGTGTGTGTGTGTATAAAAGAAAAACAACAAAAATAGACTTAGAGGTGTAGCCTTAGCAGCATGGCTTATGGACTATCTCTCGCTAGGCAACTGTAGGCTCTTATAGTTTATAAGTGTGTAAGAGGTTGTACCTCATATATTAATTCACACACAACTATTAGGCCTCATATACACGGGCGTATGAAAAAAAATAAGCAAAACGTCGGGCCCGTTGGTCGTGAGATTATTTTTTGTAGAAGGTTAAAAGTTAGTCTCTTCTAGCTTTGCTATATGCCGGGACAGCAAGTATGCTGCTTTCTCTTGGAGAACACTGGTTGTATGGTGGCGGTGATGGATTTGAAGGATGATGGCATCTTCTGCGTGTGGGTGTGTTATCTCTTCTATGGACCTCCATTGGTTCTTCTTGTTGTTGAGGGGGATTTTGTGGATCAATGAGCCAGTGTTCTATTTCCACGAATGGTATGCCCAATGTTGTACAGAATGTATGTGCATCCTCAGGGTGCTGCAAGTAAGCGATTCTACTTCCAGAGCCTGCTTGTAAGCAGAAGGGAAATTTCCAACTATATGGAAGATTCTTCTCTCTAAGGATGTCTAGGAGAGGTCTCAGTGCTTTGCGCTTATATAAAGTGATTTGGGACAAGTCCTGATACAGTTTGATTTCAAAACCATGGTGTAGTATTATTTCTTCCTTATGTTTGAAGTCTACTAAGCATCCTATTATGTCCCTTGGGGGGTCCGTGTCTCTGCCTCTGGCCCGTAGAGCATGGTGTAGACGCTCAAATTCAACTGGCATCTCCGGCGGCCTGCCTAGTAGGTTATTAAATATGGAGGTGGTTGCTTGGGTGACATGCTCTGTTTCAATCGTCTCCGGGAGGCCCCTAATTCTAAAATTGTGTTTCCGACCTCTGTTATCGAGGTTCTCTATGCTTCTGTACATGTCCCTTATATGTTGAGAGTGTGTGGATATGGCATGCCTAGTTGTTTTAATGACTGCCTCGTGTCTCTCTGTGGTGTCTTCCACGTCTTCCAGATGCGCTGCAATGGCTTGCGTGTCCAGTCTAAGGGTGTTCTTGATGTCTACATTGCGCAGATCGTCTAGGCAGAGGGATTGGTGTGGTTGAGCCAGGCTCCTTTCCTGATGTGTGCCTGCGCTCTGTGAAAGGGCGCAGCCTTGACTCACTTCAGTGCTGGGTCTTGCGACCTGTGTGAAGGAGGCTGCGTCTTGTGACCGGGAGTGGGACCGAAACATCTCTGGTATGTTGGCACTTAGCTGCGTATTACTTCCCCTTGGGGATCTGGAACGGGTGGCGGAGTATTCCCGGTCCATTCTCACCATGGTAGCTTTGTAAGCCTCTTCTGTTTTCCTGATATAGCTGTGTATAGGGCTGCGGAGTAGCGGAGCTGAGGGATTAAGCAGCCATCTTCCTCGACGTCCAGGCCATGCCCCACACGCTGTATGTGTTGGTTAGAGCACACATATGGAAAAAAGTTAAGTTGACTATGTTGAAAGTTGTTATGCTTCTTTTACCCTTGATTAATTTTTATTTTTCCCCTTCCCTCTCCCCCTCCCCCCAACTGCAGGAAATCTGATCCTATGTTTATCCTAAAAGGTGTCCGAAACAAAACCACCAGTTATACTACCTCCAAACACACCCTCTTATGGATACACAAAACCCATCTAACACCACTAAAGTTGAGCGAACCCGAAGTGTAAAGTTCGGGTCCGTACCGAACTTTGGGGTGTCCGTGACCCGGACCCGAACCGGGCATTTGAAAAAAAGTTCGGGTTCGGGTATTTGATCACACATGTTGAATAGCTGCAGGGCAGCCAATCAACAAGCGTTTCACTAGTTTACCCTTAGAAGCCATCACAGCCATGCCTACTAATGGCATGGCTGTGATTGGCCAGTGCATCATGTGACCCAGCCTCTTTATAAGCTGGAGTTTCTTAGTGCTGCATGTCACATGCTCTCTGGGTAGTGTAGGGAGAGGATGCTGCCGGCGCTGTGAGGGACAGATTGCAGATATAATAACATCTCATCCTGCATTACAGAATGATCTGATTGTGGACTAGGTGGAGATTACTACTACTACTGCTTTTAGGGACATATTGCAGATCTAATAACATCTCATCCTGCATTACAGAACGATTTGACTGGACTAGGTAGAGTCTACTGTTTAGAGGGACAGATTATTGTTCTAAAATCATCTTCTAGTTCTATAGGGTCAGGTTCCTGCTGTTGCTGTAAGGGACAGATTATTGTTCTAAAATCATCGCCTACTCCTATAGGGTCAGGTTCCTGCTGTTGCTGTAAGGGACAGAATATTGTTATAAAATCATTTTACTTCCTTTTGGAGCCTTCTAGCACTCTTCAGGACTTTTTTACATTCATTTTTGTGCCGAAAAGTTCGGGTCCCCATCGACTTCAATGGGGTTCGGGGTAAAGTTCGGGTCAAGTTCGGTACCGAAGCCAGACTTTTTCCAGAAGTTCGGCCGAACCCACCGAACCCGAACATCCAGGTGTTCGCTCAACTCTAAACACCACACCTCTTCACACATTGATGCAGGTAGTCTCATGGAATGTAAAAGGGCTACGGTCCCCTACCAAACGAATGAAAATCCTCAGACACCTCAAACAGCTCAAAACGGACATAGCCCTCCTGCAAGAATCCCATCTTTCCCCTGATGATTATCATCGCATGCAAAAGTTGTAGGTAGGGAAAGTCATTGGCTCGGCGGCAGTAGATAGGAGAGCAGGAGTTATCATCCTACTCCATAAACGGCTATCTTATGAACTAGTTGATACATATGGCGATGACCTAGGATGCATGGTGACAGCACATCTCAAATTCCTGTCCAAAGACATGCTAATCACAAATATATATGCTCCAATTCCACCCCGTTATCCTTTATTCAAAAAGTCACTAGCTGGATCCTGAAAAAGCCCCAATACCCACATTTAATAGGCGGCGACTTTAACACTACCCTGAGAAAGTTATAAGACAGGTCCACCCGGGGTCCTCCTCCCGCACAACCCCTGTCGAACCACATATCAATTTATCTAGAACAATTTACTCTAGGATCAAATTTAACAGATACCTGGCAATTGACACACTCCATGGACAAGGAATACACGTTTTACTCCTCCCCCATATGGATCCTTTGCCAGGCTAGATTATTTTTCTCTTCCCCATCTTTACTGCCACATCTACAAGAAGCCCCCATTCACGACTTAGCCATCTCTGATCACAGTCCAATATCAGCCTTGCTAGGTGACTTCCTACCCCTAGATACAGCCAAAATATGGAGATTTCCAACCTTTATAGTGAATGACTCCCAACTCAAAACAGTACTACAAGAAGCCTGGCAGGAATTTTTGACCAACAATGCCACACTCAAACATCAGCCTAACCTCCTTTGGGATGCAGGAAAAGCCTTCTTGAGAGGCAAAATCATCTCTTATGTGGCTTTCTACAAGGCGCAAACCACCGAAATTATATAACAAGGCGAACGCCCACCTAAGAGCATCACAAACCCAAATGACACATAGAGACTCCCAGAGAATAGGAAATTATGGACTGAGGCCAAACAAGCTTTTGTCATGGGGGACATGGTCGGAACAGCAAGAATGCATAAAAACCGCTCATTCAGACCTCCTTTTTCATAAGCATGGCAATAAAGTGGGCAAACTTTTATCCATGCTAAGTAGAAATCAATTTAAGCCCACATATATCACAACTCTCAAAGATCACACAGGATGCATAGTATCCTCCCCCTTCAACATTAATAAAACACTACAAAATGTCTACACCTCCCTATACGCCCCTGACACAATAGATTTCACACAAGCCAACCACTTCCTAGATAGGGCCAAACTCCCCCAAATATCCTATTGAACAAATGCAACGCTAAATACTCCAATCTCCGAAAAAGAGATCGAAGACAATATTGCGCAACTACCCAACCACAAATCTCCATGCCCCAATGGCTTACCGGGAGAATTTTATAAACTCGCCAGGGAATTCATACCTCAAACTCTTTTCACTGTTTTTAACTAAATTTGGAAGGGGGGGCCTTACCTACCATCGGGTAAACAGGCTTATATAAAACTGATAGCAAAAAAGGCAAGGACCCCACTGAACCTGGATCTTTTTTTGTGATTGTATTTTTATTGAGGTTTTCAGAAAAAGATTGTACAAAAATATACAAGTTATATAAGTTTCACAAAATTAGCAGTACATTGGCAAAGAAGAAAATGAGAGTCACAAAAATGATTTATAGAGGCAAATAATAATTCAAACTCGTATGCCTATGAAGCCTATATCGTTATCGAAAATATATATCTCAAAATACCTATTGGGGCTCCATTGTAGGGCATGAGACATGAAACAAAAAACAAGAACTGATATTGGATCTGTACCACTGAGGTAGCGCTGTAGAGGAGAAAGAGGTGGGGGGGGGGCGGGGCATGGACTTAGGTTAGAAGAATGTGTTGTCTGAAAGTTGGAGAAGGGTAAAGAAATAGATGGTTATAGAAAACTCAATTAGACGGGCATTGAGGGGCTGATTCTGGATTGTGTCCGGAGTTGTCCCATACATCCCATATTTGTGTGAATTGGGGAAGAGAGTCCTGAACTATAGCCGTTAAATATTCCATTCTGCGGATATGAGCTATGGTCTGGGTGAGCTGGCATATTGTGGGGGGATTGGGTGACAGCCAACAAGAAGGTATAGTTCTCTTGGCAGCCAATAGAATGAGGGATGTCAATTTCTTGGAGGCTTTAGAGATCCCAATTATTGGGAGGCCCAATAGGTAGTGTAGAGGGTCTAAGGGAATCTCTATCTCCAATAGTTCCTGTAAAAGGGACTGGACAGAGAACCAGAAAGGGTGGATTGCCACACAGTCCCAAAAGATATGGTAGTGTGTGCCCAAGGCTTTAAGGCATCTCCAACATATTTGAGGTACCAAGGGTTCAAATTTATGGAGAACTTCAGGAATCCTGTACCAAAACATCAATATTTTATAGGCCGTCTATCTCTGTTCCACGCATCTAGAGGCCTTTGCGACTGATTCCCAGATCTTTTGCCAGAGAGGGATAGGGATGGGGGTCTCAAGTAGCTGGGACCATTTGCGCATTTAGGCATGAGAGTCTATTGTTAGTGGAACAGATTCATGTAAGATTTTATATATAGATGAAATAAGACTGGTTTGATTTGGGTCTTGGGTGCATAGTAGTTCAAAAACTGTAGGTTTTTCAAGCATTAGAGTGGGTGATATGGAGCCAAAGTAGTGTCTAATTTGGAGATATGAAAATAATAGCTTTTGCAGGATATTATATTGGTTGTGGAGGTCTTGGAATGGGAGCAGTTTACGTGTTGTAGGGTGAACCAGGTTACAGAGCTGAAAGAGACCTGCTTTAGACCAGGGGAGTACATGGGTATACGATAAACTAGTTGGCATATCTGGTTTAAAGATTACATTTGCTAAAGGCGGGCATGGAGAAGAGAGAAAGAACTGTTTTGAGCATTTCCTCAAGGGTAGGAAGGGTAAAGAGCATTGGACCCAAACTTCTGAGCTGGGGGATAGACATGCGTAGTTCTGACCATACCATAGAGCAGGGGTGTACAGGGCTAGTTATACTCATCTCCAGCTCAGACCATCTGCTGTTAGCATAACAGGTTGACCAAGAAATGACAGCTCTGAGATGGGTGGCGAACACCACTCCGTTAGCAATCCGGTGAGCTTTGTTTGTCCAAATAAATGTAGCAATAGATCTTTGAATAGAAGTTGTTCCATAGGGATATCTACGGGCAATGTTTCAAAGCAATATAGCAATTTGGGAAGTATCGACATCTTAAGGGCGTTAATCCTACCCAGAAGAGACAGCAGATGGTCCTCCCATTGCCGCAGAAGATGGTTAATCTTTGCGATTAGAGGGGGTAGTTAGCTTGGTAAAGGGTAGATTAGGATGCAGTGAGATGAATTCCCAAATATTTGAGGGAAGTGGAGCACCAATGGTAGGAGAAGTTGTTTTGTAGTGTGGTAAGGAGCGGGGGAGGAATGTGTATGGGAAGGGCTTCTGTTTTGGCTGTGTTGACTCTATATCCGGAAAGCGTACTGAACTCCGTCAAGAGGGAATGGAGGTTGGGGAGGGAAGTGGAAAACATTTATGGCCAACTTAGCCCATCAAAGGCCTTTTGGACATCTAGATTTAGGATTAGGGAAGGGGCGAGAAGTTTTATCTAATAAATCTATGAGATCTATTGTGCGCCTGGTGTTATCGCCAGCATGTCTGGAAGGGACGAAGCCGACTTGGTTTTTGTGTATAAGTTTGGAGGGTAAGGGAGAAAGTCTGTTAGCTAAGAGTTTCATAAAGGTCTTGTAGTCCAAATTCAGTAGGGCTATGGGCCTGTAATTGTCTGGGATTGTTGGGTTTCGGGATTACTGCAATGTGAGCATGCAAAAATTGGGGGTGGGGGGCAGTGTCTTTCATCAAAGAGGCATAGAGGCTAAGTAAATAGGGGCTTAAAATGTTAAGAAAGGTTTTATAATAGCTGTACGGTAAACCATCTGGGCCAGGGGATTTGTGGGAGGGTAGGTTCTTAACTACTTCTGTCAATTCTTCCTGCGTAATAGCAGCATTAAGTGTAGAGATTTGAGAAGGCGATAGTTTAGGGAGTTTGAGAGAGTTGAAGAAAGAGTCTAGCTTGTCTTGGGAGGGGGGATATCCCGGTTCTGTGCTAAGGCAGTTATACAGCTGTTTATAAAAGTCTCCAAACACCTTAGACATTTGTTTTGGGCAGTGGGTGGGAGATCCGTCTGATTGTATAAGAAAATCGGGGAAGGAGTGGAAAGGGCGAGGTCTTCATTTATTCACCTACATTTTGTGTGGTCTATTAGAGAATTTGTAAAACGTCTGTTTAGCCCAGGAGAGGGATTTGAAGCACTTGTGCAAGTCTAAAGTTATCAAACGTTCGCGTAGTGAGGTGACTGTACGTAGGCGTGCAACTGTGGGGGAAGCTATCAGTTGTCTTTCAGCTGTAAGCGATTGAGCTAAGATAGAGGAGTGCTGGAAAGCAGCATTCTTTTTGAGACGTGAGCCGGTTGAGATGCACTGGCCTCTGAAGTATGCATTGTGGGCTTCCCAGAGGGTAGAGATCTCAGATACGGAATTGGCATTCAGCTGAAAAAATTTGGATAGGTCGTGGGATAGTTGGCTATTAGTGGCTAGTTCTAGAACAAGGAAATTATACTAGGAGGTCTAATTGAACAGAGGAGTGATCAGACCAAGTTATGGGGTTAATCTCTGAGGCAACCGTGGTTGTTAAGAGTGGGGCCGTTACAAAGAGGTACTCTAATTTTGAATATAGTTTGTGTGGGGGGGGAGTAAAATGTGAATTGTTTATGCGTAAGCTTTTTAACCCTCCAGATGTCCAGAAAATTATGTGACCTCATTTGTTTTTGAAAGGAGGTGGATAGGCGATCAATTTTAGCAGATGGGGTAGATGGAATGAGCGTGCGTCTGTCTCTTCTGGGGGATATAGTCATATTAAAAACTCCACTTATTATTATGAATGGCTGCGAGAAGCGTTCTAGTTGTTTGAATAGCTTAGTAAGGAATATGATTTGTCCCGCATTAGGGGCATACATGTTCACTAGGGTGAGTGAGGTGGAGAGGTAGTCACAGTCTAGAAAAATAAACCTACCACCAGGGTCTAAGTGGGAAGACTTCACTCTCAAGGGGCAGGAACATCTGATTAGTATGGCAACACCAGCTTTAACAGAGGGGTCGGAAGCCAAATATGAGTTAGAAAAATGTTTTGTGGCAAATTTGTAGGGAGCCTCCTGTACGGAAATGCATCTCCTGGACCATGACCACGTCTGCCGCATAAGATTTGAACTCCTTCAATGCTAACCATCTTTTATGAATGTTCAAACCCTTCACGTTATAAGTAAGAATCCGTAATGACATAAGAATATCTTATGGGAAAAGCGTAAGTAATATAAGCTTGCAACAATAATAAAGAAGTGAGAATAATGAATCCATGGTGTATCCTGTAAAAAGAAAGGTATGGTTAAGACAATGACAGTGGCAGAAGCCAGAAACATTTGTAAGTCTATAACAATCATATAGTGATGAACAAAGAACAGGTAAAAAAAAGACCTGAATATCAAAAACATCCAAAAGTAAAGGCCTGAGAGATAACTTTCTCTCAGGGTCCAACAAGGGGGCATGAGAGTCTCCAGATAAGACTGGAACGGTCTCCACCGTCCTCCATGCAGGGGGTAAACAGGAGGTAAAGAAAAATAGGCAAAAATAACTGTTTATAAAAGAGTGAGGATGGAGCTGGCGCTGTCTAGACTTAATCGAGAACTGGTGCTAATGTGCTGGGAGGTATTGGATGGGTGTCCGTAAAAAGTCCGTAAATGTCCGTAAAAAACAACTATGTTAAAAATATGTAGAAAGTATATAGAACACCAGTGTGAAAGCAATTAATACGTGTGGGTCTAGTCCCACAGTTAAAAATTACAAATTAGAAATTGGTGATCCGTGAATTTATGTGCTATTGTCCGTGAAAAGTCCGTAAAAATAGAATATCTGTAAAACTGTGAATCTCAAACAATAAATAAAATTCATGTGATATTGTCCGTGATGAGTCCGTAAAACTTCAGTAAAACAACTGTGGAACTGTAAATCTCAAACAATGTTTAAAATTATTGTTCATAAATGTCAGTCTTGGTGAATGAGCTTGATCTTTGATCCAATGCAAGGAATGTACATCTGCAGATGCTTGATTATAACAACAATAGGTGACTTCTGTGCTAAATCCTGGTTCAGTTTAAAGTGACTGGTGCTCCCCTCCTGTGCCCTCACTTACCAGAGTCTCCTTACCCCTGCAGGGGTAGCCCGCATATGGTAAATGGGGTCTTTGTGGTCTTCGGTTTCCTGGTGTGTTGTGGTC
>BLSH010136849.1:48356-63341 GCA_018402905.1 Glandirana rugosa
ACCACCCTGTGTCTATACTAACCTCCTCCTACCACCCTGTGTCTATACTAACCTCCTCATACCACCCTGTATCTATACTAACCTCTTCCTACCACCCTGTATCTATACTAACCTCCTCCCACCACCCACCCTGTGTATACTAACCTCGTCACACTGACTGACGAACCGTGGGTCGGACCGACAGAGACAGTCATATGTCGAAGGATGTGAAACCTTGGTCCTTGGTTCATAATATCGACTTATAACGTGGGTTCTTGATCTGCTGTGATCGTATCCACGTTTGACCTTGAGTGAAATAAATCTATGTCCCACCATACTCCTCCAATCATATCTGTGTCCCACCATCCTCCTCCAATCATATCTGTGTCCCACCATACTCCTCCAATCATATCTGTGTCCCACCATCCTCCTCCAATCATATCTGTGTCCCACCATCCTTCTCCAATCATATCTATGTCCCACCATACTCCTCCAATCATATCTGTGTCCCACAAACCACACTCCTCCAATCATATCTATGTCCCACCATACTCCTCCAATCATATCTGTGTCCCACAAACCACACTCCTCCAATCATATCTGTGTCCTACCACCCTCCTCCAATCATATCTGTGTCCCACCACCCTCCTCTAATCATATCTGTGTCCCACCATCCTCCACCAATCATATCTGTGTCCCACCACCCTCCTCCAATCATATCTGTGTCCCACCATACTCCTTCAATCATATCTGTGTCCCACCACCCTCCTCCAATCATATCTGTGTCTCACCATACTCCTTCAATCATATCTGTGTCCCACCACCCTCCTCCAATCATATCTGTGTCCCACCATCCTCCACCAATCATATCTGTGCTCCACCCACCACACTCCTCCAATCATATCTGTGTCCCACCATCCTCCACCAATCATATCTGTGTCCCACCATCCTCCACCAATCATATCTGTGCCCCACCATACTCCTCCAATCATATCTGTGTCCCACCATTCTCCTCCAATCATATCTGTGTCCCACCATCCTCCTCCAATCATATCTGTGTCCCACCATCCTCCACCAATCATATCTGTGTCCCACCATCCTCCTCCAATCATATCTGTGCCCCACCATACTCCACCAATCATATCTGTGTCCCACCATCCTCCTCCAATCATATCTGTGTCCCACCATTCTCCTCCAATCATATCTGTGTCCCACCATCCTCCACCAATCATATCTGTGTCCCACCATCCTCCCCTAATCATATCTGTGTCCCACCATCCTCCACCAATCATATCTGTGTCCTACCATCCTCCTCCAATCATATCTGTGCTCCACCCACCTCTCTCCACCAATCATATCTGTGTCCCACCATCCTCCACCAATCATATCTGTGTCCCACCATCCTCCTCCAATCATATCTGAGTCCCACTATTCTCCTCCAATCATATCTGTGCCCCACCATCCTCCTCCAATCATATCTGTGTCCCACCATCCTCCTCCAATCATATCTGTGTCCCACCATCCTCCTCCAATCATATCTGTGCCCCACCATACTCCTCCAATCATATCGGTGTCCCACCATCCTCCTCCAATCATATCTGTGTCTCACCATCCTCCTCCAATCATATCTGTGTCCCACCATCCTCCACCAATCATATCTGTGTCCCACCATCCTCCACCAATCATATCTGTGCCCCACCATCCTCCACCAATCATATCTGTGTCCCACCATCCTCCCCTAATCATATCTGTGCCCCACCATTCTCCTCCAATCATATCTGTGCCCCACCACCCTCCTCCAATCATATCTGTGTCCCACCACCCTCCTCCAATCATATCTGTGTCCCACCATTCTCCTCCAATCATATCTGTGTCCCACCACCCTCCTCCAATCATATCTGTGTCCCACCATCCTCCACCAATCATATCTGTGTCCCACCATACTCCTCCAATCATATCTGTGCCCCACCATTCTCCTCCAATCATATCTGTGCCCCACCATCCTCCTCCAATCATATCTGTGTCCCACCATTCTCCTCCAATTATATCTGTGTCCCACCATCCTCCTCCAATCATATCTGTGTCCCACCATTCTCCTCCAATTATATCTGTGTCCCACCATCCTCCTCCAATCATATCTGTGCCCCACCATCCTCCTCCAATCATATCTGTGTCCTACCATCCTCCTCCAATCATATCTGTGTCCCACCATCCTCCACCAATCATATCTGTGTCCCACCACCCTCCACCAATCATATCTGTGTCCCACCACCCTCCTCCAATCATATCTGTGTCCCACCATACTCCTCCAATTATATCTGTGCCCCACCATCCTCCTCCAATCATATCTGTGTCCCACCATCCTCCACCAATCATATCTGTGTCCCACCATCCTCCACCAATCATATCTGTGTCCCACCATACTCCTCCAATCATATCTGTGCTCCACCACCCTCCTCCAATCATATCTGTGTCCTACCATCCTCCTCCAATCATATCTGTGTCCCACCATCCTCCTCCAATCATATCTGTGTCCCACCATCCTCCACCAATCATATCTGTGTCCCACCATCCTCCTCCAATCATATCTGTGTCCCACCATCCTCCTCCAATCATATCTGTGTCCCACCATCCTCCTCCAATCATATCTGTGCCCCACCACCCTCCTCCAATCATATCTGTGCCCCACCACCCTCCTCCAATCATATCTGTGCCCCACCATCCTCCTCCAATCATATCTGTGCCCCACCACCCTCCTCCAATCATATCTGTGCCCCACCATCCTCCTCCAATCATATCTGTGCCCCACCACCCTCCACCAATCATATCTGTGTACCCACAACCTCTCTCCCCCAATCAGATGTTGGTCCCACCTCTCTCCAGCAATCACATATCTGTTCCTCCTTCCCTAGCCAATGCCTCCCCTTTACATAAGGAGTAGGTGGTCTGACCAGATGCCCGCCATGCGCCCGCCGTACCGTACACGGGTGCTCAAAGTCATCGCTGTGAACCTCCGGACACAACAGGCTCATCCTCCAGCTGTTTCCAAACAGATCGGCCGTGGGTTCCACGATTCCCTGACGACTGCTGAAATCGTTCTCCGTGTCCCCATCAAAGTTCCCGCACAGTCCGCTGACCCTCCCCCGGAACGACGGGTCCAGTTTGACGTAGACGCGGGTCCCTGTAGGGAAGGAATTGTATCAGGATACCAGGAGAGTCAGTGGGTCACCTGGGTGAGGTGCAGGAATCCGGTACAGGTGACCCGGTGCTCATGTGGAGAAGGTTCCGGACACAAGGGACGCCGTGAACCTCCAGACTGGCACACGTGTGAACCTCTAGACTGGCACACATGTGAACCTCCAGACTGGCACACATTTTAACCTCTAGACTGGCACACATGTGAACCTCTAGACTGGCACACATGTGAACCTCTAGACTGGCACGCGTGTGAACCTCTAGACTGGCACACATGTGAACCTCCAGACTGGTACACGTGTGAACCTCCAGACTGGCACACATGTGAACCTCCAGACTGGCACACATTTTAACCTCTAGACCGACACACGTGTGAACCTCTAGACTGGCACACATGTGAACCTCTAGACTGGCACACGTGTGAACCTCTAGACTGGCACACATGTGAACCTCCAGACTGGCACACATGTGAACCTCCAGACCGGCACACATGTGAACCTCCAGACCGGCACACGTGTGAACCTCCAGACTGGCACATGTGTGAACCTCCAGACCGGCACAAGTGTGAACCTCCAGACCGCCACACGTGTGAACCTCCAGACTGGCACACATGTGAACCTCCAGACCGGCACACGTGTGAACCTCCAGACCGGCACACGTGTGAACCTCTAGACTTACACACATGTTAACCTCCAGACTGGCACACATGTGAACCTCTAGACTGGCACACGTGTGAACCTCCAGACCGGCACACGTGTGAACCTCCAGACCGGCACACATGTGAACCTCTAGACTGGCACACATGTGAACCTCCAGACTGGCACACATGTGAACCTCCAGACTGGCACACATGTGAACCTCTAGACTGGCACACATGTGGACCTCTAGACTGGCACACATGTGAACCTCTAGACCGACACACATGTGAACCTCCAGACTGGCACACGTGTGAACCTCCAGACTGGCACACATGTGAACCTCTAGACTGGCACACATGTGAACCTCCAGACCGGCACAAGTGTGAACCTCCAGACCGCCACACGTGTGAACCTCCAGACTGGCACACATGTGAACCTCCAGACCGGCACACGTGTGAACCTCCAAACCGGCACACGTGTGAACCTCTAGACTTACACACATGTTAACCTCCAGACTGGCACACATGTGAACCTCTAGACTGGCACACGTGTGAACCTCCAGACCGGCACACGTGTGAACCTCCAGACCGGCACACATGTGAACCTCTAGACTGGCACACATGTGAACCTCCAGACTGGCACACATGTGAACCTCTAGACTGGCACACATGTGATCCTCCAGACTGGCACACATGTGAACCTCTAGACTGGCACACATGTGAACCTCCAGACCGGCACACATGTGAACCTCCAGACTGGCACACATGTGAACCTCCAGACTGGCACACATGTGAACCTCCAGACTGGCACACATGTGAACCTCTAGACTGGCACACGTATGAACCTCCAGACTGGCACACATGTAAACCTCCAGACTGGCACACATGTGAACCTCCAGGCCGGCACACATGTGAACCTCCAGACTGGCACACGTGTGAACCTCCAGACTGGCACACATGTGAACCTCCAGACTGGCACACATGTGAACAGAACCCAAAGATTTTATACAATGAATATTTAGGAGCTGACACTTCATCATTCATATATATGAGGCTTTCTCAACCGTTTAACCCTAGAGGAACCCTAAAACCAATTTTCATGTCTCGAGGAACTCTTACTAAAACCAATTTATCAGGGCTCAATAGGAACAATGCCCCTTATATTGGTGGTCAATAGGAAGAATGCCCACCTTTTTAATGTGGTGCTCAGAATGCCACAGCTAAAAAGATGTTTGGCGTCATGCTGCTGGTTTTGCTAAGTGGTGCTGAACCTTGAACTCTGTGGGCATCATGAAATCGGTGATTCATCAGCCATAGTTCAAGGAACCTTTGGAGGAACCCCTTGGTTCCACGGAACCCTGGTTGAGAATGGCTGATATATATACAGGATGTGCCATACGTTGGCGCTCACCTCCATCCCAGAGAACGCTGAGTCCCAGCTGGGTGATGAGGATGGTGAAGAGTCCAGCTTGTTCCAGAATAATTCCATTCCCGCTGTACATCTTGGGAAGCCTCACCCCCACTCCATTCACCGTCACTTCTTTACCTGAGGAGAGATCGTCTGCCATCATTATACATCGCATGTGGACTGTCCCAACATGACTGCCCTTGTGTGACCTACTCCAGCGATCACACCCAACCAGCGGGTACAGCCAGTCACACATGTGACCATCTGGATTTACAATTCTGCAGAATCCAATTTTATTTCATGATTATTGCAGCATGTGGGGACCTTCCATACAATTCAATCGAAAATCTCTACTCCAGCAGTCAGATGGATATGTGTGGGGGGTTATCTGATGTACCCATCACCAGTACCCACTTCTTGCTGATCACAGGTACCCCCTACATACTCATCAGTGGTAACTCCCTTCTTATCTATCATCTGTAACCCCCTTATTATCACCGGCACCCCCCTTGTACCCATCACAGGTACCCCCCAATTATCCATCACCAATACCCACATTCCTACCCATTCTCAGCCTACCTTCTTGCCCATCGCCGGTATCTACCTTTCTACCCATCACCAGTACACTGCTTCTTATCTATCACAGGTACCCCCTAACTATTCATCACCAGTACCAACTTCCTACCCATCATTGATACCCTCCTTCCTGCCCATCACTGATACCCCCCTTCCTGCCCATCATTGGTATTCCCATTCTGCCCATCACCAGTACACCGCGTCTTATCTATCACAGGTACCCCCTAACTATTCATCACCAGTACCAACTTCCTACCCATCATTGATACCCTCCTTCCTGCCCATCACTGATACCCCCTTCCTGCCCATCATTGGTATTCCCATTCTGCCCATCATCAGTACACCGCTTCTTATCTATCACAGGTACCCCCTAATTATTCATCACCAGTACCAACTTCCTACCCATCATTGATACCCCCCTTCCTGCCCAACACTGATACCCCCTTCCGCCCATCATTGGTGTTCCCATTCTGCCCATCATCAGTACCCTCCTACTGCCTATCAGCGGTATCCACCTTTCTACCCATCAACAGTACACCGCTTCTTATCTATCACAGGTACCCCCTAACTATTCATCACCAGTACCAACTTCCTACCCATCATTGATACCTCCCTTCCTGCCCATCATTGGTATTCCCATTCTACCCATCATCAGTACCCTCCTACTGCCTATCAGCGGGACCACCCCTCCTGCCCATCACAGGTATCCCTTCCTAGCCATTTTTGGGTCCCTCCTTCACTGATCTGCCCATCACCAGTACCCTCTTTCTTTCTATATTTACCAATCACCAGTAACCTCCTCCTACCTATCACTTGTACCCTACCTTCTACCCATCACTGGTACCGTCCTCCTACCTATCACCGGCAATCCACCTTCTACCCCCTCCCTACTTATCACCTGTACCCCACCTTCTACCCATCATCAGTACCCCCTCCCTACCTATAACCTGTACCCCACCTTCTACCCATCACTGGTACCGTCCTCTTACCTATCACCGGCAATCCACCTTCTACCCATCACCAGTACCCCCTCCCTACCTATAACCTGTACCCCACCTTCTACCCATCACCAGTACCCCCTCCCAACCTATCACCTGTACCCCACCTTTTTCCCATCAGCTATACACCCTTCCTACCAATCACCTGTACCCCACCTTCTACTCATCACCAGTACCCTCTTTCTACCTAAAACCTGTACCCCACCTTCTTCCATTCACGAGTACCCCTTTCTACCTATCACCTGTACCCCATCTTCTACCCACCACTGGTATTCTCCTCCGACCTATGACCTGTACCCCACCTACCCATCACCAGTACCCCTCCCTGCCCATCAACGGTACCCTCCTCCTACCCATCACTGATACCCTTCTCCTACCTATCGCCTGTACCCCACCTTCTACCCATCACCGGTACCCTTTCTTACCCATCTCTGGTACCCTCTCCACATCTTACCCACCTTTCAGCAGGTGAACAATGGTATTTCCAATCATCACCACTACAGACTTGGTGCAGGTGATCCCACTGCTGCCACACGGCACGTTCTCGGTGGTGACGGTGAAGAGTCCGTGGTTTTCTCTGGCCAGGACATACTGGCAATCTCCCAGGAAGGTGAAGGATCTTCCATCAAAGGTGATGTAATGTGGATCGCCAGTTGCGGTGCAGAGTCCGGCACACTGGTGGTCGGTGCACTCCCAGCGGCGCTCCTTACACACACTGCGGGAATAAAGAAGACGCCACCATCTGTACCCGACACCTCGACGTGCACTAAGAATAAGGCCAATACGGTCCAACTAACAACGCTCCAATAATCCCGCCACAGCCACCAGAGCCAATCAGAACCCTCCCCTGCCCATCCCATTTATGTATATTGTGGCTTTCTGAGTCACAGGCCAGCATGTAGCAAGTGAAGCCCAAACTGTCAAAAGAAAGGACGTAAAATAACTCCAACCATGAATTCAGGACAGACTCAAATTTTCCCCAAATTTCAATTTGAGCAAATTTTTCAAATTTCAATTTAAATTACATTCAAGTCTATGAGTGCCAATTTTTGATGGTCCTTTGTGGTCCATGCTATTGTCACCCAAATGGCATGGGGAACCCCCCACTGACCCCTACTGAGCATCTCTAGTGCCTTGCCCCATCCTTTTCCTTGATGCTCCCCTTTCTATTCGATTCCCCCCCTCTTCCTGTAGACCTCTCCCTAATCTCTTTTGTTCTCTAGCATCACTGTTTCCAATGTTATTTCCTCATTGACCTCAACCCAATAGCCTGGATTTTTAATGTCATCAGGTGGACCACGCGTTATCGGAGATGTGGCCCCAATTCCCATTACAGAACTCGTTTTTGCCTACCAGACCACATTTTCTTGGCACCGGAGTAACCAAAGTTTCCCAACACCCTTTGAATGAATACAAAAAGGTTTCACGCTCCATGTCTCTTTTATGTTGGTTTGAGCTTCTGTGCCCTTAAAACCACCCTTAAAATTTTGGTAAATTCCAATAAAAATGTAATAAAACGTATAAAACGTAAAGAGACCAAAAACTCTTGTAGTTTCTGGTATATTTCATTGTTTTATATATTAGTGTTGGTATTTAGCAGGTGATGTATTGACTAACCCGGCACAATGTTGCCTATATGGTAGACACGCCTGGACAAGAACACATTGTGGTCCTCCCATGGCCACTTAACCTCTTCCAAGGTACAACACTTTCTACAACTTTTAGGCTTCATGCACACAGAACTTTAAAAAAAAATATCACCTGGGTCCATAGATTTCACCAAAAAAAGATGTTTCCCCCTAGGTGCCAGGGCAGGTATACCTGGGCACCGGAGGACTACAACCTCAGACATTGAAGGAATGGGTAGAGGAGCTGGAATATCTTATTTGTATGGATGATGGTTATATTGTCTGACCGGGATGTACAATTTACCAATGTATGGAGCTCCTTGCTTCACATTCAGACATCACTGACCGTATAACATGGACATTTGGTTTTTCCCCACTGAGATGAGACGACAATAAAATGTGGGTGCCCCCTTTAGTTGGAGATCCCTCTCCCCCCGACATCCCTTCCCATTCCCATCTCCCCAACGAGCACCTACTCTCCTACTTTCATCCACCTGCTATAAATTCCCCTAATGGTGGGCTATGTGACCCCCTCCCACGCCCAATACAAGTGGTTGATCCTGCCACTCCTTCAGGCCAAGCATGGTCAACTCCAGAACAAGTAGCATGGCACCGACGCTCAACTTATACTGCTTTTTATATCTGGAACTTTTGTTTGCTTTTTTCCATATTGTCTAAAAACATCAAATACCAACAAAATACACCAAAAAATACTGGAAAACACAAAAAAGTCACCTTCTTCCTCATTTTTTGGGGTTATGTTATATTTTTAACTTTTTTTTTTTTCTTTAGCAGTTGTGCAAGATTATTATCTCTCCTTATTTTCCTCAAATAACAAAATACCATAGCTGCCAACATTGCCAAAAAATGTATAGGGACACTTTTTTTGTCTGGGGGCGGTCACTGTACCATATTTAGGGGGCGGGGCATTCATTTGGAGGTGTGACATAGCAGGAAATTAAAAAATGTGGCGGGCGCAGCGCGCCGCGGCGAGCATTGCACGTGGCTTAACTGAATGGTGGGCGTGGCTCGAAGGGGGTGTGGTGCGAGTCTGAGATTAATGAGGGATGAAGGAAGAAAGAAAGAAGTAGGGAGGGTAGGAGAGAGAAGGAAAGAAGTCGGGATGGAGGGACAGCAGGCCCAGATCCTTCACCACAATACAATATGTGTATTGTAGAAAGTTTAACAATCTGCAGATAAAAATACTCCAATCACCTGGTGCCGGCGCTTCAATCATCCTGGCACCATGGTTGTTAGGGTTTCAGGATACTTCAACTCACCATAATGCAGAATCAGTGGGAGCTCCGAGCGTGTCACTTGCCACGTCGCCTGCCACCAGATGCAGCATGTCATTTGCCACCAGATGCAGGGGTGCCTCTGTCTCCCCAGGGGGGATGGTGGTCCCTCTGTCTCCCCAGGGGTGGGATGGTGATCCCTCTGTCTCCCCTGGGGGGGGGGGGATAGTGGTCCCTCTGTCTCCCCGGGGGGGGGGGGGTCCCTCTGTCTCGCCTGGGAGGGGATGGTGGTCCCTCTGTCTCCCCAGGGGACATGGTGGTCCCTCTGTCTCCCCAGGGGACATGGTGGTCCCTCTGTCTTCCCAGGGGACGTGGTGGTCCCTCTGTCTCCCCAGGGGACATGGTGGTCCCTCTGTCTCCCCAGGGGACATGGTGATCCCTCTGTCTTCCCAGGGGGATTGTGGTCCCTCTGTCTTCCCAGAGGACATGGTGTTCCCTCTGTATCCCCGGGGGCACATGGTGCTCCCTCTGTCTCCCCGGGGGGACATGGTGCTCCCTCTGTCTCCCCGGGGGGACTTAGTGGTCCCTCTGTCTTCCCGGGGGGACATGGTGGTCCTTCTGTCTCCCTGGTGGTGGATGGGGGTCCCTCTGAGTCTCCTGTGGTGGATGGGGGCCCCTCTGTGTCCCCGGTGGTGGATGGGGGTCCCTCTGTGTCCCTGGGGAGGGTGGGGGTCCCTCTGTGCCCCCGGTGGAGGATGGGGGTCCCTCTGTGTCCCCGGTGGTGGATGGGGGCTCCTCTGTTTCCCTGGGGAGGAATGGGGGTCCCTCTGTGTCCCTGGGGGGACATGGTGCTCCCTCTGTCTCCCCGGGGGGACATGGTGGTCCCTCTGTCTCCCCGGGGTGACATGGTGGTCCCTCTGTCTCCCCGGGGGGACATGGTGGTCCCTCTGTCTCCTCGGGAGGGTGTCCCTCTGTGTCCCTGGGGGGGTGGTAGTCCCTCTGTGTCCCCATAGGACATGGTGGTCCCTCTGTTTTCCCAGGGGACATGGTGGTCCCTTGCTGTCCCCAGGGGACATTGGGGGTCCCTCTGAGTCCCCAGAGAACATGGGGGGTCCCTCTGAGTCCCCAGGGGACATGGGGTCCCTCTGAGTCCCCGGTGGAGGATGGGGGTCCCTCTGAGTCTCCAGTGGTGGATGGGGTCCCTCTGAGTCCCCTGTGGTGGATGGGGGTCCCTCTGTGTCCCCGGTGGTGGATGGGGGTCCCTCTGTGTCCCTGGGGAGGGTGGGTGTCCCTCTGTGTCCCCGGTGGTGGATGGGGGTCCCTCTGTGTCCCCGGTGGTGGATGGGGGCCCCTCTGTGTCCCTGGGGGGGAATAGGGGTTCCTCTGTGTCCCTGGGAGGGGATGGCGGTCCTTCTGTGTCCCATGGGGGGTGGTGGTCTTTCTGTGTCCCATGGGGGGGTGGTCCCAGTTTGTGTCCCTGTCTTTGAATCACTGACTGTGTCCCAGTGACCTGCCGAGGTGCACTGGGACACGCTGGCTGCTCTCATCTCCCCGCCAGAAGACCAGCTAGTGAGCGAGTAGGAAAGAGCCAAGAGGCGGAGCTCGGGCTCCACCTCTTGTTTCTTCCTTAGCTGGTCTTCTTCAAAATGGCGGCCGAGTCAATTTAGTGCCGGCAGCTAGAGGTCTCTAACCTCTAACGGCCGGCGGCAAAAAAAATTAAATAAAAAATCAGGAAAAAGTCAATTTCCCGGGATATTTCCCGGGAAACGTTAAGGCTGGGAAAACGGTCTAAATCCCGGGAATGTCCGGGAAATTCGGGACTGTTGGCAAGTATGAAATACCATAAAAACAAATGAAAGCCTTAAGGAAAAAGACCTAAAATATATATTTTTGAAATTTTTTAAAGTCCGTTTATTCTTTCTCTTGGTTTTATTGCTTTTTTGGTGTATTTTGTTGTTTTTTTGAGGTTTATTTTAAGAATTATCAGGAGAAAGTAGACTTTATTTCGTTTTTTTACTTCTTTTTTTTTTCTGATGTATTTTGTTGTTGGAGAGGAACATCAAAATAAAAATAAAATAATCCCACCCTAAAAAACCTACGGCGTCAAGTTTCTTTACATTTTTTCAAGGCGCTGTTTTCACACCAATTGTCCAACACAACGGTGTCTCAACCTTTTTTTACCCAGAAGAACCTCTAAAATAAGCTTTAGGTTTACGAAAAACAATTCTTCTGGGGTTTCAGTAGAGATGTCCCTTACTTTGGTGGTCAGTGGCATGGATGCACCCCCTTATGATGGTGGTCAGAATGCCACCTTTACAGAAATCTAAGAAGATAATCGGTGTCTTCCGGTTGGTTTTGCCATGTGGCATTGGTCCTGGAACTTTGCAGGAAGACCTAAAACCCTCTGGAGGAAACCTAGGATTCCATGGAACCCTGGTTGAGAATGCCTGGTTGGTCCAACTCAAGTCTGGCTTTATTTTGATTTTACTGAATTTGGGTCAAACCAAATCTCATTGGATTCCCTCATGGCTGCAGACTATGGCATCCTATAGTTCTATCGGAGAGACCTCCCTGCCAGCCTTACCAGGTGTTGCAGTCTTTGCTGATGGTCTGGTTGGGCTGGTAGAGTTTTCCATGGTGATGGCAAGGACAGTCCTCGGGGGGGACACATCGGTTGTCCTGACATAGGAAGGAAATAACACATCAGACCCGTGAAGCAAATCCAGACAGAAACGATCAAAGTATTTCTATGAAGACTGACCAGAAGCACAGTGCTGCCCGGGCACACGCATCCATCCCCCGCATCAACGCAGGTCTGGTTTTGGTCCACGGTGTCACAGGTGAGCAGGCAGGATCCATATTTATAGACCAAGTCACCGGGGCAATAGGCCACCTCGGGGCAGCTGGACCCTGTGCAGTTCCAAACCCCATTCTCACAGATACTGAAAGAGGAAACACGATTAATAAGAGGGAATATCAACCACACAGACTGCTGAGACTTACAGACATTGGGGGCAGAAAGGCAGGGAGACTGAGGAACACCAGGGGTTCAGAGGCACCCAGGAATGACCGACATTGAGAGTGCAGAAACAGAGATAATCATCGATGAACCATAGGATACACAAAGCATCACGTGGGTTCCCAGTACACAAGATGGCTGGATGGTTGACTCCCTCGTTACTTAGTTCTGATGATTGCCCTCCTGGTGAATAATCCGGAAATTATTATTTTCAGCAACTTGGAAAAAGTCGTAATGTGGTTGAGACATTCAATGAAATCAACCTATCCTGTGTGGCTGAGAAAACAGGCCATAGAGTGATTTCATCAGACATCTCCTACCACTGTGTCCACCAACATCTCCGGTATCTCCTACCACTGTGTCCACCAACATCTCCGGTATCTCCTACCACTGTGTCCACCAACATCTCCCATGTCTCCTACCACTGTGTCCACCAACATCTCCGGTATCTCTTACCACTGTGTCCACCAACATCTCCGGTATCTCTTACCACTGTGTCCACCAACATCTCCGGTATCTCTTACCACTGTGTCCGCCAACATCTCCCATGTCTCCTACCACTGTGTCCACCAACATCTCCTATGTCTCCTACCACTATGTCCACCAACATCTCCCATGTCTCCTACCACTGTGTCCACCAACATCTCCCATGTCTCCTACCACTGTGTCCGCCAACATCTCCCATGTCTCCTACCACTGTGTCCGCCAACATATCCCATGTCTCCTACCACTGTGTCCACCAATATCTCCGGTATCTCTTACCACTGTGTCCACCAACATCTCCCATGTCTCCTGCCACTGTGTCCACCAACATCTCCCATGTCTCCTACCACTGTGTCCACCGACATCTCCGGTATCTCTTACCACTGTGTCCACCGATATCTCCCATGTCTCCTACCACTGTGTCCACCGACATTTCCCATGTCTCCTACCACTGTGTCCACCAACATCTCCGGTATCTCTTACCACTGTGTCCACCAACATCTCCCATGTCTCCTACCACTGTGTCCACCAACATCTCCGGTATCTCTTACCACTGTGTCCGCCAACATCTCCCATGTCTCCTGCCACTGTGTCCACCGACATCTCGGGTATCTCTAACCACTGTGTCCGCCAACATCTCCCATGTCTCCTGCCACTGTGTCCACTGACATCTCCCATGTCTCCTACCACTGTGTCCGCCAACATCTCCGGTATCTCTTACCACTGTGTCCACCGATATCTCCAACCACTGTGTCCCCTAACATCTCTGACATCTTCTACCACTGAGTCCATTGACATCTCCCACGTCTCCTACCACTGTGTCCACCGACATCTCCTACCACTGTGTCCACCGACATCTCCTACCAATGTTTCCACCGACATCTCCTACCAATGTGTCCATCGACATCTCCAACCACTGCGTCCCCCAACATCTCTGACATCTCCTACCACTGTGTCCACCAACATCTCCGGTATCTCTTACTACTGTGTTCACCAACATCTCCCATGTCTCCTACCACTGTGTCCACCGACATCTCCGGTATCTCTTACCACTGTGTCCACCGATATCTCCAACCACTGTGTCCCCTAACATCTCTGACATCTTCTACCACTGAGTCCATTGACATCTCCCACGTCTCCTACCACTGTGTCCACCAACATCTCCCATGTCTCCAACCACTCTGTCCCCCAACATCTCTGACATCTCCTACCACTGTGTCCACTGACATCTCTGACATCTCCTACCACTGTGTCCACCAACATCTCCGGTATCTCTTACTACTGTGTTCACCAACATCTTCCATGTCTCCTACCACTGTGTCCACCGACATCTCCCATGTCTCCTACCACTGTGTCCACCAACAACTCCGGTATCTCTTACCACTGTGTCCACTGACATCTCCCATGTCTCCTGCCACTGTGTCCACCAACATCTCCTATGTCTCCTACCACTGTGTCCACCAACATCTCCCATGTCTCCTACCACTGTGTCCGCCAACATCTCCCATGTCTCCTACCACTGTGTCCGCCAACATCTCCCATGTCTCCTACCACTGTGTCCGCCAACATATCCCATGTCTCCTACCACTGTGTCCACCTGTCACCATTCTCTATGGCCTCTACAGCCACCTGTGTCACCATCCTCTGTACCCTCTACAACCACCTGTGTCACCGTCCTCTGTACCCTCTACAACCACCTGTGTCACCATTCTCTATGGCCTCTATAACCACCTGTGTCACCATCCTCTGTACCCTATACAACCGCCTGTGTCACCATCCTCTGTACCCTCTACAACCGCCTGTGTCACCATCCTCTGTACCCTCTAC